>RCWM02000357.1:600000-1150001 GCA_003667255.2 Euschistus heros
ATTACTGTTGTAATAGGTAATTGATGCAATGAGGAACAGCATAAGATAATATTTCATAATTATCGACATAGCGATTACATAATATCATTATTACGATTGTATTATTATGTCATCTCGACTAATAATCCTCATAATGATGTATTTTCAAGACACTCTGTACTACAATTTAACTATCACAGTTTACCTATATTCTAGTTTCGATGGTGTACTAGCTAGTTTTGTAACATTTTTTAAAAAGTATATATTAGAACCGGTGGAATTTCGAAAGACGTAATTCTAGGTTTTTACACCGTCCTTATTTTTTTAACCTATTATTATTCCAATAGGACGTTGTTAATTACATTTGTAACCCATTCCATAACTTAAGATATAAATTGAAATTTTATCATAACTTATTGATAATTAAGGTGATAGTGTAATTATATATGAGGTCATTTAAAACTGTGAAATGTTTGACCATTTAAATATTTTAAGACGTACTGCTCTAGGTAATGAGTGATTTTTTTCTCCAATTACCTCGCTGCTGTTTACCAAGAAAAACGTAAATACATGGACTGTGAATAGTAACTAATAATAGTTGAGCTGAGAGCGACCGATTGGGATCAGTAATTAGCCGTAGTTTTGAAGCCTCTTTAGAAAGGAACATTCAAATGTCGCATTTAATATTACGCAATTTTCATTTCTCATCTTATATTTAGTTTTATTTCTAACGAGAGGTTTACTAGTGAATTAGAATTAAAAAGAAATTGAAAGAATAAAGAAATTGTTTAAATAATAGTTTAATTGTGGAAGTGAAATATATGTTCTAGGAAGAGATCAATTAACAAAATTATTGTTTTTAATACAAATTTTACGAAGTTTGTTATTTAATTAAGACAAAGATCGTTATACACTGATTTCTCTGAGATTTCGCTTAAATTACAGTTTTCTTGATTCTTAAGTATGAACAACTAATTACAAATGCCATCGTTATGGTTGACGTCGTCTCATTCCTCTAACGCACTCCTCGTTTCGTTGTACATTTGAACTATATTTCATGAATCTTTAGTGTAACAGTTAGTTCAAAGTGGTAAAAAACGCGGAGTGATTAGCGTTAAATATAGCTGGGTACCAGTTAATTCTTGAAAACAGAAGGTTTTTTGTTATGTAGGAAATTGTCTTTCAGTAAATTTGTTGCTTAAATTTGATCAATATGGATATGTCAGAATCAATATGGAAAAAAACTTTTAAACGGTTCGAAATATTTTATCTTTTATAGTTGAATTCATTTTTTTAAAAAATATAGTACTCTTTTACTTTTAAAGGTTTTACCAAAACTCAATATCTCCACTTATATTACTGGAAACGAAGACCAACAATCGTCGCCTTGAAAAATAATATCATGTAGTTTTGGATTTTGGTATATGTGTTCCTTATTTAGTTCTGGATAATATACTGACAATCCTCCTATCTGGATGAAGGGACAACGTTTTGAATGTCTTTTTTTTTTTTTAATGCTTTCTCAAATATCTTTGCAGCTATCAACTCTATCAATCGTTCTTTATTTACAAGTTTAAAAAATATCTTTTAAAAATATAGCTGATTAGTGAAAAGTATTTCTACTTAGACGTGGTTTTCCTTTTTGACTGCATCCCTGATCATTTTCTCCATATAGCTGATTACATTTACCATAAATATGAATTTTGAATCTATCCAGTAGATATAATTCAGATAATCCAATGTGGTAGTTTCATCATTATACAAAGATGAATTTAATAATGATCGAATCCATCAAATAGGTAATCATTGTTGAACCCTTAAGTAAATGATGGAGCCGAGTAAAAGATTTTGTCAGGGGTGAGTTTTGGGATAAAATGTGGATTTTTAATAAATTTAAATTATATCATAATTTATATTTGTTTAAAACTGGAAAGAATAATACATTTATGGATGCAAAACTTGTAAAATAGATAGTGCCTTATAAGAGAATCTAAAACCAAGCTAAGATAAAAAAACAACAAAAAACTAACAGTTCATCTAAGTTTTCTCTTTTTTGTTGCTGTCGGTAACTTATCCCGATTGCAGAAGGAAAAAATTAAAATACGAAATTAATTTGAAGCCCTTATGAGTTAGAATACGATCCAAATCTAAAATATTGCATTTTCTGAACTTAAAAATAATAATTTTTCAAAATTATAAATAGAAAAAATATTTTTTAGTCGTTTTTATAGGAAAAGCAAACTTCACTAATAGGTTACATTGACGTGACCGGAAATATAATCGTAGCGCCGTATGTGTTTGGCACGCGATCGCTTTAATTATTCCGGCAGCATGTGCATACGTAATTCGTAATTATTCAGTTTTTTACTGTCCCAATAATACTGATATATAAAAATTATGTAAGGAAATTTACTTTATTTACTTTTATAAAGGAATTTATAATGTTGATGTTCAATAACATTATAAATATTTTATTATATATTTATTGGAATTTACAACTGCATAAAATAAAATAAATTATGAATTCCATAATTTGAAGTAATACTGAATTAAATTGTTTTTTAAAGTTTAAAATTGCATTTACTAAAAATATAGCCTTTAATGTTATTCTCCACCATATTTTATTAAAGTGAGTTAGTTCTGAAGAATAGAAATAAAGATTAATTTTATCTACATTTCTTATACAAATCTATTAGGATGAAAGTTGATATTTTTTATATGCATGAGCTCTCGTAGATTCGATATTGTATCTAGTTGAAGTGATGTAATAGAGCAATATTTTTTTCTATTTGCTGCAATACCGGTTTCGCTTTCCTTGTTTATCGTTAACTATTAAGTACAAATATTATTTCATAGTTAAGTTGCTTAACATTTATGCGGAGCGGGCTCAGAGAGAATAGAAAAAGAAACCATATCATTTCTTCAAAATTTCAAGGGAATAAAAACTGGAAATTATCGTATATCGAATCTCCAGTTTGCTGAAGACCAAGTTACCAGTGCCTTTCGATAATTTTATGGATCCTAAAACGTGAGATTCAGTTTAAATATCTAGGAAGGTGGGTGAGCGGTATAGAAACGACAGTCAAGGATATTGTAAAAAAAAACATTAACAACGATAGGATTGTAATTAGAATTTTAAATTTCGTATTATGGAGTAAGTCAGTGACTTTGAAAAAAAAAAATCTATATTATTATATAAAAGGACAAGGGTCGTTTTCAAATAAAATGGCAATTTGCTGTCCCAGCATTTTGAATGGCTGTAAAAAAAAAACATACCACCAATAATTCACTATTGTTAATTTTATCTTGTCGAGTTCATTTGTTTAAATTAATGTAGGCCTTAAAACTTCAATTTCAAATGTTTGATAAAGAAAAAACAAAATAAATTATTAAAAATTTTGACGTAGGTTACTGTCCACGGTTCAAGTTTTCAACTTCTAACCTTCACAAAGAGTATAGGAATTTGTTTCCATTTTATTCTCTTTGTTATTTCTTGTTAAATTATGTTTATATTAATTGAATATTGAACTTTCTTTTGAAAATGTGAAATTTTGGGGGCTTTAGAAAAGATTTTCTTTGTGTCCAAGAATTTCCGAATTTATTCATTTGATGTACGTGACCGGGTGTAGAAGAGTGGGTTCTGGAGCTAGGGGAGTCGGGATAACGTCCTAACACCCTCCAGACTATGTATTGTAACCATACCCAACCAAGAGCCCAGGTCGCTGTATTAACCGAAGTAAGACGAGATTGATTCTCAAAACATAGCGAGTGCCTTAATTCATTTTGACATATGTTACCATTGTTTTCTAACATTGAATTCAGCACTTTCAATCTAACTTTTTACAGTTCGTAGTTTTCTACATTACAAATGTTTCAATGCCATTATATTTTTAAAAAATTGTAGTTAAATAATCTTTTTCAAATAAAATTCCTAATATTTGACATACGTTACTGTTGACATACGTTGCCTCTATGGTAATGTGTGTTAAAATTTTTGTAGCCTACGTTAATTTATGGTTCCATTTGTTAAATTTATAGTAAAAAAAAAAGAATTATGAAATAAAGGTTTTTTTTTTTTTTTTAATCTTAATATATACATATACAATGGAAAAGACTGTGATAGCTAGAAATGAAAATTAGATCCTAGCATTTTGTAATGTTGTTGATAAAATATATAATAAATACTTTTAATATTGTTTTTTAAAGACCTTTTCTTAAAATGCAACTTTTCTACGTGTTTCTCTAAGTTACCATTAGGTGTCAATATATTTTTTTTACGTACGTTACTAACAATTAAAAATAAATAAATTAATCAGTTAATAATAATTTTTTGGTAATGAAGGATTATTGAAAGGGTCTAGACATTCTTAACAGATGTTAATAACTTTGGGGAGGGGGCAATAATAAAATCCATAAACGTTTTAACAAAGTGAAAAAAAAAAATTGGTAGAGTACGTTAAATTTTTTGGAATTTTTTTTTTCACACAAAATTTATTACTATTGCTCTTCCTGGGAAATCACTCTAAATTAGCAACCTTTTAGAATCCTTTACCAAAAGCTGAATAAAAATCATAATGCTGACAAGTTACAAACCCGGTTACGTATGTCAAATTATTAAAGGTTTTATTTATTTTAAAATTCATTTTAAATCAAGGAAGCTAAAATTTAACGAATCAACCCAGGTATATATTCTCAACTAGTTTGGTAACATCATAGTATGCCACATAAACATGAATAAGTAACTTTTTTTTTTTTGAGGATTTTGGGGTTTTCTGGAAAGCTAAATTGCCATTTTATTTGAAAATGACCCACAAGCCATTTTTCGTTTGTGATCACTAACCATCAATATTCAACTACGTCATCTTTATAGTTCAAGGTTTAGCAATAATAAAATTTACTGATTTTTAATTAAATTGTCAACCGATAGGTGGCGAGCGCCTTTCAAGAGAGATTACAAATATGCTTCATGGGTCTTTAGTTGTAAGCATTGATAAGGAAGTCCATTATCATAAAGAGTTTCTTAACACTCTCTGTCCGTCTGGATCGCTAATTCATAGATTAAAATTAAAAATTGGGTTTCTGATTATGCTTTTACGTATTCTTCAGCCACCTAATCAATGCGATTTCAACCAGGATAAAAATTACTGCTATGTGTGAAAATAACATTGAGAAAACGATACTTATTAATTGTATGTTATAATACAAGATTTTTATCGATAAACAAATAAAACTTCAATTATTAGTTATAAGTACTTCACTTATGAGGACAATCGAAGCCGCGACGGGAGATGCTAGTTATATATAAATCGTCCCTAGAAAATGTTACACTCTAATCAGATGAATGAACAATTAAGGAATTCCGAGCAAAAAAGTATTTATAGCAGTGGAAATAGATCGCTCCAATTATTGTGCTGTCTCCTGGCTCCATGAAGTTCCATATATTGAAATTAGACAGATAGTGGAACAAATATAAAACATCTTCAATTTCTTTGAAGCACTTTAGGGCCTATTCGCCTGTACCCTCCCACCTATATACGTTCCAACACTCGGATTCAAGTTCAGTGGCAATCTATGGATCATGGTTGCTATATCTAGCCGATGTAGTCTATATGTATATCCTTCTTCGCAATAGAACGTCAAGGGATCAAACTGTATGAATGTTGTTATTATCCAGGGAAACTACTTCATATTTTAAATTGTCATATCAAAAACACGTACAGGACAAACATTCTTATTTTATGTTTAAAAATTGACCATAATGTAATTGCTAAAAAAAAAAAAAAAAATTAATAAAAAATAAATAAATAAAAGACTATCCATTTATCAATTCCTAAAATGTGTTTTTATTTTTATTTTTTTAATACACACTAAATAAAATATTAAATATATCTTTTCTACAGATTTTGGCAACTAACGCCAAAAACCTCCTGCTGCTTGCTTATGGAATGACCATTGGCTTCCCAACCATTCTCATCCCTCAAGTGGCTGACTACAGAAACTCTTCATTGTACGGTGTCGAAGAAGAACTACGACTCTCCCTCGAAGAAATTTCATGGATCAGTAAGTTATTATCATTTTAAATTATTCTGTATATTAGTTTTAATCAAACAATAGCTGGCGATAACTATATATCAGTTTTTTTTTAACTGATTTTTCATGACACACATGTTCCGCTGTGATTCGGATTCAACATAAAATATGATGGGTCTCATGTTAAAGGCTTTCGGGTCATATAACGGACAAGGAACTTTCTTCTCCAAGAGAGAGAAGCATATTGAAAGAATAAAAAAAATCATAAGTAACATTTAATATTATAATATTTACAATAATTTTTAAACTAAACATTTAAGAAAATTCTTCTTTTTTTTTTTATTATTTTATTTATTTATTTTTTTAACATTTAAAAGATATAATAATAAGCGCAAACGAAACTATAAAAACTATTAAATCAAACAGGCGGAGCTTTCATCAGTTTTCACTGTCTTCATTATTATAATCCAGCTCACATATGGCTCCTTCTTATAACTTATTGTTAGTGGTTTCCAGCGTATTTAAAACATCACTTAACTACATGATGTTTAAATCATGTAACAGGCAAGGTCACTAGGTGGCGGATTAATGTTAATAAATAGCTATTTACATTTTATTTCAGCTCTTCTTTTGTTTCTATTATTTTTGTTTATGTGCCGAACAATGGAATTAACTTAATTCCAATTCATTTCAACATAGTTTGATTTTGGAGGTTATGGCCTTAAGTATTGGACAGCGGCCCAACTATGCGACCCCAGAGTTAATCTTCAGATGAAATAATAGAAACCGTTGTTCTGCCATTTTACCAAAATGAGTTAAGTGACTAAAAAAGAAACGTGGAGGTGCTTTATTCATGGTGGATGAGTGTTTAAGTAAGATATTCAATAAAAATAATTATGCTTTAAAATGAAGTTTAGTTAAAAAGTTAGAGGTTTAGTTGCCTACCGACTAAATAACCTCTTCTCCCCGTATTCCTGTAATATTCATATAATTTATTTTACCTACAAATACGTTTATCTCATTACAAATATTTCATTGGGTAGAGAGCAGTGTAGTATTATAGGTATAATTCACGTTTTAATAATATAAGTTATTCACTTTTTATGTGTTATATATATATATATATATATATATATATATATATATATATATATATATATATATATATATATATATATGTTTTTAACGTGTTATCCATTTCAGTATTACGCATAACGCTTCAGCCATGTGGGGAAGACTGCATTCAGTTTCTACCTTATCCAAAAAAGTATATTTTAAGGTAAAATATATGTAGAAGTTTCCTATCCTGTTTTTATTTACAAGATACAAGACGTATACAATTAGTCAAGTATAAACGCCACGAACGACCTCAGTTGATTTGATTCAGTCTATTAATTGAATAACTGACCTTTCCTCGAGTGGAGGGTAGAACCTTGCGGTTGCGGTACGATCCTCGCCGGTTTCAAACCAGGCGTCCCAATTAATAATATTACTCCTTATTTAGCAATCTGAAAATCTGATTTGGCAATCTGTTATATCATCACAGTAGTATGATAATTTTGTAAATAATGGTATCTTATTGAAAGTGGTTATTATAAATCGTTTAAAGTTATTATATTCCAAGGGTATCATTGCTATACTTGATTGATGATTATGCACTTTTCAACCGATATTCATGACGAATTTTATATAACGTTACCGTTGGGCAATGAATATTCATTATACATTAGTTCTTCCAATTAGTTTATGTCAATTATTCTAATATTAATCATATTAATAAAACCATAAAGGGTTAGTGGTCAGAAGATTTGATTCCGTTACCACTAAATCGCAAACACACCTCACTCCGGCGAAGCTCCTCAAAGTTCCAATCCACCACCGTTAGCTCTTTCATAATCTTTCCTCCTTATCAGTCTATCATTTGCTCAGAGATGTTAATATTTTGGAGATTTTTTAATTATTTCAAATACTGACTTTATAAATTTTATTTTCCGATTCCATATTTATCAGTAAACCGTTTACAGACATACGCAGCTGAATCAAAATCTCATTATCTCAATATAACTTTGTTTTTTTATATGTACACATATCGGTGGCACTTGTGAATAGTCGGTTAAATGCAAAATTCGTATTTTAAGAAAAACGCAATTTTTCACAACGATTTACTAATTAATATTGATCTCTGAAATAGCCAGATAACTTATTTCATTATACACAATTAAATAGAAAAAAATTAGCTTGCTGATGACTTTCTCCTGAAACTGGAGTGGTTTTACTTTTATTTCATTGTGCTTAGAAATTTATTTGTAAAGTAAATTATCTTATTTTTTTCTTTGATGATTTTTATGAAATTATTTAAAGTAAAATTCTATTGCATCGGTACTTATTTATATGATGAGGATCATATTATATATAAGAGGCATAATAACCTCATAATATTGTTTAAAATAAATATTATATGGACCTGGTTCTGCACAACCTTCACATTACGTTTTTAATCCAGGTTTGCCTTCAGAACTATTAAACAAGGTTGATTTCCATTAGAAAAATCTATTTTTGTAAACGCATCGGTTTATAAATGTCATAGACTATAAAAATGAATCTCAGCAATGACATACTGGTACGAATTATTAATAGGACAATGAGGGAAGCTGTTTTAAACCAAAACCATATATGATTATAACCAACTGAATGAAATCTTAATAAAAAATAGAGATTATATTTTGTAGAAATATTAAATGATTAAATAAGTTTGCTTCTCTACATCTCCAAATGAGCTCTTATAGTCAACTTGTGGACGAATATAGTATTGGAAGGGAATATTCTGTAATTTGTTCTTTAGTAACATTAATCTTGTATATTTAGTTAATTTTAAATATATATAAATATAGAAATGGTGCTTTTCGTCCTGTCCTATAAATCACAATAATCACTCTATGTGAAAAAAATCAAAATTTAAAAAAAAATATCACAAATATTTAAAAAATAAAATAGTTTATTTACATATAAATAACTTAGTAACCTCGCATGTAGAATGGCGCTCGCCACCAATCGGTCAATTTTCAAACTTCACTGTTATCCACATATCGCTTTTTTAACTAACAGATTAATCGAAAATCAGAAGATTTTATTATTGCAGAACCTTTCTCGAACTATAAGGATGATGTAGTTAAAATTTGATACAGAATGGTTTAATTAAATGGTTCAATGGATGTCTTTTGTGAAGATATTTAGTTCTCCTAATTCGAAGCTCTTATCTTTTATTTATTAAATTTATTTAACCTATTAATTTATATTTTATTTTAAAAACACAAACATGCATTACTTTCCACTATAGACAGACCTATAATAAGATTTTATTTTGACCCAAAGTCTGTTGAAGGAAATAATTAAGGTCAACAATTTAAAATATTTCTGGATTTATTATGATAAAGTTTAACTGGATAAAGTTTAATAATGTTTCTCCTTTCAGGCAGCATAAACCTGCTGACAGTACCCCTGGGCTGCCTCCTCAGCGGTAGGCTGACCCAACCGTTCGGCCGGAAGAAGAGCATGATCTGCCTCAACCTGCCGCTGGTAATAGCCTGGGTCGTCTACTACCTCGCCAACTGCACGGCGCTCCTCTACCTTGCCCTGTCCATTACGGGCTTTGCCGGGGGCCTTCTCGAAGCACCGGTAAGTAGATTGTAGAAAGTAGAGCGTTGATAACTGGTTTCTGGCTGCCTCTAACCTCATATAAGGGCCGACATTTCATTCATTTTGTTAAATCAACACCCAACGGTTACCTGGCGTTATCATTATTATGTACAAACTTATGAACTAACTGTTGAAATGTCGAAAATTTTGCATTTAGAAAATACCTCAACACAAATAAATTGCTAGTCACTGTAAAAGAACCAGGCCTATATAAAATAAAATTGTCGATACAAATGTAATCTCATGTCTTCAGTCCAGAAGTTGCTCGAGTTAATTTGGTCAATTTTGACTGTTATTTCATTGAATACAGCTGAAGATTAGGAGTAGGCGCCATGAGTGCTGTCTCTTTCATGCCAATTCATGTCATGGTTATTGTTTGATTATATTTTATTTACTCATTGTGATATTTTATTACAAGTGGAAATACAAGTTAAAAAAAAAAAAAAATTGAATATACACTGTTCTTAAAGAATAAATATTTCTGGTGCTTCCATGTATAATTAGATGGCCCATCGACGATTGTTGATCATTAGGCGTTGCCAAATATATATAATATATCAAACAAACATATATATATATATATATATATATATATATATATATATATATATATATATATATATATATACTTGTATCTGTGTCAGTAAAATGATTTTCAATCATATTCAACGCCCCTCAACAAATTATCACAGTAATAATTGTTGCTAAGAGAGTATTTGGTACCTATTATTATTTCAAGATTAGCGGTTATATACGGAAGTGGTCAAGAACCGAGCTGAACTGTTTTTCCCCACTTTATAGAGTTTGGATGCCCTATCCACGACTAAAGAGAAAATATATCTGCTTACACCCGGACTTGATCAAGTTGACTATCTTGAAAGTTTCATTAAATAATTATTCAGTGACGATTATTCCAAATAATATAATTTATTTATAAAATTTATCTTATAAGTATTTATAAGTAACAAATGAAAGGAGAAAATGTTCATAACGTTTCTAGATGAGTCATTAAAACAATGCTAAAAGATATATCATATATGGATAAAGTCATTAATACAATACTAATTTATATGTTTTGTTTTTTTATTTCCATAATTGAATGTTTAGAAAATAATTTTCAATGAACGATGTCCATCCCTAGATTTTGTGATATTTAAACACTGACTAATTAAACAGCTCATCTGCGTTTCCATCTTTGTTTTTCAATGAGGTTTAAATGTCACTCAATCGTTTAAGTCAAAGCCGAAAAGCTATAAATGTCAAGGAAAATTGATAAAAACAGATATAAATTATATACGCTTTGGTTTAGTTTTTTTTATAATAACTTTTTTTATATGAGTTTTTTTTTTATAACTGTTTATGTTTACCTCACAAGGTTATTTTCCAGATTGTTGTAGGCGAGACAAGATATAATGTTTGTTGTTTAATAGTATTGTATGTTACGTATTGAAGAAAACTGAAATGTATCTATTATTTATGGTAAATGTACCAGTCACTACTGCATATTTAGGGACATTTTTTTTTTTAACTAATGGTTTCCCTAGGTTCTTTATAGATATATGATGTATCGAGTTTTTTAAATCAACGGCTATAAAAGGTTTATTGAAGCTAAGTTATGTTTTTTTCTTTCAGTTTTGTTTAACGTCAAAATTTTACAGATAGCGGACACTTGAAAATCTATGAAGTTAACTTAATTCATTGTAAAATATATAGCTCAATACGTTTTATATAACGCTGATAGATCCAAAAAGACTGCACCTACCTAAAATTTGTAACTATGTACTCCCACGATGAAGTTTAATATTTGACAAGAACAAATACCATGCCAGAAGAATTCAATCACAATGAAAAACATACTGGTTACTACGGCAGACTAAAAAAGCTTACTTTCCATGAACTGCTTCGATATTTTCTACATTTACTCTAAGTTTGAAGCTGATTCAAAGCATAGCTGCCTTATGATAACTCTATCGCTACATTTACATATAAAAGTTCAGATTAGTGATATTTCATTATTTTATTAAACGTACTGCTTTAGACAGATAATTTTTTGTAGTGACATTTTCCAGAACAGGTGCTCACCTATGTAGCAGAAATAACAGAACCGCAGTTTCGCGGTTTCCTGTCAGCAACTGCATCGATGGGTGTCATCCTCGGTGTCTTCATCCAGTTCCTCCTTGGCAGCGTGTACCCGTGGAGGACCGTGGCCTTGATCAATACAGCCATCCCCATCCTTGCTATAATAGCCATATCCCAGGTTCCTGAGAGCCCCCATTGGCTTATAGGTAATTGTTTATTTCAAGTTCACAGCAGTTAAGCATAGTTCGTAAGACAAGCCCTTTAAAATACTTGTATTTTTTCTTATTTCGTACAATATTTGGTTCTCAAGTAGTATCAACATCCTATCGATTGGCATTGGATTTTGAAAGATAAGATAAGCTTCGATAGCTACAGAATCTTTAGATAAATATTCATTCTTATGCTCTCTCCAAACCTAAATCAGGCCAACAAAATCCTTCCATGCAGTTGATACTATGATATAAATACGTTATTAAAAAAAAAAAAAAAAAAAAAAAAAAAAAAAAAAAAAAAAAAAAAAAAAAAACTAACGGTACAGCTTTTGAAGCGTCGTGGGTTCATTATTTGGTAAGTGTGTATTGTTTCTTGACCAACAGTTGTAAAAGAAGGTGATGTGGTCAGCAATCAAGCTCAAGAGCCAGGCTTTCCCCAATTAAGGTTACCCACTTTTTAGAGGTTGGGTGTGGCCCAGGAGAGTCCCCAGACCCCTAAGTCGATCCAATGAAGTAACAGAACTTCAAGCTCCCGCCCTCAGCCGGACTCGAATTCGGATCACGGTGCTAGTTGCCTTACCAACTGAGCTACCCCGATTCCTTTACTTTATCAGACCAATATATATTAATATGGATTTTATCCTATTAAACGATAATTTTTATTAAAGAAATTGTATTCAAGCCAATATCCAGCAAGTTCACCTTATGATACCTTCTAAATCCTCTTGTGTAGTTGTCTTTCTTGGTCTCAAATATTTCTTTATTATTGAAGATCTTAAGCTGTTTATTTTTTTTTTTTTTTCGTTAAGACCGCTGTGGATCACGCTACAATTTTATTCGTCATGAAGGAAACCCGGCAGTCATCTTCTCGAGGATCTCTTTCCCGCTCTGACCTCCGCCCATCTCGCCTTCATCCTCTCACTGTGCTCCTTCCTCCTCTCCTGCGACCACACGCGCGTGCTCGGTCTGCTCACCCTTCCGCACTCAATCCGCCCCCTCTCCGCCACTTCCCTCTTGTACAGTGCTCTGTTGTGTATTGTGCTTTCCTGTATTCCGCAACGTTGTAGGTCAGCTCTGCACTCCATGATCCATGAATTGTTATATGCCTTGAGTTTACCAAAATAGTCGAATATCCTTTTGGTCAGTCTGTTCCATCCTCGTCAAGTGTCCGTAAAAGGCCAGACGTCTTTTCCGCATTTTGGAGACGATGCTCTCTGAGAACTCGTACACTTCCTCGTTGCTTTTGTGCCTCCAGCCTTGTTCGATTTATTTTTTTTGTTTTATTTTTTTTTTCGTAAACCCTAGGTTCACTCGAAGAAAACAGTAGCAAACATTACAATCTTGTAAATATTAATTCTCCTTTCAAATAAGGACAGTGGGCGTGAAATGAGTATCTTTACTGCCACGTAATATTCCATCATCTTGTTATTGTTGATCGCAAATACTTCAACTCAGAGTAGCTATACGCATTTCCTGTTACATACCTATGTAGATACATCGCTAAAATTATCTCCAGTCTTCCTACTATCACCTATTTCTTGCTATAACCTATTCTGTATTAATCAGCGGTACGGTTTTTTTATATAGTAGTTTTAGCAATCAATAATTTACTACGAAAACTAAGAAACGATTCCTAGTTTATTAAGAATTTTAAATATGATGTTAGTCCAATTGGTAAACTTCTATATCATTTGACGTACAGTCTCTAATAGTCAAAATAGAGATATATGTTACAGGGAAGTTATAGCACTTATTGTTACAACATATATGAAAAAAAAATTATGTGCTACCTAGATTATTTCACATCGCAATAATCGAGACGTATTCGTGATGTTGGGTCAACGATTACCTATTATCCCAATAAAAATAAATTATATACTTAAAAAATCACAAAAAGTAGCTGGTAGGAAGTTGAAGATTTTTTTAATACTGCAAAAAAAAAAGAAAAAAAATATGATAATGGAATATTTGTGATTATTATTATGCGTTCAGTAACAGATACGATTAGGTTGCATTATAATTTTTAGAATTTTTCTCTGAAGTGATTAGTTGTTCTTGAATACCAGAAGCCAGAGGATTATGATTGGATAAAATCCTTTATAAGCTTAATACCAAATTAATCGCATTATTTGCAAAATGGTTTTCTTGACGTTCTTCTACTAATGAAACACATTTTTAAGATCCGCCCAATGAAGATTGAGATTTCTTATACAATATTTTTGTTTACCTTGTTTCAAAGTATTGTATCAACATAATTTTTTGTAAACAAATACTCAAATGATCGTAAATGGTGTTTTTGTCTTAATCTTGAGCTGAGATCAATGGCTTTGATTATGTATAGTCTCATCTGGTTTGGTGCTTCAAGGTTACCCGGAGTTCTACAGCGAAATATTATGACCTCTTCTGTCATGCCTGATTGTCAGGGCCAAAAGGGCTCAGACCTTGTCCTCGATGCTCAAATAACTTAATTAATTAGCATAACAATATATGATAGCATAGGTTTTCTTATAAACTATTGCAAAGGACGTGCGAGTCACGACTTCCTTGAGGATGCTCTGTCATTAATCTTTCTCTTTCCGTTGTTAGTAAAAGGATTGTCAGTCCAGTACCGATAATGACATAGGAGATTTATTTATTGAAAGGAGAAATCTAAATGTTATATCTTATATCCACTTCCAAAGCCTTCACCTTAGATTTAGTGTTATAGGGACAGTAGGACCTACAGCGATGACCTTAATTCACGAACAACATGTTATCTTAAGGTTCGATCAGGGAAGAGCCCATTTGTCTGCGGGATGCTATCTAATGAAAAGTAATATAATACGTTGTTCGAAAGTTTTCAAAACTATTCCTAGTTATATATATTAATTCTGTGATCACAGTGGCTCCAGCTGAATAAATTAAATTAAAATAATCTTCTATTTTTTTATTTTAATGTACTATGGAACCAAACAAAGATTTTTTATTTTTGACATTCATTTCTGATAGAAAAGAGGTCTATTAAAAATATTAGAGGTATAAAAATTACAAACTCATAAATAAAAACTCAGAATAAAATGAACATTTATAACAACAAAAAGTTATTATACGAAATGGTTCCTCTTGGCAAGAATGGTTCGATAGTAATCATAATAGCATAGCAATTATATATATATATTCTGTGGCACTGTAAAAATTCACACAAATGTGAGTCAATTAAACTTCTTGTATCTTGATTATTTATTAATTCTTTCTTTGTACGTTTCTGTTGTTTGTGCCTTTAACAACTCTATTTTTTTGTGACTGATTGACTACCTTTGGTAGGATCAACGAAAGTTTCTGTAGTATCTTGGTAGAAAAATCAATTTATCGATTTTTACATTCATAATCACAAAATTAAACGAACTATTAGCAACCATGAACCATGTTGTCACCAAGACGGATAAAGTGAACATAAACTAAATAAAAACATTACAAAAAACACCAAAAGTGTTAAAACAGCCAAAAAAACGCTAGATATCAATGGGGAGCCTTTTTCTAAAAAAAAACTAGGTGGATTTCATTGAATTTAAAAATCATAGAACTTCGTTAAATCCATGAATTTATAGTATGAATCCATTACTCGATAGCAATTGCTCAAAAAAATTTTCTGTTGGTTTATATTACTTTTACTATCCGCGTTTGCCACGCCATCCGAATCCGCAAATAATCGTGAGGTAACTGTATTTGGAGGTACAAATATATATGGTTGTTCCGCTAGAAATAGATGAGATTAAGGAGTGATAGATGTTATTAATAGTAATGGAAAACTTTTCCTTTAGAAAGTACAAACAGGTTCAATGACCTTAATAAAATACTAACATAACACTGACAATTCAAATGTATGGATGGATTGGTCTAGGAAAGCACCCAGGAAGTATTAAGATGGAATGCCATCCTACATTCGGTATTTTTAGATGGAATGCCATCCAGCCTCGGTATTTTAAGATGGAATTCTAAATTGCTACTAAGCACTTCTATAATCCTTATAAACAATTAATTAATCTCTTTAATCTTAATTGAAGGACGACAGGCAGCTTCCCGTACAATATAAGAATCGCCTTGACCTAAAGGACTCACGGAACTTCAGGAGATGTTTAAGGATGAAATTGGATTCATGTAAAGTAAATTTCGATCAATGTTGACCCCAAGAGTTTTAATGAATTAAAAAAATAAATAAACGTGTTCATAGTGGCTTCGAAAATATTTTAATGAGTCAGCCGGTAATATTTTTTTTCTTTTTTTCTATTTTTATTGCATAGTAAACCTTTGATAGCAGAGTTTATTTTAGAGATTTTTCTATTCCTGATTCCATCGATTTTTGATAAAAGAATCGGTACCGAGCATCGATGATCCAAAGTCGATTCCTAGGAACCGATCGATACCGCTGACGTAGGAAAGTTTTATGATATCAAATTATGTTTTATATCGTTTTTCCCAATGGTGAAAAAATTTAAATATTCATTTTTAATAAGAGAGAAATATATAATTTGTATTAGACTAAGACTCCTTTATATATAATTTAATACAGATCCGTTGCTACTGTATGCCAAACATCAGTTTGTCGAAGATATGTTTTTCCGATTGGAAAATGAGGAAATCACATTACAAATAAATAAATGCGGATAAATCTGACAACATATTTTTATTATAGATTTTTGTTGTTGTTATAGAAAATTATGTCCCAGAATAAAGAATATTTTCCATTTTATTACGTGTTCATACTGCTTTTCGAAGCCTAATACTCAATTAAAACAAATCCAAAGAAATATTAGTGCCTAGAAACATTTTCGATTCTTAAATCAATAAATTAATTTTTGTTTTATTAAATAAGAATTTGTAAATTGAATTATATTATTGGAAATGGTCTGAAACATAACTAACAACATTTCTTATATATTATTGATAACAAATACTACTACCGGTTTACTAATTTATTTATTAAATTATGATTGCTAAACTGAGGTATCAGTATCGAAAATCAGGAATCGATATCGGCATTGAGAATAGAAAAAAAATTGATACTGAGATATCACAGACGTTTTTTACACTGGTTAAAGCTCCCTAGCTAACGAAATGTTCAAATTGACGATACTCAGAGTTAGATAAAACATCGAATCATGAGCAACAGGTGCCCGAATATTGAGTAAGAGTGCAAAACTAGTGTGTGAGGAAACACATTGCTCAAAACTGTACTTGCTTATAGTATTTATACGTTGCTCTGGATACAGTTTGGAAATGTATCATTCACTATTTCATATAAATCCAGCAAATTTCAGAATATTCCTATTCGCTACTAAATTTAGTGAGGATGTTGAACCTAGTCATTTGTTCTAGTTACGAAGACTTAATAGGTTACAGTATCTTACCTAATGGTAGTGACTTATGTATATGCATATGAATTTGCCATCACCCACTTTCGCCCTCTCATCTTTGAATAGTTCATTAGTGATCCACACTTTCCATTTCTTTTACTTTTGTTTTTAACACTTCATTACTTCCTCTTTGGTTTGCGAGTCAATGTAACCTGTGGATCAATGAAGCGTTGCTAACTGATAAAGGCCACTAAGGTCTTATATTAACTTGAATCTGTTTTTAATATTTCTTATACTCCAATTCACTTCAATAACTAAGATGTGGGAAAGACTCTTACAAATATTGTATTATTTTTTTAATTTGATTCACAACTACAGAGTTTCAGAATGAAATATACTTAAATTTTTCGTCTTTGATATCTTGTAATTAAAATCATATCGATAAAACTTAAAATAAACCTAACTGGAAGAAGAATTAATAAATAAATAAGATGAATATAAAATTAATGTAACCAGAGAATTCTGGGCCATGTACTTTTAAGCTGGCTTGAAGGGTTGCCTTTAGCAAGAAGAATTGTCCGTACAAGTCAGTGAGTATTATTGCATATAAATTAAATTGTTGTATTTTATGTTAAAGTATTTTTTTACAAATGGTATGTGAGAATTATGGGGAGGCGCGGTAGCTCAGTGGGTAAGGCACTACCATGCTCCCGGGCCCGAGTTCGAGTCCGACTGAAGGCAGAAAATCTAAATTCTTTTATTTCAGCCGTCGATCGAATTCGAGGCCGGGAGACCCTCCTGGGGCACACCCAGCCTCTTAAAAAGTGGGTAATTCTGGCCAAATCACCTCCTTTCACAACCGTTGGCTCAGAAATAGTACCGCCTTACCTAAGTACTGAACCCAAGACCCTTCATGGGTTGTAACTGGTTAGTGTTTTTTTCTTTTTTTTTGAGACTTATGTGAGAATTATAGTATGTAGGTGCATGTAGTATGTAATGCTCTAAGAATTTTCGACTTCCGTTACGATTAGGATTGATGTATTAATTCCAATAGCAGTGGCAATTAATTCACCTATTAATTAATCCTTCTGTACCATCATGCGTACCTCAAGTGTACTGTTTTCATTTTATAAAATGTGTGGGATTGCAGAACCCCAATATCCGTAGGTCCAAATTGGTTTTAGTAATGAGTTATAAATTAATTTTTTGTTTCGTAAGTTTAGTGGTGATTGTTGAATAAATATGTCAGTAATATGTTGCGTTGTTTAAGTTTCTTATACAAGATAGTCTCATATAAGATATTTGTTAATATTGTCTTATTGTAGAGTAAAACTGTACAATAGTCTTGCATTGTTGTTTATGTACGCCATTAAATTTTAAGTTGCTAAAGAAGGATTTGCATCTACTCATCAATATAGATAGAGTCATTACTTGCGACCATACCCTATTCGAAAAATCTAGATCTATTTATTTAATCAAATTAGCTAAATGCTGTTAATAATTACTGTCTCCTCTAATTGGTAATAATCCTTTCTCCCTTGCATAATAGAAATATTACTTATATTGCAAATTTAATTAAGTTGAAAGTCTTTTTAATTTAATTAATTAAACTAACTAGGTCAAGGCCGCACAGAAGAAGCAAAGAAATCCCTTTGCTGGCTGCGAGGATGGGTGGACGAAAAGGACGTGGCCATGGAACTTGGTCATCTCCAGGAGGTTCTAGCCAACAAGGAAGTGCCCAAAAAATCCTGGGCGCCTTACCTGAGGAGGTCCTTCTTCCATCCTTACCTCCTTGTGTGCTATATGTTTTTCATCGGGCATTTCGGAGGAATGACAACGCTTCAGACGTTTGCCGTAAGTATATGATTTTAAATAGCACATAGCTTTTTGTCAGGGTGAATCTTTTTATATTAAGGGCATTGTACCTAGATTTTTTATTATTTATCACTTCATCGATGAATAATGTGATTTTAATGTATTGCTGGAAAAATTGGGAATTGTACACGATGCACACTGAAGAAACGGCGACTCTAGGAGAGCTATAATAAAAAATTGAAGGAACGATTTTGAGCCCGAAATGGTATGGAATGTAAACACAGATGTCTAATGGAGTGAAAACAAGAACTCCCACTTGGAAACTCTTTGTTTATAAGTAAGGGTAAATAAACTATTTTTAATGTTGAAATCTGAGATGTGTTTGTAGCACCCATGACCTAACGGCCAAATTTAATAAAAACTCGACTAGATTGATAAACTTCTACTAGAATTGTTTAATAGTCGGTTTAAATATCTTTTTTTAAATTGAGAATGACATCTTCAAGCGAAAATAACAGAAAAAATGAACTTAAAAAAGATTGATGTACATAATGATTTTATAATTCTTCCGATTTTATTTTAATTCATGCACGCGCTGCATTCGCTTTGCCTTTTATGCAGACTAATTATAATAGAGCCAAATAATAATATTTACATGAATTAGCTGCTACTATTTGCAACTTTTAAAGTTATGCATTTTTACGAGGTTTTAAAAACGAGGTTTTTCCAAAAGGAAACTTTTTGAAGTTTGGTGGAAAACATCATGCTCTAGTAAAAATGACAGAATAAGATAATTCATACTCAATTTGTTAAGGCAAGATGAAGACACTGAAGTAGAACTGTCGAAAGAGGCATCAAAGGCTATACAAAATTTAACCTAATTAGACGGTTTGGTGTAATAATAAATACAATCTTCAGTGGATTCAATATTGACACCGATATGGTCCAATTAAATACAAACGAAACTGCAAATGGTTTGTTAATTTATATTTTTGGTACGATAAGCCATTCAGTATCCACCGAATTCTGATACATGGGGCAGATTGTCGAGTCCGCTATACTTCCTATTGGGTTGCTCACAGTAGAAGCACTCGAGTCCCGCCGTAACAAGGACCTGCGAAGGTACAGACAGAAAACATAATTGTATGAAATGTTCCCATCTTTGTAATAACTGATTTGTAGCATTCATTATTTATTCTTCAGACCCTTTTTTATCTTTTATGTCCAATTAAAATAATACAGCCAATGTTTTTTAAAAATATTTTGGTATTTGAGAAGGATATGAAGACCGGAATCAGACGAACACGAAGATGTATATGAAGATGATGATGAAGAATGAAATCGTTTTAAATGTGTACACCTACTTGCAACTATGAACATATTTTTCAATTTTCATATATTTATAGTTGCGAGTAGTTGTTTAATGATATTAACATGGATATTATTCTTGATGTTAAGGATTGTTCCAGATGATGCTAAGATACATGAAAATCGTTTGTAATTTTATTTGAAGGATCATTTATGACAGTTAGCTATTTAAGTTTAAATGTTAACACCTTCTTGGAAAATCTCAATGATGACTGATAGTTTTATTTAAGGGAGGGGTTATGTAACAAAACAGAATTTTGAGTAATTTATGTTTAAATTATTTTTTATAACATTTTCCTTCACAAGAAAATTAATTCGCTGAACTAGATTGTATTTTTAAAAAATGTGACATAGCCCCTTCATCCACAAAACCCTTCAATTATCAAATCACTCAATTATTATAACAAATTACCTCAGAAAATATAAACTTATTTACTGTAAAGAAACATGCAAACTGGATTTTGAAATGGTTTTAATTGCCAGTTAATATTGAATGCACTCTTTCATGAAGGTGGCCGTAGAACATTCACTTTCGTAATTCATCACGAGCCAGTTTCGAATGCGGTGTTTGCCCTCCTTTCTGTTAAAATAGGAACGGGTGCAAACGTATTAAAATTGACACAAGTGAAAATAATTGCTGTAATAAATAAATCAGATCTTTTGAAAACTGTTCCATTTACGTTCCACGTACGTTAAATCTTTCCATATCATTTACAAGATAATTATAATATTTTATCTTTTTCGCAAATTTCATCTCAAATTTTTTCTCCTTCAAATTTACTATTAGTTGAAAGTAAGGTAATAGCTTTCAACATGCGAATGTACAACTTACTAATTTAGTCAGTATCAATAGTTTATTTCTGCGTTAAAAATTTAAGAATACTTGAATATGATCTGATATAAGAATTTGCTCCTGTTCCTGTTCCTAATACTCTTTTAGGATTGATGAATTAAGTGCCACTTCTATTGAGATTATTTTATTTGAAAACTAGTTTCGAATGACTAGTAAATAATTGAAGTTTCTTCAGAACTGAAGATGAATGTTTAGCATTCGAAACTAGTTTTCAAATAAAATAATCTCAATAGAAGTGGCATTTAATTCATCAATCCTAATTGTATTGATCCTTCTATATCATCATGCGTACCTCAAGTAATACTCTTTTCTCAATTGCTATGTCTCGATTTATTTCGATGCTTTCATAGCTTCTATGGAGGAGTGAGGTTGGGCTCCTTTATTACAATTAACTTACTATCATAATTGTTTCATATTAACTATATTCCTTGGGTTTTAATAAAATTAAGGACATAATATTAATTCTTAAAATTCATTATTATATCGAGAAATAAAATAAACAATAAACCAACATCACAAACTCATTATAATCGTGTCTTGTTCATCCTATCCCCTCTCAAAAATGACCCTTCGTGGTATTACATTTACTTCCATTTATTTAATGCTTGTAAATTATTCTTTTTTCTATTATGTTTCCAGGTTGGGATGTTCAAAGAAGTTGGATCACCGCTGGATGAATACAAAGCGACTGTAATACTTGGATTGGTCCAGCTGGTAGGAGCGCTCGTATGCGTGTGTTTAGTCAAATTCACAGGTATCGTTTCTTAAAAAATAATAATTTGTATTTTACATATCCGCTTATTAAAATAAAACTCAAAAAAATAGAATATAATTAAAAAACTAAGGTACTAGATTTTTACTTCATTCATCTTATGTGTGGATAATATGATGGTTGTTGACAATATTTAGAAGCCGTTAACTTTTCAGATTCAGAGTGAATATTGCACATCTATTATCATTTTTTTTTTATATAATAAAAAGCAGATTATTTTGGATAACTTTGCGGTACATCATTTTTTTAAAAACGATATATCCACAATATCACCATCATATGTGGTGGACGTGGTATGTAGTGAAATTATTATCAACATCCTTCGCCCCACCCTTTATTTACAGTATCCTTCGACTCAAGTCCTCAATCCAATCACTAAGTACATACAAGATCCCGTCTTCCAATCTCTGTATTTCCATCCTACAGAACAACTGCTTCTAAACGATCCTTTTTATCCTCTCGTCTGCTCTATGGAATTCTCTCCCTCTGTATATTGCTACTAGTATACCCCGTCCTAGCTTCGCCCGCTCTTATAAGTACTTATTACTATTTTCACGCATGGCAGTAATTTTTAACCTGGTGAAATTTGCATTGATTAGGTGTTTCAAGACTATGAAAAAGCATAATTTGGCATCCAATTTAGCAGAAATAATTTTATCGATCCATCTGGTTGGAATTTAATTTCTAACCTTAAAAGTATATGACAGTTTGGCAAACCTCATTTCTGGCACTCAAGATTATACATTTCAATCATTATCAAAGTCAAATTTATTATTATAAACCTTCCTATAACCATGAAGATGTAGTTAAAATTTGTTTCAGTTGAGTTATATAGTTTTACCATTGCAAACTCTGTTGCAGAATGGCCACATATCGGTCGATTTTTAAACTGCACTGGGATCCACATGTCGCTCCATATATTTATAGCTTTTTTAATGGCAATTTAATTGAAAATGAGTAAGTTTTAACACAAATTTCTAGCCCCATATAACAACGTAACTTTGTAACCTCTCTCAAATGATAGTCACCACCTATCGGTCGATTGTCAAACTTCACTGCGCACCACATATTTATCGCTTTTTCATGGCAATATAATTGAAAATATTTAAATTTTATTATTTCCAAACCTTCCTTGAACCATGAAGATGGTGTGGTTAAAATTTGGTACAGATTGGTTCAGTAGTTTTCGCGGTTAGTGATAAACGAAATATGGCTTGTTCTTTTATATAATAGTATAGATATAGATTTCTTCCCTGAAAAATTCAAAAACTCTCTTCTACCACTACCTTCTCTCTCTGAAATGCTCTCTAATTATATGGATGTCCCATAGTAAATGGCATTCTAGTACGTCCGGGTAATGTTTTTATTTTTATATAGATAATTTATTATTTTCATTTCTTTTTTCACTACAATTTTTTCTGTCCCCTCTCCACAATTTTATATTTAATATTTACTCCTTTCTTAACTATTTTCTTTCTTTTTTTTCTGTTATAATGTATGTCTGTATTGACTTTTATTTATCTTGTTTGTTTTGTTTTTTTAATTTCTAGGCCAGTTATGATTCTACTTTCTGTTATGTAATGTTCACATGATACATTTTCCTTGGATAAAGTTTTCTTTCTATTCTATTATATTACATTAACCCTTGTATTAACTAACATGAGGCTTACTGCAATATTACAACAGGGAGGAGGAAGCTGGCAGTATCCACGACGATGATCGCTGGGATCGTGTTCGTCCTGGTGGCCGCGGGGAATTTCTACGGCTTTGGCAGGGGCCACTTTTCCCTCTACGGCCTCCTTCTAACAGCTTTCTTTACGCACTCAGCTATCCGACTCCTGCCTTGGATGCTCATTGGCGAGGTAATGAAGGATCTATAATGACAGCACGTTTATGTGATCAAAGAATACGAGTTTTTAAGTATAAATGCTCACCATGAAGTAGATAGTGGTGTGCGGTCAAGGAAACACAATTAACAACTAATTAATTAAATGTGCTTACGTTTCGGTTTATATTGTAAGCCTTTATCATGACTGGAATAAGATGAGAAAAGAAAACCATTAAAAAGTTTAAAAAATATAAGTTAAAAAAGAAACACTTTTTTGAATGAACAGAAATAGACAAATAGAATACAAAAGATAACAGGTAGGTATTAGATGTGATTATATTATATGTATAATAATGCGTTTACCACTTTATTATGACTCTGCAATGGTTATAAATATTTATGAGCCAATAAAATAGAAATTTTTAATAAATAAGAGAAATTTTCCAGTCATTACTTAGATATAATATAATTATAGAAGCAGAAGAATAAAATTAAAAAGATTAATAAAATGTACAAAAGCAATAATAATTACTGTTTATTAAAAAATTTATTTAATTAAAATTTAATTTTAAAAACGAATAAATAAGTAAAAGAATATTTATTGAAAAGAATAAAACCGGTTTTTACATTGAAATAAAAAAAAAAAAATATATATATATAAAGATAAATCAGAAAGTTAGACATGAATTCAAATAAAATTAAATACATTGTAAATTCTAAACAGTATATTGCACATTTTTTGTCACCCTGTCTGGCTGGTCGGCAGGTACAGGTTTCGACAGGACAGGAGAGGGTAATGTGACGGCTGTGCGCATGCCGTGTAACCCTCTTTTTTTTCTTCTTTTTTTTCTCTCTTTATATGTTTCTATCTACACTTGTGCCTATGGGTACAACCAGCAGATGTGCTGGTGTAAATAATGTACAAGATGTTGCTTATTAAGCATGACAGTGGGGTATCACCCATTGGAGATTACTCTTGATCTGTAATGTTGTAATGATAAAGAATAGAGAGTAACAAAAAAATTATAATACTAAATAAAATAAAAAATTATAGCAAGTCCCTTATCCAGTTCCTTTTGAGTATTCGTCGAGGGTTGTGGAAAATATCTGTGGTAAACATGTCCTGAATTATGGTGTATATGTTTTCCTGATATTTTGTCTTCGAAGACTCTATATGATTTGTTTATGAACGAATGGAATGTTATGGAATGATTGAAATGTCGAGGCTTGGTGAAGTATATTTTTTCTGAGATAAGGGAACTATGCTTTCATAAATAAAACCTTTGACTAACTGCGACCCTCTTACATATATTTTTTTTTTGTTCTTTTTTCTCTTTAGCTCAGTGGACTAATAACTCTGGGATTCGGATTCAAGTCCTGGCGAGGCAGATAATTATTTATCCTTAATATCTTAACTGGACTGGGGGGGGGGGGGGGTGCTCCTAGGACAGACCCGCCATCTATAAGGTGAGAAAAAAAAGGCGGTTGAGTGTGTTCTGGCTAAATCATCTTGCATAACCATAAGCCAAGAAATCGTACTGTTTAATACCGTGAAGGGAGTTTAAATGCTTTTAATGTTAAACAATTTACGACATTTTATAAAATTTCAAGTCCAGAAAAAATTAAAGAATAAAGATGAAGATTATTATTATTATTTTTTATTATTGTTTTTTTGGCCCAAGACTTCCATTAAAGTCCTATACTGGCTTGGGTGATAAGGTCAAGATTCATTTTGTGGGTCTGCCACACGAACGGGTGAGTTTCCACACTAGTTATAATTTGGACCAGTTAGTCGACTTGGATTTGTTTTTTCTTTTTTTATAGATCATCGTCCTTAGATTTTATTTCGTTTAACGTTACTTTATGCTGCTATGGCTAATCGGACGATGCTACGGTGGGAGTCCTAAATTTTGCCTATCCAGGTATAATTAGGATAGGGATCTTTAACGAGTACCTGACATCGCACAGTCTCGGGACCCCCATTTTACGTCCCTTTCGAAGGACGGCATAGCTAAGGATTTTTTACTCCCTTTATAAAATCCTAAGGTCATCTGCCGGGCTACGCCCCGCGATCTTGGCTTTAGTAGGTTGCTATGCTAACCATTACACCACAGGTTTACAGTCACATTTGAGTTACCTCAGTTAGAGGACAGTTACTTGGGATTGCGGAATTAAATTTTTTTTCCTGGCTTATATTATTAAGATATTTACTAAGTATTAATGATAAGTATTTATTTTGTCTCAGGTCTACCCAGCTGAAGTTCGTGGCACCGCTAGTGGGCTGTCAGGAGGTACTGGTTACCTCATGGGCTTTGCGGCCAACAAATCTTACATATATCTGCATTCATGGCTTGGTCTTCCAGGTAGGTCTTTTATGTCGGCATGCATTTCTTTCTTCCTAACATGATTATAATATGTGTTAAATATATTTTATTAGACATTTCCACTGCAAGCCAATGTTGGGACGAGATTGCAAAAAAAAAATAAATAAATAAAATACAAAATTGCTATTACGATCTTGAGAAAGAAAAGTTGATATGATTGAGTCCTATAACAAGAAATGAAATACTAAATATACATACATATCCATATTATTACGAAATTTATACGAACTATATCGTTGCTACATCGTTACTTGCGCATTCACACTTTCTCATGCCATTGTTGTAATGAGATTTATTTTCTCGTTGCAGATATTGGTAAGATTACATTGTTAGATTATATCACTATCAAGTTCCTATTGAACCATGGTAATAACCACCTTCCTCTAATATATTATCAGTCTCCACGACTCCTTTAAGGAAATCAAATCATATATTAATTTACGAACAGCTGAACTATATTTTTTTTACATTCAGATGCATTCTTACGAATTATATATTATTTTATCAAATAGGACTTTATTAAAAAAAAAGTCAAATTTTATTAACAACCCTTGTGAACTGAAACAAAGTTAGATTCGTTCCCTTAGTGCTCTAGTGATGTTATGTTTTGTTAATACTTTGAATGTTGTTATCCATTATGTAGCTCAATCACTTAAGGAAAATTTGGACAATTTTAATCTTAATTTATTTTATTTTTTTGAGTGCTGAATCCGAAATGCAACTTTGCAAACTCGAAAAACTGGAATATTTTGAAAAAAAAAAAAATGCCATTGTTTCAGATTCTTGCTTCCAAATTTAAGAAAATAAATACATTTTTATAAAATAAATAAGCTACAATAAATATCCTATAAGTTATGTCTTATATTGTTAACCCACCTATTTCGGTGCTAGAGCACTTGGAACGTTGTGGTCGAACAAGATGTACTGTATGTAGAAGTTTTTTCTAATTTGATTATTATGTTTTTGGGGGTACTGAATCCTAATTTTATTGGATTTTTGTCTCCTCGAGAAAGTGCAATTAAAAAAATGCTACTTATTTAGTGCCAAATTAAAATTATTTAAAGATGAAATGCATTACATTTCCTTTAAGTTGGTTATTTGAATTCTTAATCGCGACGAAATGAGTTCTTACAATATCTAAGTAATCAGTTTTTTTCCTGTATCTTTTTTATTGAGAAGGAGGGGACCAAAGCAAGTAATATAGTCTGTTCCTCCATCTCTAAGCTATTAAAAAAAAAAGTTGCAAGTTTTGCCATAAAGTACATCCTATAAAAAAATGTTCTCACGTGTAGATGGGATCCTCAACACCGTAGGATGTCTATTACCCAAGAAAGAAGCATAATGAAGTATGGAGAAATGGTTGGCAGCTTTATGAGCCTTTAGCGTCATTAGATGAAGATGAAGATGAAGAAGAAGAAATGATTTTTTTTTTTTTTTTCCCAACTGAATGATATTTTGATCTTGCAGTAATCATGATATTTTGCCTTAAAAAGCTGGCCTCTTCACTTTGAAAGAATTATTTATTATAGACACGGTCCTAAACTAGATGGTCGTAACAGGATAGGAAAGCATTAACAGCAGTAGGCTGATCAAGGGTTCTTCAACTTATAAGTGCGTTGTTCCGTCACAGATAGATGGATAAGTATTATAGAATATACTTGGAAGTGTTTTTTTTTTCAAGTTATCTGGTAACACCAAATTATTTTTATTCAAAGCCGATTGAATAAATATTCCAATCACTACTTCTAAAAGTATAAGACATACTTTAACAATTCGGATGAAATCCGGAAACGGATGGAAGGCTCCACCTTCAGACTTCGGACAGTTTCCAGCATGTGACAACTACTTCATCTATTACTTTGGTTTGAACAACTTAGGTCTCCATTCGTTTGAATAATAAAAAGAAAATAAATATGTATACAAACACACTGCTTATCTTTAATTATTTTTGGTTTATGAATTATTTATCATATAATGGTTAATCACCAAACATTTCATATATAAGCAAGTCTGTCTGTCAAACAATTTTCTATAAACTGATGGATGTATTGTTTTCAGGGACACTGGCGCTGTATGGATGTGTAAGCTGCATAGGAGCAGTTGGTACAATTGCATTCCTCCCAGAAACTGAAGGAAAATCTTTGGCGGAAGTAGGAAAAATTTTCGAGGGGAAAGATAATCCAGCATTTAAAGACGAATCAAAGTTATAGTGCCAAGATCGGAATGTTGTATCGGAAAAACTGATTGTTACAAAATATTGTTTAATTTTTCATGTATAGAAATAGTTACGAGTCAGTAATTATTGCCCTGTATATTTATTATTTGTTGAAAAAATATTTTTTTATTTATCATAAGGTTAACGTTTCATTGTTACTGTGTCTATGTCAATTATTAAATGAAGGGCCAGAGAAAAACAGCCAAGGTCGACTTTCTTTTAAATAGGTCCTGCCGTCTGATACTATAATTGTTGATTGTTCGTATGTGTTAAAATTTGGAGAAAAAAAAAAAGGTAATTTCGCATCAAAATGTCAATTTAAGCGATACGAGATGCTAAAACAGGTATTATATGAACGTGGTCAATTTCTTGAACTCAATAGCAGCTGGGTTTGCGCCAGGAAGGTTTCTTGATCACAGGTTGATCCTGGGTTTTGATTGATTTGAAAATGTAATTTTCTGCCTCAGCAGGAAAACAATATGGACTCGTAGTTAAAAGTTCAGTTCCCTGACCACTGAGCTACGCACATGCCTTCCTTATTATTATATCTTGTTATACTGAAATATTAAAACAATAATTAATATAAGTGTTTTTGTTACTTTAATATTTTTATTTTGGAATTTGAGATTATATAAGTATTATTTTTTGTTTTTCTCGAAATAATTTATTTTTTACCCGCACTTACCCATTTACGCTCCACAACAATTTTATAATCGATGGGTTTTTGGCGTTAGGAAAATGGAAAAAAGTCTTACTTTCAGAAAATTGATTAAGGTGACCGTATATTTAAAATCCGATTATTTTTCAAAATGGACTAGGTTCAACTAAAGCGTTTTTTCCTATGGCCCTTTAAATGTTTTATTGAGATGTGTAGTGTACCATAACAATAAATAGTTCTTAAACAATGATAATATTAAATAATAGTAAACTAGATAATCGCCAAAACTATTGGCAAACTAAGATCAGTATTTTTACGAAATTCCATTATGCTTTCATTATTTACCAATAATTTATTTATAATTAAATATGTACGAAATAAAAAATTAAAGATATGATTTGGCTTTATTTCTGTACCAAACCATAGATCATCATTCTTTCACTTAGAAACATCAATTTTCTAGTTTAGGAAATAATGAAGTTTCCTAAAGCATTATAAGTTTGTGAGGTGCGTGGCAATTAAGAAAAAACACTATTTTATTTTCCTCTTTATTCCTAACCAAATCGTAATTCCAATCGTGATGTCCTTATACAAGCCTTAGTCAAAAATTTATACAACAATTAATATTTTATATCCACACAATAGAAAACAGGTAACAGTAGTATATGTGGTTATAGGTATCAGCTGGTTTCTCATGGATTTGCCACTGCATTATATGAAAATGAAAATTAGGTAAACTTCTAAACAAAAATAATTATAAATTAAAAATACATCTATTTAAAAACAATGGTACAAATAAAATGTAAATATATTAACTGCGGCAGTGGCAAATCCATTTCACATAACCTCTTTGGTTATCACGCCAGCTGATAGCCGATAACCTTCTCCAAACAGTGTTGCCTGCTACAAGTTCGAATGTTTTTATTACAGATTCAACTCGTGTTCAAGGCAATTCCTAAACACGCTGTGGTTAATATGAACACTATTGAGGATCCGTATCTTCAGAATAGTCTGCTACAAGAGTTGTCCAGATGTTTATAAATATTCTTATATTCACTTCGCAACTTCACGATTGGCTATAAAGTCCCTTTCGATAAAAAATGAATGACTATCCGAAGTATTTATGAGGAGTGTTTAAAGATCTAACAAATCAAAAACTAAAAAGAAATGAGAATTCTTCAAACACTATATAAATATATATAAAGAACTAAAATAAAATGATGGCTAGTTGGGGTTACATGTATGTTGAGATCGGTTGATGACAGTTCCATATAGTCTTATAGGTCATAGATTCTGTATATTACTTCTCCATCTTCTTCGCCAATAGCCATAGGTCTATCATTATAGGTATATAATAGTCATGTTATTAATATTAAACATTATGAAGTTTTAGCATTGTGTCTTAACTGTGGTACAGGTTTTCGTAGATATCTAAAGACTAGAAAAATCAGAAAGAATTAAATTCAGAGTAATTTCTGCTCTCCTAGTCACTAACGTGCTAGATGTGACCTCGCTCTGATATAGTATAGTTCCGCTAAAACTAACTTCCGCGATAATGTTGTTGCTAAGTGTGAAATCTAAAGTATGTAAATTTCGAGAACTACCCAAAGAAGCATCGACCAAAACTACACCCATTTCCTAGAGTGTAAGTGAATAAAGCTTCTACCCATTTTAGAAGAATAATTGACTCAACCATATATGGTTTGTCCAACAGCGAGATTCCTGGGTAATTGCCACACTTTTTTAAAATTTTGGAGTATGAATCATTTGGTATTTCGCTGGTATCAACTCTACTGTTCATATTTTAGTAAGTAGATTTTGTATGATCCCAGAAAGAGCTCTATCTCTGGTTTTTATGATCTTGGCTGATATTACATTGATGGAGCTCTACAGTTTTTTAATTCCTCAGTTTTCATAGTCTCTCCTGTTCTAAAAATACTCCGAACCTTTTTTCAAGTAACTCAAATCAAAAAAAGTTGCCTTAAAAGTTCCTCCAATCTTCCATCGGTAATCGAATGGACCTTGCCTGGAACTTTTAGGGTCACCACCATTTTCATAGGAGTAAGTGTTGAGGTCACCAGGATTCTCTAAATTTGATTTTAGTCTTCACCTGTGGTAAATTGCAACTCCACGAGTTAAGTCTAATAATCAAGGATAACCTACTTTTCAATTATAACCCTCTCTTAGCTGAAAGGGTTTCAGTTACTTGCCTTCACTTACCTTAAAGGGTTCCGTACTGGATGCCTAACGTCCCATAAAAAAAGAAGTAAACGTTGCTCAGCGGCTACTAATTAAAAGTTGGACTAAAGTACTAAAAGCTAACTCACTCTACTGACGGATCGGAGCAGATTTTCCAGCAGCGTTGGTAAGATAGGTAAATGTGCTTCACCCTGTGCTGACATAGTATGCGTCCCTATCTAACCAGCGTGACTCACCGCTGTTAGAAAGCGGCTCCGATACGCACTCCTAGCGCAAGTCTAAGGACTGACGTCTTATTATTATTCTTTGGCCTTTTCTCAGCACCTCTTGGAATGTGGATATTTAGTATACCAAATCCCTCCTAAGTAGCAAGTGGCTACTTAAGACTATATAATAGTATTTATCCTTATATGATGTCCTTTATCGTAACTGGTCTCAATGATTTGAAATTCCACATCATTTAGGATATGTTCTCTGTTCTTCTTCGAGAAATTTATAACATCTTAATAAATAAGATTAAGTTTTGATAGACGTGATTCTTGTTTTATACGATAGAGTTACTACTTATGTAGGTTGTTGTTTTATTGGGATTTAACGTCCTTACTCCAAATTGGGCAGGAAGGACGGGTTATTCAACAAGTTACTAACCTATCCGAGCCAAAGTGGGAAGGTCAAGATTAATTCCTTGGGTCCGCCACGAAACAAACACTATTAATGGTTTCAACTATATATTTATAAAACACTAGTCAGACCTATTCTCACATATAGATCTAAATGCTGGACTATTTCAAAGAAAAATGAGTTATCGCTCTTGTTTGAAAGGAAAGTCCTTCGGAGAATCTTTGGCGGTGTATACTCGGAAGAAACCTGGCGAAGAAGATCCAATGTGGACATATAAAGTCTGTACAAAGATGTGAGTATCTACAAGTTTATTAAGCTCTTTCGGCTACGATGCACATACGTAGATTTCAATGATTTAGGCGGCCAAAATTATTTTTTTTTCAAAATCAATATAATGATAGGGTATCTATACAATTGGTGAGTCGACAGTTCTACGTACAATATAACATCCTCTTTCCCCGCCTTTGAAGCGCGGGAATCGACTTTCGATCAGTCGAAATTCGATAGTGAACAAGTGTGTACATGTCGGGTCTCGGCGCTCTCCTAAACTTATAACTTTCCAAAGTGCATTATTCATTTCAAGCTAATATTTTCGTTTTAACTGTGATGGATTGCGATAATACAGGTAAGAACAATTTGTTTTCGTTACAGAAAAATTTTATTAACATTCTCTGTCATTCATTTTTAACAAGGCAAACATCACTCTGTCCAAAATTTATTTTTTCAGGTATATTTAAATTCGAGTGTTTTTTTAATGTACTTATGAGTCCGTCCCTATAATAATTTTCATAATACTTTATAGTTCATATATTTAACTGACTAATTCCAAAAGAAATAGCCGCGCAAAATCGCGCTTTTTTTTTTTAAAAGGCTCTTTGTCAAATATAGGAAATATTGAGTGCGCGCGATATTTTGTGTTAGAATTGTTTTTTATTTGTTTCAGGTCTACCTACTACCTCGGGTACTAAAGTAGTGATTCGTCAATACATATTTGACCATCTACAGAGCCAAATTTACCAACTTTAAATGAAAATATAATATTTAAAGCTAATATTTTCGTTTTAACTGTGATGGATTGCGATAATACAGGTAAGAACAATTTGTTTTCGTAGCAGAAAATTTTTATTAACATTCTCTGTCATTCATTTTTAACACGGTAAACATCATTCTGTCCAAAATTATTTTTTTTCTTTATTGAGCTAAGCCCTTTTGAAAGGCTCTTTGTCAAATATAGGAAATATTGACTGTGCGCGATATTTTGTATTAAAATTGTTTTTTATTTGTTTCAGGTATACCTACTATCTCGGGTACTAAAGTAGTGACTAGTCTATACATATTTGACCAACTACAGAGTCAAAATTTACCAACTTTAAATCAAAAACTTGACCATTATGAGAATTATCTCCTTATGCTTTATGGGCACAACAAAGAGGCTAAAGAAGACTTTAAAAAAATATTTTCTTATACAAAATCACAAATTAAGCAACGTTGGGCAAAGGCAAATAAACACCAAGATGTTTTCCTGAAAATAAACCAATCATGGTTAGAGGGAACATTCGAGATTCCCATTGAATCAGCCTGGGGAGGCTTGCGGGGGCCAGGTCGACCACCCAAGTCTTTTGGAGAACTAAGTGCGCGTAGTAAAATAAGAAAAACGGAAGAAACAAGGGCCTCCGTAGGTGATGAAGTCATTGTTCACGCTGCTATATCTGTGTTGCAGACAACGGGACTTAGGAACGCCTCGATAGTGCTTAAAGATATTACGAACTCACCATAACGGGCTAGTAAATATAGAAAAGCCTATAGTAGAGTTACCGACAACGAAGAGGTACCTCCATTGACGCCTCTCCAAGCACTTAAGATGTTCGTTGAAGCTGATCTTTCGAGACGACAGTATGAGATAATAAGGGCAACAAATCCAAAACATTTCCCTTGCTATGATCTTGTTTTGAAAGCAAAGCAAGAGTGCTATCCGCCGAAAGAATCCCTAAGAATTACGGCTACTTGCGCGGAAAGTAATCTACAGTGCCTAATGGATCTAACCGAAACACGATTATCAATATACCTAGAAGATGTGATAATCCGGCTTAACGAGCAAGAAAGGAAGTCGTTAATGATAATCTGCAAATGGGGTTGTGACGGTTCTCAGCAATCCAGTTTTAAACAAATTTACGATAGTGAGACTGATTCCGATGCCAACATTTTTATGAGTTCCTTTGTGCCTTTGCGCATTGTTTGTGGAAAAGAAGGCAGTAAAATTGTATGGCAGAATCCAACTCCTTCTTCGTCTAGGTTTTGCCGTCCGATTCGATTCCGATTTGTAAAAGAAACAACGGACATAACTAAAGAAGAGATAAAATATGTGCAGGAGTCCATTAAGCAACTAAACAAAACAGTTGTTACGATGAATGAAGAGGAGTTTTCGTTCGGGCACCAACTCAAAATGAGTATGATTGATGGAAAGGTGTGCAACGCAGTCACAGACACAAAGTCAATATCCCAGTGCTACATCTGTGAAGCTACTTCGAAAACCTTTAATGATCTATCGAAGAAAAATAGTGTAAACCCTCACGCTTTGGAATTCGGCTTGTCAGTATTACACGCCCGGATCCGCATTTTCGAAAGTATTATACACCTTTCGTATAAACTGCCAGTAAAAAAATACAGGGAAAGAAAAACTGAAGAAGACAAGATATTAGAAGCCCAAAAGAAGTTGGAAATTCAGGAGAGGTTTCGAAATGAAACCGGCTTGCTCATTGACATGCCAAAGGCCAACTTTGACAACACCAATGATGGCAACACAAGCCGGAGGTTTTTTGAAAACCCCGAATTGGCTTCAGACATCACAGCTATTAACTTTGAACTGATTGACAGATTCAAGGTTATTTTAGAAACTATTTCTAGTGGCCATAAAATTAATGCTGAAAAATATGATAAGTATGCGTACGACACAGCAGAATTGTACGTAGAACAGTATGGTTGGCACCCAATGACGCCTACTATACACAAGATATTGGTACATGGAAGCCAAATCATAAAAACTTCGCTGTTTCCAATTGGACAGCTATCGGAAGAAGCTGCAGAAGCCCGGGACAAGCATTTCCGATCGTACCGGCTAAACTTTGCCAGAAAGTTTTCTAGGGAAGAGTGTAACTTAGATGTATATTATAGGCTTTTGTTAAGTTCAGATCCCTTCATTAGTTGCTTGAGACAAAAAAAGAAAACCTTCACGTAACGCATTTCTACCAGAAACGGTTAAACTTTTATTACCTGCTGACCCAAACACAGTCAGTAGAGACATCTGGACCTGAAGATACCGATTTTTAATGTAATTTTATATTTAAAGAAAACTTGTTAAATTCTGTTTCCATTCATTTGTATTGTTTAGTGAATATAGCTCTGTTATGTGTTACTGTTCTTTATAACCTGACAGTTATATGTATGTTTATATAAATATATACCTTTTCTTCATTTTATTTGAACTTAGAACAAAATAACCCCAAAAATAATTTTGGCCGCCTAAATCATTAAAATCTACGTTGCAACGTTGCTTAATTTGTGATTTTGTATAAGAAAATATTTTTTTAAAGTCTTCTTTAGCCTCTTTGTTGTGCCCATAAAGCATAAGGAGATAATTCTCATAATGGTCAAGTTTTTGATTTAAAGTTGGTAAATTTTGACTCTGTAGTTGGTCAAATATGTATAGACTAGTCACTACTTTAGTACCCGAGATAGTAGGTATACCTGAAACAAATAAAAAACAATTTTAATACAAAATATCGCACAGTCAATATTTCCTATATTTGACAAAGAGCCTTTCAAAAGGGCTTAGCTCAATAAAGAAAAAAAAATTTTGGACAGAATGATGTTTACCGTGTTAAAAATGAATGACAGAGAATGTTAATAAAAATTTTCTGCTACGAAAACAAATTGTTCTTACCTGTATTATCGCAATCCATCACAGTTAAAACGAAAATATTAGCTTTAAATATTATATTTTCATTTAAAGTTGGTAAATTTGGCTCTGTAGATGGTCAAATATGTATTGACGAATCACTACTTTAGTACCCGAGGTAGTAGGTAGACCTGAAACAAATAAAAAACAATTCTAACACAAAATATCGCGCGCACTCAATATTTCCTATATTTGACAAAGAGCCTTAAAAAAAAAAAAAAAAGCGCGATTTTGCGCGGCTATTTCTTTTGGAATTAGTCAGTTAAATATATGAACTATAAAGTATTATGAAAATTATTATAGGGACGGACTCATAAGTACATTAAAAAAACACTCGAATTTAAATATACCTGAAAAAATAAATTTTGGACAGAGTGATGTTTGCCTTGTTAAAAATGAATGACAGAGAATGTTAATAAAAATTTTCTGTAACGAAAACAAATTGTTCTTACCTGTATTATCGCAATCCATCACAGTTAAAACGAAAATATTAGCTTGAAATGAGTAATGCACTTTGGAAAGTTATAAGTTTAGGAGAGCACCGAGACCCGACATGTACACACTTGTTCACTATCGAATTTCGACTGATCGAAAGTCGATTCCCGCGCTTCAAAGGCGGGGAAAGAGGATGTTATATTGTACGTAGAACTGTTGACTCACCAATTGTATAGATACCTTATCATTATATTGATTTTGAAAAAAAAAATAATTGAAATCTACGTATGTGCGATGGTGAGGCCATGTTGCCAAAATGAGACCGGAGGAAATACCCGCAAAAGCTTTTACTGAAGAAATCTTTGGTACGAGGCGTATCGGAAGACCTAAATGGAAAGAAGATATTGCTACTGACACATTAACTCTACTTAGCGTCAGAAATTGGAAGGCGGCAGCACTCAACCGTGAAGACAGGCTATCAATGTATAGAGCAAGCCAAGTCTCTACTATCAGGGAAGTATTGCTATATTAATAATAATAACGATATATTTACAAAGAACCATCTATCCCATAGCTTCATATTATTTATTCAGATTATTCTAAAATGGTAGGTACTATTCAAGTACTCTGGTATTGGGGTGACGATGGCCAAGCGAGTTTGCGTAGGTCTCAGAGCAGTTGGTTCAGAAAGCCGTGGGTTTGATTTCATAGATATACCACGGAATCAATGGCAGACTCCCCTATCCGGGTAGAATAAGTTGGTAACTTTTAGGAAAACCCCTCCTTCCTGGCCAATTCAAAATTCATAAGGACGTTATGCCCTTACAACCACACGGTTAGTTTGATATTACGCTAATGGTACTCAAATCACTGATGCATTTATAATATAAAAGTCATTTATTTTTAATTATGTGGATTAGTTGAGTTTACTTCTCTTCACTCAAAACGTAGAAATCACGAAATCAAAGATTTGTTTCCCGCTGTTGCTATCTAATAATGATTAATTTTTTTTCTTGAATTTCAAATAATATTGAAAAAAAGTAGTACTAAAATAGATAAACAAACGTTAATCAGTGATTCACCTACGTAATCAAAAGAATGGAAGTTAGTACCAACATTTGATTGAAAGATTTCACTATACTTCTGCCTCTTTGAGTCTAGTGCTTTTTATTAGGAGAAGGTTATAAGGATTAATAGTTAAAGTAAATGGGTTCGGCTGAACGGTGAACTGAATGTTATTCCTTAAAACATATTAAGCTAAACGTTGATGTTGAATGAAATTAAATTTTTTTTTTCATCATATATATTTATGATTGTGTTGTAGAGTTTTGAAATATGTTTAGATCCTATAAGTTAGGCACAGGAGAGACTCTGTCTTTGTGCTTATTGTCCAATATTACAGACACTCTGGAAATTAAAAAAAAAATTTTGGAACAGTCGATTAGGTGTTGCTGTATAAGACCATCCCTAGTATTAGACCCTTATCAAATAGCAGTTGCTGCTGATAAAGCTTGCCTTGCTCAGTCTCGTAATAAACTAGTTACAAGAAATATTAACACTGAAATATTATATAATTTGTCAGTTTCAAAACATATAAGCAAATCCTTGGCAATGTTTGGTATACAGGAAAATGATACAAATGCTGTTATAGCGTTCATTGGCTCTGAGGAAGATTTGAAAGCAGAAATATCTAAGGTGAATTTATCTACTACTTTATTCTTAAATTCATATTTCAGTTGAAAAACTGTTGGTGTGAGAAACATTTTTTCTATATTATTTGTATTACATTTAAAACAAGCGTAAAGTAAATCATTTATTTTTATAGAAATTATATTTTCACAAAATAAGAATTTCTTTTTCTTACTAATTATCTTAAATGGTTTTAATATATTTCACTGCAATTTTAAAATCATCTAACAATTTATGTATTGTATTTGTGGTATGTAAACAAATTATTAGTGGCAGGGTTCAGTTGTTTTAATTAATTATTTACTATATGTTATGGCAATATATTGGATTTTTGATGTGCTTTTGTTCATAATAAATATAGGTATTATTTTTTTTGATTTACTGAATATATATATATACATACATACATACATACATACATACACACACTTTGGAAATAGGTATATATTCCCATCATTTCTAAAGTATTCCAATTATTCTACCAAAGCCCATGGAAATCATTTTAAACATGGATATTTTGCTTATGTTGTGGTAACTCAGAAGTTATTTGCATTATGGTTTGAAAAACAAGCCTCTCTTCTTACACTTTTTTCAAACCGATGAGGTATAGTTGACTGTTAAGAATTAGAAGTAGATAGTTGGGGTATGTTGTCATATAGATACACAGAAATTAAAAAATAAGTTTTTTAATTTTTAATGGCAACGTTTCAACTTGCATTTCAAGCCTTCATGAGGGTTAGAAGTAGAAAACAAACAATCAAAGCCCTGATGAAGGCGTGCAATGCAAGTTGAAACGTTGCCATTAAAAATTAAAAAAACAATTTTTTAATTTCTGGGTATCTGTATGACTGCATACCCCAACTATCTACTTCTAATACTTAACAGTCAACTATACCTCATCGGTTTGGAAAAATTGTAAGACGAGAGGCTTGTTTTTTGAACCAGTCAACTATTTTGGTATGTCTTCTCTTTTTAAGACAATGAAAACTCTGAGCATATTTATAAGAAACCACAGGATCTACCAATGTAAAAGAATGCAATGAAGTAGGACCAAGAGTGATCCTTTGAGATATATACATATATATATATATATATTTTTTTTTTAAATTTTAGTTGAGATAATGTTAAGTCACAATTATTATTTTCTTGAGTTAGCTACCATGTATAACAACAAACCTATAGTAAAAACAAGAAAAATGGAAAAAAAAACTGCTCTTTTGCTATCAAATCAGATCCCGGCACTCAGTAAATACAGCTCTTTAAATAAATTCATGATCTATCAGCCGAAAGCCCATAATTTACCTATGAGCCTCATTTGTCATTAGAACAGCTAAATATTGTAAAATAAATACGGTAGTTTTCATTACTTTTTTAAAAATTAAAATGCTATTTTCTCAAATACGCTTCTCCCAACTCCTTCAGGATTATATTGTGTGAGGCCAAATGATTGTAAATATATATATATATATATATATATATATATATATATATATATATATATATATATAAAAGAAGCTAATTATAGGCACAAATATTTTAGATCATGTTTCCCATTATATGAAATAGAGGGTAAAGATATGAATAAACTAGAAGTAGAACTGTTTTTAAAAGTTCACTATTGTTAGTGAGCTCATGATAATCACCGATCAAATCAACATCTTTGCGAAGTGATCTTTGAACTCTTTATTTATTAAGACTAGGTGTGCCTTTGATGTTGATGAATATAATAATAGATAATTTAGTACAATTCACTATTTGTTTTAATCATTACTTTATTATATTACATTGTTTTATTTCAGATAAATGGTACATTATTAAATATGGAGGAACTTCATACATTAGTGGACATAAAGTTAATAAAAAAAGAATATAAGCTTACCGAAGAAGAATTAAAGATGAGCTCACCGATGGACTCAGTAATAACAAGGATAGCAACAAAAAATTTATAGATAACTTTTTATTTACAAATTAAAAAAAAATATTATTAATATAAATAATAATGTACACATATTTATACAATCTGTACAATGTCAACAATGCATAAAGAAAACAATATTGTTTCTTTTTGAATTAAATACATTTTTTTACTCTTAAAAATCCCTTTCTTTTATATTGAAATTAATTAATATGTTATTTTGTTTTAAATGAAAATATATGCATTCGGAGAACTATATACAGTAATTATTTTCCTTATAAAACACAAAAATATAGTTAATTTATTATTACTTATATGTACCAACCAACAGGTCCTGACAAAATTAAATAACAATGTCCTCACTCAAAAAAGATTTCAGTCAAGCTGGATTTCAAAGGATAGTTGAAATAAAAAATAACCCTTGTTATATCTAGAGAGCATATCTCTCCAAAAGTTCTTGTTTTTTTCTTTCAAGAATTGCAGCTTCCACCTCTCTTTGTGAAGGAACAGGAATATGAGCTCGGTACCCTTCCAGTAACTTGGCACTTAATTCAAATCCATCATCTTCTACTTCTTCATCATCTTCCTCACCCTACAAATATATACATTTTTAAAATACAACAAACAATGAAATTTTTATTTTTATAGTTAAGGAAGACTCAATACCTCTTTATTCCCTATTTTGTAGATATTGTCTTCTTCGACTTCTTCTTTCTCTTCTTCCTCAATTTCCATTGATTTTTCCTTTTTAACAGTCCATTCCGATACAGCTTTTTTAATAGCTTCAAAGTAATACAAAAATAATTTAGTAACGATAGTAGGAAAAAACATTATTTGGCAAATGCAAAATTTATTTCATACCTTTACTTTCTTCAATTTCTTCCAGGGGAATAATGATTCCATCTTCATCATCCATATAACCATAGTAAGAAGCATCAATATCTCTCATTAGCTCACCACGTGTTTTATGTGGAGGAGGAGGTGGAGCCTGCTCGAATAACTCTCTCACTCCTATAAAAGAAAATGTTAATGTGGAGCCCTAACCCATACAATGCTGAATATTTTAATGTTTATACAATAAATGACAGGAAATCTTTTGTACACCAATCTAGAAGTAAATATTTAAATAAATGATTATTAAAGGGGGTGTGGAGTCATTTATCATAGATAATATTCTAAGAAAGGGCAGAGGATGGGTCTAGCCAAAGACCAAGGTCCAATCCAAGGAATAGTCGGCAGGAACCCAATGTACACATTGGCTTCTTCATGTTGGAAACTGTAGACTAAGATGTATTTTTATGCTCTCAAATAAATACATAAAATGATATGGATTTGTAACCCACGTCGGGATTATGGTAGCCAATATACTACTACATAAGAAGATAAGGGACATGACTTCTTCCATGGCACTAAAGCCCAATGCGGGCCTTGGCCTTCTCATAAGATCAGTCCTTATGTGTGGATTAGAGAGCTGTACTCTAAACAGAGCTGAGGAATGGTGCTACCTTAAATTGTACAATCCTTAGGAAGATGTTTGGACTGATTAGAGATTACAAATTCTGGATATAGCAAATCAACACTAGACTTCTAGAATTTTCTATAACAATGAAATTGATATAGTCAATTACAGTAGAAATATTTTGTCATTTTTCGCAAAAGTAGAAAAGCTTTGATGGGTGAGAACCCGGTAAGAATGCTCGAAAGACAGATTTATAAGAATTCTGATAAATCTGGTACCACAGATTTTTAGTAACTGAAGGACAGTGATTGAAATTCGTAGTATAATTATCAAAACAGCACCGATCAGGAATTGAGGGTTGTAAGGGGAACATTAAAAGAATCCACTTCTAGCCCACAATCTTAGCCGAGAAAGCTGATATGATAAGAAGACAGCAATACATTCAATTTCAAACTAGGCACATTAAAAACAATTAGGTCATAGGGGTTAAATGTGATTAGAAGCCAGAAACAGGAAACTAGAGCAACATTTTAAGCGGAGCACCTTACTATTGTGAATATTCACATATTCCTCAGACTACAGGAACACAGAAACTACGATTCAACCTCCTTCTCAAGTCTATATATCTAATCAATAGGTAAGGTAAAATAGTCTCAAATGTACTCAAAACAACTATTTTATTCCCTCCACAGAATAAATACTAACTGCAGAAAGCCAAGTTGGATTAAAAAGTTGTATTTTTACTTTGAGCTGGCCATGTATCATATTAACGTTTTCTTCAATTAATAATTTTTAAATTAATAACATAATTCTTCTCTATTACTAAAACATTTTGTGAAAAAAATAATAAGTCAGTGAGGTAGTATAAGACTATCCAAAAAATAGTTGTTACTAATGCATTGTGTGAAACTGCTTTCTCAAAGAATGTGTTTGAGTTCTGGTATTTTTACATGTTCGTTCTTCTGGTATTTTTTTTAATTCAAATTTTTGCCATAATTCTACTATCTTTTAATTGATTAAAACCAAATTTAGATGATAGGTCCTAGGACCCAATTCCTTAAATTAGATTGGTACTAGACATTATAAAACTTATGATATCAGAAATAATATAATCTAAAATTTTTTTTTTTTTTTTTCATACCATGTCTTAGTAACTTATATTCTTAAATTATAAAGTTTCAATGATCCCTGCTACATTTGTTCAGCCTTCTCCCATTTAGAACTCACCTCATTAATGGATTCCCCATGAAACAAAAACCTAATGTTATTAAAACATAACTAATATAATCTGAGGCTTTGGGTTGAGTTATAAGTATTTAGGAATCTGGGTAAACTCAAAAGGAATGACAGATTGGGACACTTGTAAAAGAAAATGTTAAGGCATAATTAAAATCTCAACCAAGTGCTGTGCAGTAAAGTAGATATGTAAAAACTAGAACAGACACTCTTTCCCTCTATTCCACTCCATCAAAATGAAAACCCACAAGATCAGCCCCTATACAATCCTCTAATTTAGGTCTTGGTTTACCCTTCGATCATTTACCATATTGTTTAACACTCATTACCTTCTTTAGAATTCCATTATTGCTAAATCAAATGACCTTACATCCAATTATGTTAACTTTCGCACTGTTATTCACTCAGTGTGATAGGCTCAACAGCACTTTAAGAACCTCAGCCTTCTCCACAATTTAAATCCACTCCTGACGATCCTTTGCTTTTATCTTCCATTTTCAGACTCAATTTTTAAAGGTCCTTTTCAACATTTTTCAGCCACATCATTCTCATCCTCCCTCTTAGTCAATGTTCGTTAGGCTTGCTGTACAACATTCTCCTTGGAACTCTTTGCTCTGGTTTCCTTTTAATGTGACCAAGTCATTTCAAATCTGCTTTTTTAATGTATGTGACTAAGTCGAGTGTTTTCAGCTATCTATTTGAGCGGATTATCAATATTTCTTTCTTAAAAAACAGACTAAAAATCATTCTCAGCATCTTTCTATCTCACACCAAAAGAACTCTTTCAGTTTCCTTGGTGAGAGTCCTTGTCTCTCAAGCGTACATCACCGTCTTATAAATAATTATCTTGGCTTTTCTTAATAGGTTCTGAAATTTTAACAGTTTTGGTAACAAAAACATGCATCTGCTTCCCACAGCCATTCTTGTTTTCAGCAATTATCTCATTTTTTCTAGCTACTGTTGCACATAAGTATTTCAAGGATTCTACCGTCTTGAATTCCCACTGTTATTACCTGAACAAGTTTACCCATAAATGTCCCCCAATTCCACATTGTGGAGCCTCTTTCCAAGTTCCAAGTGTACTTTTTCATCCCTGTTTGGGCCAAATATTGTACGACATTTTTTAAAACTTTAAGGTGTTGTTCTTCCCTTAAGGTAAGCAGCTACATTCTGTACCTGTAAAGAACTGTAGTTAGGATGATACTCTTGTGAATTCTAATTTTTAAGTGTTTGATAGTAGATGTTAAAATAAGTTGTAAAAAAGGTCTAATTAGCTTGTTTATTCATGATATCAGATGAAATCAGTCTTTTTTTTTTTTTTTTTTTTTTTTTTTTTTTTTTTTTTTTTTTTTTTTTTTTTTTTTTTTTTTTTTTTTTTTTTTTTTTTTTTTTTTGAGGCACAGGTGAGACGCAACAGCGTGGGAATATTACTCATATTGAGTAAGTAAAATAGTAAATTATTAAAAACAATAAATATATATTTACTAACGTTTCTCATTATTTCATTGATACAGCCTAGGCCAAAAGTATTAGGCACCATGAAAAATTCTCTTTTTAATTTTAATAAGTAATTTTTCAATGATTGTTGCTCCTCAAATTCGTTTTGTTGACAAAAATACTTACTTTAAATTATTTTCAACCATTGCTTCCTACTTAATATGCTAGGGAAACAAAACGTAATGACAAAACAAAAGGACAAAGTAGTCGCTGCTATCATTTAGTTACATTTAATTGTGAATAGTACAAAAAAAATTACATTTTGGGCTTTTTTGAATTTAAAATGGTAAAGGTAAAAGTACTGAGTGAGATTGTAATATATAAAGATAGTTTTTATGTAGGAAGGGTATAATCAATCTGAGATTGCTAAAACTATGAATTACTCCCGATGTCCTGTTCAATATACACTTATGAGAAACAAAAAATTACAGATGCACGTGTGGAGAGATTTTTGGTGAGAACATCTCTTCAAAATCGCAAGAAAGCATCAAAAAACTGGCTGAAGAGATGAAAACCTTATGTTGTCGATATTTCTGCTCGGAGACAGTAAGAAGAAGACTAGGAGAGAAAGGTCTGAAGGGATGTAGAACCAGGAAGAAACTGTGGCTTAGTGAAGCCAATTGCAGAGGCTGGCGTGGGCAAAACTTCACCAAAACTGGACTGCTAAAGATTGGGCAAAGGCAGGCAGACGAAAGCAGCTAAGAGGTAATTAAATTATTGTAAATTGAAATTAAAAATTGCAACAAATTCCTAAAATAAATTTAAAATGCAAGAACATAATTATTTTTACAAATTCATTAAAATGTGTAATTTTGTGCAAATTTTTGGAACTCCTGGAGCAGTTTTTGAATGAAGGAGGGATAGCGAAGCCAACCCAGATTGTGTTGTTCCTACTGTAAAACATGGTAGAGGAAACATAATGATTTGGGGTTGCATGGGGGCTTTGGAAGTTGAAGAAATGTTTTTGTGCGAAGGGAGGATGAATAGCAATACCTACATATCAATGTTAAATCAAATTTTGAAGCCTTGATTTGAAAAAATATTTGAACCTGAGGACAGTGCTAATATTATTTTTCAACAGGATAATGCTCCATTCCACGTTTCATGTAAAAGTAGAGAATGGTTCGAAAAAAACAATATCAATGTTTTTGATTGGCCTCCTTAGTCCCCAGACGTCAATCCCATTGAACACCTGTGGGATAAATTAAAAATCAGAGTTGGTAAACTTAATCCTACAAACAAAGACAATTTGCTCACATTAGTAAAAGAAGAGTGGAAAAAAATAGTTAAAGAAGATTGTACACAACTTGTTAATTCCATGTAAAAAAGAATAATTGGGGTAATAAAAGCAAATGGTTTGATGACAAAGTATTGAATTGTGTTTTTTATGATTAAAAAAATATATGTTTTAAATGGTTGAAGTAATTTTTATTCCCTAATACTTTTGGTCAAGGCTGTATATCCTAATCATTCTCACATTTCTAGATTTTTCTTATATCTGGATCAGCCTTTCCAATATCAATACAAATTTGGAGAATATACAGTATAAATGAATACATATTTCTTTTCCCTAATAAATTAAAAAAAAGCATGGCCAGCTCAATTACTTAGGAAATAAACAACCTCTTCTTCAAAATTATAAACATACCTGATATAGGATGAAGAAGAAAAAAAAACATCTTGTTTCTAAATAAATATTATGACAACTCTTATTAACACCAATTGGCTTTCCACACCTGTTTTCAGAAGCAATGAACTGAAATTAAAAAATCATTTTAAAAAAATATAACAATCATTCCTACTGGTAACAGTTAAGTTACCCAAGAAAACGACAGTTTTAAGTTCTAATGAGAGATATGTCATTAGAACTTAAATTCAGGACATTTTTAAATTAATAAAATGAATATGTATTTACATACCAGGGAGTTGCCTTGCTGCACCAAAGTATTTGTAACCTCTATTTCCAGGAACTTCTTTTCCTTCAGCATCCAGCATTTTCGGCCCAGACCTAGAGTGGTCTGGGCCACCAAGCTCTCGAATTTGGGCTTCCCAATGCCCTTTTTCCCGTAAAAGCTTATTGATTTCATCATTTAAATCACGAATTCTGAATTCACCAAGACCAGCTAAAACAACAATTAAATCATATTATAAATTATGCTTTCACAGTGAATATATAATATATATAAAGATATACGTAACTAGATGCACTAGTTCCTTAAAGGCCTAAATGATCCCCTAAGATAAATCAGTTTCTCTCTAAATGTGGGGGAAAGCTATCAAACAGTTCTTTTAACTCATCCAATCTTTATGGAATTTGGTATTGAAGTTTTTATAAGATTACAAACAGTTCTCTAAGAAGGAACTAAAAAGTTAAATCAGCTCCTTCTTATTAATAATAAAGGAGGTGAAGGGGTACATCAGCTCAATAGTTCTTGCCTTTCTCGGGGAGCAGGATCATCAGCAATTTATATCAATCTCATGATATATATATATATTTATTATTATGATATCAATCAATCTTGATAAAACGTAGAAACATATTTCTTAAGGAGTAATTCCAATTAGTATGCTAAAGTTTTGCCCCCCTCCCCATTATCCCTATCCAAGAACAAGCACCCTTAAATGTCTCCCACAAAATCCTTACACATTCTCATTTGGAATGCAAATGGTATTTGAAACCACTTTCACAAACTAACATCCTAGCTGCAAGACAAAGACATTAATGTATCTTTAATTACAGAAACCAAACTATAAACAACACTTGAATATACCATAACACCAAACTAATCGAACTTACCATCCTGATGAAAGAGCCCATGCTGCAACTACTGGCATCATCCATTATCCATTCTTTCAATGAATATCCCCTTTACCTATACTATTATTCTTTTCTTGAAACCGGGTAAACCTCCCAACAACCCTTCATCATACAGACCCCTCAGCCTACTCCCAATCCTCTCAAAAATTTTTGAAAAGCTGCTACTGAAACGCATCGTACCCATCCTTGAATCCCACAATATTCCGATTGAAGTCTGGTGCAATGAATAGTGGATCAGAGTAAATGAATCTAAATGCACTACTGAAATCTTCACCCTACATCATGAATCCTGCCCTACTATTTATTTCAATGATATCACACTACCTAAAGCTGACACAGTTCTGTATTTTGGTTTCTACCTAGACAGGAGACTTACATGAAACCATCATAATCGACCCAAAAGGCAGGTACACATCAGAAGCCTAGTACACACCAGAAGACTGCATTGCACAACCTTGCCTATAGACAGTCTCGTCTGCCTGTAGACACCGATCTTTGTCTCGTCTAGTGTCCACACTGTGATATGAATTTCTCAGTCTCACCTTTCCAGTCCACCATGGAGGACATTGTTTTACGTGGAATTAGTTCCTGCTTAGTGCTAATTACATACAAATGAAAGAACGCAAAAATGTAAACATTGGTGGAGGCGCGAAGCACTCAAATAAGAACCTGGGTTCGGCTTCCAAAAAAAAAAAAAAAAAAAAAAAAAAAAAAAAAAAAAAAAAAAAAAAAAAAAAAAAAAAAAAAAAAAAAAAAAAAAAAAAAAAAAAAAAAAAATTGATTTAAAAGCAGCACCTTTCACAGTTGTTACTGGTTCCACATTTCTATAGCATCATCCCAGATAATATCGCTCATTCTTCTTCACACTTTCCACCTTCCTTCTACTCCAATCAATACTCTTTCATTCTCTTGGACCGTTCTTTAAACAACATTTTTCAAGAGCCACTCAGATATTCTACAGAAGACCAGCAGAGCTTTTTATGTTAAACTCAATATGTCATCAAGTCAACTCACAAGAAAAGAAAGAGAGGTATTTCACAAGCTAAGACTGCCTTGAATAGACACACTCCTTGGTTACTCTCAGCAGATACACTGGATCATAGCAAACCTGCTCTTTTGCCGGTGTGAGGTTCTATATCAGTAAATGGATGTTAAATATGCCTACTGTAAAGGTCAATAAAAATATTGCTAAAGATTTAAATGAAATCTATCCATCCATTAAATAAATTTACATGTAAACAGTACATTGTATACACATAAAGAATTTATCTCATATACCTAGTTAATAGTTGGGGCTTAATGTCTTTATATACTCCAACAAGGGCAGGAACAGTAGATTATCCTATATAATAGCAACTACACTATTTCTTTTCTATATTTTTTTTAACACGAATTGGCCAACAAGGACCACATAAATATTGCTCATTCTTCTTCACATTTTCCGCCTTGCATCTACTCCAATACTCTTCCATTCTCATGGACCATTCTTCTCGCTCTTCCTTAATCCATTTTCTCCCTCATCTCTCCCTCTTCCCCACAAGACCAGACAAGACCTCTTTTTTCCCAAAAAGATTTCTATTCAAGCAGTCTTTATCCGTGATTTTTAGCCTGCCCAGTTCTTGTTTTATTTGTGTTACATATCCCACCATACTTTTACAGCTACTGACTGACAAATATTTTCTTGTTTAGTCTCGTAGTGTTCATTCTGATCATGTGCCCATAGAACCTCAGTCTTCTGATCATGATATGATGACTGTTTCCGGATCCTCCAGATTCCTATATATTTTCTCATTGGATTTTCGCCTATACCCCTCTCACCTGACCTGTGAACTTCACTAGGATTAAATTAAAATTATATAATTAAATTGAAATTACTATTCTAGCTAAAGTGGAAACATTAGATTAATTTTGTGAGAATGCCATAAAATAAATATAAATAAAAACATTGGAATAAAAACCAATGAACTTTTGTACCAGGTGCTTTGAGACCCTCACCCTAACATGCAGGCCCGTCGAGAGCCTCTTCCCAATATCATCCAAAAAATACAATATCTTTTTCTACAACAATGAACTTTTAATAAATCAAAATGTTTGTTTAATTTTTTACTACCATAAATTGCCATAGAATCAGTAAAATAAAGTAACACTTAACGAGTAGCCTCTCCCTGTCAGCCACCACGATACTTTTTGAATCGGCTTCTCGGAATCCTAGTGTGAATGAGGGAAGAAACATTGTGCATTAGGCATCATTCACACTGAGATTCCGAAGCGTGCTACTTCACCTATTTTTGTTGTCTTTATAATAGTTTTAATTTGATAATTTTAATAGTTTACTAATTTAATTTTTAAAAATGAATACATTTTTTGATAACGATAGCTTTATTAGGTTAATCAAACAGCATTGTGGGACGACAGCTCCATAGAATATTGTGTGTATGGAGAGGAAGAAATACTGGGTTAGGATGTGAAAAGAAAGAATGAAATTGGTAAGTGACCATTACATTTATTAGAAAACTTCGTGGTGTCATCCATTCACTCATTAAACATTAATGCGTAGGCACCTTTTTCTTCACGGCGTATATTGATTCCGTGATGTTTATTTTTTTATTTCTGGCTAAACACAAGAGTGCTACCACTTCAACTTCGTACACTGCAATGCAACATGTGAAAGGTGTGGAGAGAAAAGTGGGAGAAGTAGCAGCCGAGTGGCTGAATCACGATTCTTTCTGCGTTTGATACAGCCTCCGATGGAAGGGGGAGAGTGGGAGTAGGAGCTGCCAAGCTACTGAATCACGATTCTTTATGCGTCTCATACAGCGTCGGATACATGTATTCATACTGCAATCGGTATTGCAGTGTGAAACCGACCTTAGAACAAAACTTTTAACTCATCAATTCTTTGTCGCTTATAAGTATGAAAAAGAAAAACAATGAACCACTAACACAATAATCATAAAACTCATCTAAATTATTCCATCACCAAAATTAAGTAATAGCAAAGAGACTAACAGTATCAATCAACCAATCAACAAAGTTATTACTTAATGGTAGGAATTGTTAAAATCATTAAATAAAGAAAAGCAATGCAATTGATTAATTTAAGTAGAATCGGGAAGGTTACGGAGGAAACATATCAAGTTATCTCGACTTCAAAGTGTAAACGGTGCTTCAATACGAACGAGTTGTGTATTCACGTTGTAAGAACAGTAATCCTTAAAAATCATTTCTGAAGGGCCCCTCAGAGTGATTACAAGATAATCTCTTGACAGTACATGGAAAGTATCTCAATTACCATTTCTAAACATGCATCAAAATTTGATACGATTACATGAGTAAATAAGAAGTTAATATAAAATAATACATTCATACCATTTTGAATTTGTGAAACTTTACGAGCTATTTCTCTTATAATTTGCATTCTCCATTTTTCAGCTTGTTGAAGATCAGTGCACTCAGATGCTAAATACGGTCTTCTTTGTTTAGCTTGATCACCTTCTCCTAATTGTGCAGCTCGCCACCGAGCTAAAGTAGTCCTGTTTAACACGAAAAAATTAAAACAACAAATATATATTATTCACAAATTAATGAGCCATAAGGGAACTTACATAGCCTTCTCAGCATTTCTGGCCTGAAAACAAGAAAAATATATATATCAGTAAATACTTAAATACTGGGATCTTCCTTAGGACTACAATGAAAGGAAAATAAATACAAAATAATACACATATTGTATAAACAAGATTTAAAATTCCATTCTTTAAACACTATTCTTGTTTGGTAAATGTTGTTTACCATAAAATTTAGAATCTGTCACTACTTCTAGAGTCTGAAATACCTCCTAATATATAAATACACACACACACATACATGTATATAAACAGAGGCTGTGAAGATATTTAAACTGAATAAATTTTAAACGTTTTATTAATGGTTACAGTAAAATAACTACATTAATAAGGTCACTAACCATTTTATGATATTTTTTTTATCTCATTTAGAAGATTAACACCACCTTACGACTCACGCTTATCACAAATTTACTAGGTTAACAGTACAAAAGGTTAAAGAATTACAAAAATCCTATACAGTTGGTCATGACAGATTTACGAAAAAATAGAAAAGAATTATTCCTAACAATGTTTCAAAGTATTTAAACCAGATAAAAGTTCTTCTTAATCCATTTAAAATCAAGTAACAATCTAATTATGAAAATTATAATTTGTTAAGATATATTAGAGTTCAGGGGGTGGACACACTTAAGTAGTGGGGGGGTTTTGTTTATTGATACCGGCAATATTTAATATTATTGATGGTCAGAATTATCGGTCCGTATTAATATTTCGATTTTTTTTTTAATTTTATGCATAGAACTGCCAATACTTTAATATTTCATGACCGGGAAGTGAAACACGTCTAGTAAATTTTATTGTTGCTTTTAATCTTCATATTAGGTTGGAGGGTAGGGCGGACATGTTTGGGTACGGTAAATGGAACAACCAATCAAGAAGCATTATACTATTTTACCGCCAAAATAGACCAATGGGAGTGGCTGCATTTGAATCGTGGAGTGGGGACCCGGGCCAACGTTCAGTAGCCCGCCATCTTAGCCTGTGACTGCCGAAACTAAGGGGACTCCCGTGTCTTTTACTGTTTTATCAATATTTTGCTGGAATATCATCACCAAAACGTAGAAAACTGATCAACTAATAAGGTACGATATTATATTTAATTGAAAAAAATGTTGGAAATGTTTTTCATACTGTTTATTCGAAAACACGTCGGTGCTAGGGGAACTGTGAGAACCCTAATTTTTTGTGAGTGGTATTTGGCCGATTTATCACGCATATTACTTTTCAAATGCATTCTTAGCAATCGGGACTTGAAATTATTGTTAAAAATGATAAGTAAAGTTTAATATCAATGGGATAAGGTTATGATGTTTTCGTTTTGTTAGGCGGGAATCTCTTCAAGGTCAACACACTACTCGGATCGTTGCCCCTGGCAACCTAATGGTGTCTTTTAAGTTCAGTGCACTTAAATTCAAGGATTATTGTGCTCATCATTCAATATTTATTTATTTATCCTGTGATATTAGTTTTAATTGTAAATTTTCCAATTTATCTCGTTGTCTGTAATAACACCACCTTTGCCGCCATTAATGCGACTAAAGAAAATAATAAGTCACTATAAATTCATTATTCCTTAGAAATAAGAAATTTTCTGAAGAAAAATAAAATTTCAAATATTTCTTAATCATTGCTTGTACAGGGGGTTTACTATTTATTATGAACATTTTTTTAAAATTTATTTTGTCTATTTTAGTTAGCTATTAATATTTTCATTCCTTTCTAATATTTTTTCTTTAAGAAATTTTTTTTTTTACTGAAATTTAATTTTAACTATCGATTTGAGGAATTTATTTGAAATTTTCCCTGTATATTTAGCACTTGGATTATATACTTACATGTTATCAAGGAGTGGGGATGGAAGTGGGTGGGGCTTGAAAGTATTGATCTGCTTATGAACCAGACAATATTCACTCTACTCTAGCCCCCTTCTGTTGGCAATTGAATTTTCAAAAATTGAATCATACATTCTTCTAAAATTAAAATTTTTATATTGATAATTATTTATTAATTTTGTATCTGGCCTACAATTTATCAAATTAATATATTATTACTTATCTATAGTTTTTTTGTTTTTTTTTATTTTATTTCTTTTTAGTTATCAGAAAAAAACGTTAATTTTGCACCCAATTATAAATGCATGTAAATATTAAGGTGTGTGTGTGCATATTCATAATTTACCTAAAAGATAGATAATCAGAATTTTATGTTAGAACCGAATAATTTTGAATACCACAGATTTGTAAACAGATAGGTTTGCTATTGGTAATTTTTTTGAGGAATACTACCAATCTGCAACCAAACCACATTACCTCTTTTTGTGGACTGTATCATTTCTGATTTGATTAATTTATATTACCTGAGGTTCCAATTAGTTTATGAAGAATGTTTTTATCATATGATTATATATGTTAATTTTCTGAGTTTGTGTGCATTATTATTTTTATATGTTGGCGGTAGTAGTTCCAATGGCATCACATCAAAATTTTCTGGAGGTATATACTTTTAATTACTAAGTTATTAATGTATTTCAATTAATTTATTGCTTATTAGTTCTTTTATGCTAGTAAGTTTAATGTCCGTGTTTTAAAGGTTTTACTCCCAAATACTTATGTGAACAATCTAATACATAGTCCAATCTAATGTAATTTGTCATAAGAATATCTACTAGTCTTTCTTCCACTTCCTTTTCCAGGTAGAGAGGTTGAATAAAGTGTATCAGTATTTAGTTATCTTTCAGTTTTTTCTTAATTTGTACCATGTAAGTATATCATGTACTTACAACAAAATTTAAAACATGAGTACTTAAAATATTTTAATTTTTTGGTTTTACAGTTTTATTCGTTTGGTCTTTATAGCAGTAAGGTAAGGTGGGGTAAGTGCATTAGTCCGCCATAATTTCTATTGTCATTTTGTTATATCAACTGCCATTCTGTGGTATGTAAACAGAACTTCATACCCACCAAACCTATCATAGTTGAGTGCTCTACTGTAGGTGATTACCTCTCTAGGAATTTTTATAGTTCAACCTGTTGATCTAGGTGTTGTATAAAGTAGAATGAGTTAAAATTATAAAATTGTATTGTATGTATTTTTCTCCATTTTTTTTTTTAATTTCAAGGAGTAAAATGATTTCTGGCAGTTGCTTATTTTTGCACTTACTCCATCAAAGAATCAATTCACTGCTAAGGAGTTTACAAGAGATTTATGCACTTAGACCGTTTAGGTGGGGCAAGTGGGTAAATGGAACTTAAAATTGATTTTCCTTCGCACTGATAATAATGTTTAGGATATCAGGGAAATCAACTATATTGCTGAAAAGAGAATAGTTCAATGTTTGCAATATAACAAAAAATATTATCCTAGCATTAATAGCTGATTTTTTATGTTAATTTAAAGTTGGACTTTGCACTCCATATGACGCACTTGCCCCCCTTCACCTTATATTTTATTTTTATAGTTTTTTTAAAAATATTATTCAGTAAATTCTGTCTACTAAGTTGAATGCGCTGTTGCCAAGATTGCACACATATACTATGAAAGTACTTATCTTATTCCCATATTGTTATACATTTTATATTATATCATAAATTTACCTTTGTAAATATAGTTTATTATATTTAAATTTAAAATGAAATTTTTTGGTATTATTTCATAAATAGTTTTTAAATCAGTCTCCAGAAATTCATTTCAATTCCCAGTTTAAGGATGAATTGAAAAAAAAAAAAATGATGGATTAATATTGGGGGAAACAAAAATATTAAAGATTAATTTTGGAAGATTAGGTCATTACATCTGAAATACTTGGTGAGCACCAATGTTAGCTATAGCTGATGCTAGTAACGGGATGTTTATTATTGCTTAATGTAGATTTGTTATCTTCTACTACTATTCATGCTCAAATGAATAACAAACCAATATGACCAGGATCTTATCAAGCGGAAGTATTTTCATGTCTGTTATTAATGTGCTTTTAAAAGTAGGTAACATCTGTTAAAAATATAGTTATTTACTTTCCTAAAAGTAATTGGAAATAACATATAGGTCCATAGTATAAACAAATAAATATTTGAAAATGGATTGTTTCTGTTTTAGCTTTGTTGTAGAGTATTTTATCTTAAAAAAATGTTAAAATAACTTTTGGTATTAGTATCTGACTAACTCTCCGCTAAAAGTGTCAGACAGGTACAACAGAACAATATCAACCTCCTACCTTCACTTCCAATTTCAAATTCATTGATAAATGTTTCCCGTGACCTTCCCATTGGAAATTGTTGCTGTTGTTTTACTACTATATTTCTATTTATTCTATTCATTCTCCAACATTGCATAGCTCTTTGAGCTTATAACCTCACCATATTAATTCTTAATTTTTATTAATTATGTGGCTATTTTTATGTAGGACCTTGTTCACATTACCCCATATGTGCTTCATACTTTAATGTTATTAATACTCTTATCTTTATGTAATATGTAATAGAATTAAAATATTTATACTATTGTCTGATGAAGAGAATATCCAATGAAATATTAAGACATGAGTATTTTAAATATTAGAAAATGGTTTATTATGTTTTTTATTCATCATTGATTTAGGTAAAAGGAGTTACTATTGTATTCATAATCTCATTCATAACTCCTATCTTTACTTCTGGGCTCTCATTTGGGTCCATTTTTTTTTGTGTTTAAGGGCCTCCTTGTACTAAATAAAAAAAAAATCAAAATGATGACTGATGGTCTCAATGTTTTAATTAAATATCATATGTTTATTTTACCATTTTGTTCTAGAATGGAGATGTATTTTGGAGTAGGCGGGGAACTGTTGACACCCCTGGATGAAATGTTAGATGGAGATATTAAATTATCATTAGAATTAGATCTTGAACTAAAAGATCCCCTCGGTTCTGGGCTCGGAGGTGTGGATGACTGGGGTGGTTGGGGCTCACTCAGGACTTCACCTTCCTTAGACATTTTTGGAGAGAAAGAGGCTTGTGTAATGGTTTCACCTGAAGCAGTAATGCCATTCATCAAAAGAGAAGTAATTTTTTTCACTCCTTTTATTAATCTTTTTTTTTTTTTTTTTTTTTTTTTTTTTTTTTTTTTTTTTTTTTTTTTTTTTTTTTTTTTTTTTTTTTTTTTTTTTTTTTTTTTTTTTTTTTTTTTTTTTTTTTTTTTTTTTTTTTTTTGGCGTTGAATGAAATTGTTATACAATACTCATAAGTGTCAAATGTGTCATTTTCTGATTGTGGTTTCTGTATCCTCAAATGCTTTTTAAGTTTTTTTTTTTTTTTTTTTTTTTTTTTAATTTTAATCATTTTTAATGTTTTAGATTAAACAAGAACCCCCTCCTCGTATGTCTGTTATCGAACCAGAAGAACCTTCTCTGCTTCTTGAATGTGATGATGATGGAGGTGAAGATGAGGAGGAGGAGGAGGAAGAAGAAGAAGAAGAGGAAGTTGAAGAGGAGGAGGAAGAAGAGGATGATGAAGAGGAAGAGGAAGTAGAAGAAGTAAAGATTCAACCAAAAGAAAGGAATTTGTGGAATAGTGTAAGTATTTATAAAACTATTTTCTAAATTGTAATCAAAAGATTTTTATGTTGATTATTTAGTTTCTTTAATGTTTTTAGATAAATATCACAGCTTGGCGAACCCATAATCTTAGTGCCAACACCAGCTATCAATGTTGTGCTTAACCTCCTTCAACTATATCATTACAAAACCTAAACCCATAAGATCACGCAATCTTCCCATTTGAATTTAAAGGTTTAATATTTCTTTTTCGGTTTAGTATTGATTGCCTACTTTGGAACCTCCTAAATTCAATTTAAGGGCACTCATTTTTATTTTCAATGAAATTTACTACCAACACAACCCTTTTAATAGCCAAACTTCCTCCGTAGAACTTGCCTTTTTTTCACTCTCTCGAGATTTTTATTTGCAAATAATATATTAATAATACATTTATACGAAATGTGCAATTGGGGGGTGATTTAAACTGTTGACAATACTTCTAGAGAACCCCCTTGAAAATCTCGCTGTCAAGATTCTACTGTGTGATATTAGTCCTATAAAATCTGTATGTTAGGTTTCTGAGATGTAAGCTATAACAATACACAATTGATTTGATTTTAGGTCTGATCATGTCCAACTACACTTATAGATATTTTTATGATTAGTTGGAGTTCTATTTAGTGTCATTGAAAATTTAAAAAGAGAAGAAATTGCTCATCTTGTTTTGGTTTTGTTTTTCAGATTTTGACGAAGCCAACTGTAGTAAAAAATGAAAATGTGGGAATTAGTTACCAAGCAAGACCGAAGACTGAAGTTGTTGTTTCAAAAACGCCATCAACAAATAATCATCATCAAACTGTTAGAGTGTTACATGTGAGTTAGCATTTTATACTTTTCTTTCTATTTTATAAGTTTACATAATAGGCTTAGTGTGCAACCTATAAATATTGAGTTAAAATATGTATACTAAGTTTTAATTGAGCTGTATATTTGACAACCAATTTCAACAAAAGCTTATACATCCATTGTAGTTTGTCAGAGTAATTACTTCTCATCAATAGCTAACCAAAAGCTGTTCACTTGTTACATGATGTTCCTTTTTGCTATAGGAGTAAAAGGCTAGTGCAGTTCATTAGACTTGATTTTCCAACAACACTGGTTTAATAAACGCAGTACTCAGAGCTCATATAGTGTGCACTAGCCTTTACTAGTTTACCCTATCTCTTAATCAAAATGTGATGTTATAATTTATCTATCAACCTCCTTTGTGATAGTGGTTTCTCATATGAGCTTACCCATCTGTTAAATCATGAGAAAATTCAGTGAAACATAAATAAATAAAATGGAATATAATTTGCCTAACTTTAAATGTTAAAATGATAAATTAAAAAAAAAATGCTAAACTCTATGGTCTACAGAACAGCACATGATTTGAGCAAATAATTAATGAGCTATTATCAGTAACTTACCAAAAGTAGATCTTCTGAAACAAACATTTCCTTTAATTTTGATAAATAATATTATTATTCCGTGTTAAAGTGGTATATTAGGAATTAATTACTCATTTATATATTTATTATTTTCTTAACTGATTTTGATGGTAATGCCTTATCAGTGTCTAATTTATTAAGAGTAAAATTTTTATTTTTTTCTTGCAGTCAACTAAAAGCAGAAACACTGATTCTCCGAACCCCAGGAGTTTATTGGTTAAACGATACAAAGATCATGAAGGTTATCCCAAACCAGCATATTCATATTCTTGTCTTATTGCAATGGCATTGAAAAATTCTATTACTGGAAGTCTTCCTGTGTCTGAAATTTATAATTTTATGTGGTAAGTTTACTTCTGTCTATTATGATATTTTAGAAAGATAAGCTTCTGTCCGTCTTTCATGCCTTGTCAAAGATAAGGTCTCATAAATAGTAGATGTTGATATCTTGTTACAGCCATGATGCATTGTCTAACTTATGTAATTAGTTCATTTCTTTTTTAAATGCCTCTAAAACCAAGAATATCAAATCTGAATTTCATAGTTCTTGGCCTCTAAAACCAAGGACTATTATCTCCACTAAATTCTTGGCTTGACTATTACTAGATTTGGCTTCGAATAACTTCTGCCTGTCTGTGATGTTATGCAATCATTCTCCAGTCCCTGAACCCCAAAATCTTCCCTACCGGTTATCCCTTACATTTGTGGTTGATAAAGGAGATTGCATACCTAATCAGATCCTTCGTCCATAGATGCAACATGAAATTCTTTTGAAGGCATACAACAAAGAACTGACCTTAGTTCATCTAACGCCTGACTCAGTCATGGGTAATTTTTTGGACATTGGTCCTATTAGCTTCTTGCATAGCCATGATTTAGTGGTTCTTATAACAGTAATTTATTTAACTGGTTTCTAGTTCATAGTGACTTATCACGGAACCAAGGCAAACTTTTTCGTTCCACTTGTTCAAGGGTGTCTGTATACTAAAAATGTTCTGCTAATGAGCTTAATTTAAGGAATTTTGATCATATTAAATCAACATCTCCTTGATGTGATGTTCATGTTCATTGTCTCTGTTTAAGTAGTTAAGTTCATTTAATGGAAGAAGATATTAAGTACATTACTCTTGTCATTATTCTCCCTATATGAATATTGCACAATTAAATTGAACGTAGTTCGGGAATAACTTTTCCCATCTTCTAAAACATCTCTAGTTACCTAGTGAATTAAATGTTTTTCTTTGTAACATAGAAACTCATCAATAAATGTAAAATTACATTTTTATTAGCACCTTCATCTTACCATCCTCTGCTCCTTATAAAAATCATTGACTTTCAATTTATTACATAATATATCACGTATGCTGTATATGATGGTATTGATTTTGTTTCAGTGAACATTTTCCATATTTTAAGTCAGCTCCTGCTGGTTGGAAGAACTCAGTTAGGCACAATTTGTCCCTGAACAAATGCTTTGAAAAGATAGAAAAAGGAGGTGCTGGTGGAGGTTGCCGGAAAGGTTGCCTTTGGGCTATGAATCCTGCTAAAATTGCTAAGATGGACGATGAAGTTGCGAAATGGTCCAAGAAAGACCCAGCCGCCATAAGGAGATCCATGAAGTATCCTGGTAATTAATCTTTTTATGATCTTGCTTTATGCTGTTTATTTTTATGAAAATAAGTGTTAATGTATTTTTTTTTTTGCATTGTTTTATTGATCTATTGCAGTGATGTGTCTGTTCCAGTAATTGATTCTTGTTTCATGTTAATGATGCCTCAATTTAACAATAAAGTTTTGTTCCCAAAATTAATCTTTATTAGAACTAGTAAAAAAAAAACAACACCAAATACACTAAGAAAACTTCATCATTCAAGAAATAAATTAGTAGAATTAGCATTTAATATCTACAACATGTAACCTAATAGTCCAGTCAAAAAATAGGAAAATCAGATAAGCTAAAAATAAATATTTTTTAACAGAAAATGATGTAATGGGTGCGTTTTCAAAACTGATGTGCATTTTACTAATCTTTTTTTTTTTTTAATCATTATGGAAAACTGGTGATAATTATTTAATAGCTATCACAAAACTATCACTGTCAGTGATTTTGATTGGTTCCTAGGGATCTAGAATCGACATTTGGAATGGGACACATCCCTAGTATGTTGGTTTTGATGATTGCGTATTATAACTACAACTTCATTCCTATTAAATTACCCACTTATTAATTAATTATACATTTATTTACCATTGTTATTTAACAAAATTTGATCAAATTGTAGAAGAACTTGAGAAATTGGAACGAGGAGACCTGAAAATTGGTTTAAGGAGGGACAGTTATGATTCTGGGGCAGAAGAGGATAGTGATAGTGATAGTGAAGGAGAGGAAGTACCCCCCTCCCTGAAGAGGTTTGATTCAAGGCTTTCTTCTCAAGAATCCAATGATCTTGGTGTAAGTTGATTGGTTATTAAAATAAAACTTTACTTGTAGTGTATAAAACTATAATAAGTAATAATATTCATATTTGATTTCCCTAGCTCCCTGATGAAATGTATGAAGAATTGGGACTTTTAGAAGAAGTTATGTCCTCTGATACTGAGGGAGAACCTGGGCCAGATGTCAAGCGAGTTAGGTTAGGCTTGGAGCATTACCAGAGGCAGCCTGTGCGACCAGTCTAGGCTGTACGCGTATTGCAATATGGGTATGATTTTGTTAAATTATATTTAATTATAAATGAAAAATATAATTTTATTTATAGTGTTGGTTAGTTGACCTTACATAAATAGTGGAGAAGATAGATTAGAATGCTATCAATTAAAATTCCTCATATGCTATAGCTTTATCAGGGCTAAAGATTTTCAGCCCATGGCTAAAGATTTTTGAAGTCTTGGAAAGACTTCAAACCCATTGTTGATTTGTATGTTTAATTTTTGCTCTAATTAAATAAACACCCATATTATGCTTACTGTAATAATTTAATTAATCAAGCTAAAGTTGAATTCTCTATTAACCACAATTTCAATTTTTTATTATTCAAAAAAGTAATTTAATGACAGTACAGTAGAACATCATTAATGTGTAGTGATCATGATTTTGAGCCATCAAAATTCAGAAGAAAAAAAAAAAGATTACTGAGAATTCTACATCTGTCTTATAACCTAGTGCCACTGTATTTATAAGGCAACTGTTTCCATTTTTATCATACCAATACTGTGTCTGTCAATTGTTTTAATTATATTTTACTTGACATGCTATATTTTATTCATGTTTTTTTTTTTTTCTATTTTTTAGATCTCATGTCCTTCAAGGGGATTTGTGGTCACCAATCCTGCCACATTCCTCATACTACAAAGTATTGTTTAGTTTTAATTTAATTTAATTTTTTTTTCATTCTTTATTTGTAAATTAAAATTGTTCCATTATCCTTTATAGGTTTTCTAATTATTGTGTAAAATTATAACGTAACAGTAGAAAAAAAAAAAAATTAAAAAAACAGAAACAAAAAAAAAAGAAAAAAAAGAAAATTCAATACTTTTACAACTTAGTTTATATAGATGTTGAAATAAAGTGGGTGGGGTCTGTGGCCTCGCTGAGGAAATAAGAGGTTGTGTGTTTAGTATTTTCTGGGTCAATGAACTTCCCTTTGGATTATATGAACATTTTCTGTGTTTTAGAAGGTATAAGAAATTTTTGGAGATGAATGGTAAATTTAAAATGATGGCTCCATGAAACTCTTTTTAGATAGTAGCAATACTGTGTTAAGAAGTTCATTATTGGTGTATAATTCAGACTGATTAAATTAAGTCAATCTTAGTGCCTAATTAGCAATTTAAATAATCAATTCACCTAGTCCCCAAAATGTTTGTTGTGTTTTTAGTTTTATTACTAGGTTAATAATAACATTAAAGTGTCAGTGCTATTTGATTGTACCTTCAACTCTGGAAATACTTCTGAAAGACAAAAAATGTTCTTCTCCATAAAGACTGAAAATTAAAAAAAAACCCCTGAAACTAACTTGTAAGAGAATCTATAAAGAGTTTTGATTTCTTAAACTTTTTTGTTGCTAATTGTGTCCACATCTGATGTTGAACATTTTTTTTTTCAGGTTTCATGTTTTCATTGTTTTATGATAATGGACAATTTTTTTTTTTTTTTTTTTTTTTTTATGTTTATAATTTTGAAATATTTTCATTTTATGTTTTTTTTTTTTGTTTTTTTTTAATTTATATAAAGTTGTTTTCACATATTCTAAACAAATATGATATGTGGTTGGCTTATAAGAGTCAGATCATTTAATAAAGCAATATTTTTAAATTTTACCATTTATAAATTATAAAAAAAGAATGTGCACATCTAAGGCGTAGACAAATTTGGAGATGCTAAACCTAATCTTATTTTAGCTCTAACAAATCTGATCTAGCCTTTTAAGTCCACATTACAAGATATTTAGTGCAATATTTGTATAAACTTTAGCAATGCAGTAGAATAAATACAGAAAAATTGTCTTTTATATATAGAAACTTATTCAAATCTCTATTTATATAAATTAAAATATATATTGTAATATTGTTTATTTATTTATTTTACTCGGTAAAATGACCAAAATGTTTTGTATTTTAGAATTAGTTTTATTTGGTTTATTGAATTATTATAAGCTGTTATCCTGACAGTTACCTTAATTCATGCAATGTTCATTTAGCTGTGGACACACATTAATAAAAAAAAATTAATAAATAAAAAAAAAAAAGGAAAGAAATATAGCCTTTGTCATAAAACTATTTAAACATGTTTTTTAGGTTATTATTTATAACCATGAAATTTTTCAATGAAGAAATAAGTTGGTATTATTTTACCAATTATGTTTGTTAAAACTTATCAGGTTAGTATTTGCAGGCTTAAGTGTGGTACTCCACCTATTCTGATGTTAATCAGGAACAAGCCCCTTTTTTTGTATATTTTAAACCTATATTTGTAACTGAAAAAGGAAAAAAAAAAAATGCTGATTTAGAAGTGCAAAGTTCTTGTGCCTTCTTTCCATTTAAACACCGTTAAGGACCATTTTTATAAGGTTTTTGTATAAACTCTGTATCTCCCTTTATTGTACATGCATTTTTTTATTGACAGAAGTTTTTTATAAAACCCTTTGTAAATATATCCAAAAAGAGAAAAATCTTTGGGCTAAAAGTTCGTATAACTCCAAACTAAAGAAAATTATTGAACAAAGTTACTCTAAATATCCTTTTTTATATTTTTATACTTTCCAATTCATGTTATTAATAGTACAGAATATGAAACTAGGGGTTTTTTATATTCATTATGAATGTAATTTAGGGGGAAAAGTGAAAAAAATGTCAATGTGTTTTATAAATATAATGGGACTGATCCCAAGTCTTGTACCTCTGTCAACTGATAAATGAATCAATCAGTTGGCTCTTTTTGTAGTTTGTACTTGTAAATAAACTTCTTTTTTTTAATTAAATGTTGTTTCTGAATATTTTCCTTGGACCTAGTTGAAATTATAAATATCTTATTGATACTATCCTTATAATTTATGTCTTATTTTTAAAATAATTTACCAAAACATCAGGTAAGGGTTGGTGCTGCCCTATCTAAAGAATTTGAAGTGTTTTTTTGGGCTTAACCACCTTAAGTGCTCCAACCAGAGCAGGAAGGATGGGTATCCTACAGATTACCTACCTATTGTAGCCTGCATTAGAAGGTCGATTCATTTTATGGGTCTACCACAAAATAAATTTTGGCCTGTCCAGGTGGGATTCGAACCCACAACCTTCAGTGCTTAGCAAAGAATTTGAAGTGACTGGTGTTCTAAGAGAAGGTGACACTGTCGCCTATTGTATTGTATTTGGCTCTGTAATAAGTGATTAGAGCTATAAGAACATACCCTTGATATCTTTATTATAGGCTTATGTAGATGATGTCATCACAGCACTTTTGGGAGCATTGGAAGAGTTATAAAGGGTGGCAGTGAGCAAGGGTTTGAGGATTAATAATGATAAGCTGGAGCATGTGCCAATTTTTAAGATGCCTACAAGGAAGTAGAGAAAAACGAATACAAATTGAGATACTGCAAAAGTTTCAGATACTTGGTAAAAAAAATGAACTGATATTGAAGCCAGAACAGCAAATGCTTTTTTGCTTTAATAAAATCCTAAAATATTGAGGAATGTCACCGATCTAGGATGGTCACTGTTTACTAAACACTTATAAGCGATGCTGTCATATGGGAGTGAGTGGTTTGACTTGGGAGACAGAGGATTTGGGAAAGATCTTTGGTCCGGTGATAACGACGGATATTGGAGAATCAGATCCAACATAGAGCTTGAGCAGCTGTTTTGCCTAGCAAATATTGTTACTATAATTGTTAGACAGACTATCCAAAAAGATGATGTACGAATAGCTGGGAAAAAAGAGATTTAGAGGAAGACTAACATTGAGGTGACTGAATGACCTAAGAGGATGGAGTGAGGGGGTAAAAAAGAAAGGCAAGTATGGCTGTCAAATCTTTGTGAGTCCAAGGGCCAATAAGGGCTGTAGCCCTCAATTTAACAACAATTACAAAAACATTATTAATTAGATTTTACATTATGAACTGACATTACCCAGTCAGATTAGGCAAAAAATGAATAAATCCATAAGGTTTTAAACTTATTAAAGTTGCTCATACAAATGAACTGTACAGAAGTCCCTAAGGTGAGGGAGGGGTTGATTAAAGATGATTTTTCTTTAATATCTCAGGAAATATTGAGCTCTGCATGAAACTAGGGCCTAGGGTAAAGAGCCCAATAGTTGGATACTTAGGATAGCTTCACACTAAAATTCTTGCTATAGAATCAGCTTTTGACCAAATAGGTCAACTTTTTTTATTTTGTCTTATCTGAATCAATGAGAATATGGTGGTATGTATGATTTTTTTTTTTTTTTTTAAATTGGGTAAGTGGAATTTTGAAATAATTATCAAAGTCAGCAGAGAAGTTGTTCCTGATCTTTGACAGTGGTGTCCCAGTAGTTGAACATTATTTTTCTTTGGATCTTTAATTTATAAATTGTTCAATTTAGGCTTCAAGAGTTCCTTGTTAAACTAGAGAAATTTCTAATCAAGAAAATCACATTGGTTTGAGATCACCTGATATTTCACTAGCAAGAGTATTGCACTTCTCACTGGCATTTATTTGTTCCTCTCCATAAATAATGGGGAGACAAGAACTTCCCGTTATGCTTGTCTTCCCATCACTTATTGGGAGACGACATTGTGGAAACTACAGCTTCTGCCAGCTTTTTTTTTTCTGCTAATTTTTCCTATACATTTAAAGCAGAGGCCTTCATTTCTCTTCTCATTGGTTCATAAATTACCCAAAGAACCCTGAGGCGCACTTACGTGAGCTGTCTCATCAACAAATGCTTTGGTGAGAGTATCAGGTCGAATCATAAGTAACCTCTGATGCAGTTAAGTAGAATCTATTGTTCTTATCTACCCCCTCTGATTTACCATGACAACAATTTTTGTTTTCACTATATCGACAAGGCTTCAGTTAATCTTTTGTCAACTGTTTTGTGTGATACATGTTACGTCAAACTTTTTTTTAACCTCTAAAATGGAATGTAAAAAAGTACTTATTCGTCATTTGATGCTTTGGGAATTGAAACAAGGCATTAGTGCTAGGGCGGCAGCTGAAATCAGTGCATATGGTGAAGGATTAATAATAATAACTGATCGAATTGTTAGAAATTGGTTTGTAAAATTACGTTCTGGACACCTTAAAACACAACCAAAGGCGGCAATCCTTCCGACTTTTTCGACAATCTTTTAATGGCAGTATTGAAGCATAATCCACGTTAATCAACGAGAGGTATAGCAGAACGCTTGGATACATCACAACAACTGTTAACCGCCACCTGGAAAAAATAGGGAAAATCAGCAAGTTAAGAGTAGGACCTCACAATCTCAGTGACAGGAAAAGTCTGCTCTCGTGGTTAAAGAGCCTTTTTTGAACAGGATTGTAACAGGCAATGAAAAATGTGTCACCTATGGCAATATAGCCCGCAAAAGACAGTGAGTGGATCAACCATAAGGATCTACCACCCCAACCAGATCCGAAAGCAAACATCTATGGCAAAAGGATTTTATTGCGTGTACGGTGGGATATCAAGGAATAAGTCACCACGAGTTGTTGAAGTCAAAAATAACGGATTTTGCGGATAGATACGTTCAGCAGTTGCGAAGAGCGCAAGAGAAAAACAGGGTTAGCAACTAAAAATTATGAATTGCTTCGTTCGATTTGTTCTTGGAACCCCGAGGCGTTCCCATGTCTCACATCTGTACTTGGACTTGAAGTGGCTCTACCCATCCACCCGCAAATCATACTTCCTAGGTTCATTCCTTTATCAAGCCATTTATTACCATCGCCCATCCTACATTTATGATCTGTTAAAATTTAAGTCTTCCTTCTATTCCCGATTCACAACAAGATCTCGTTCCTCTGACCTATACTTGCCTTTCCATAGAACAACATTATACCAGCATTCCTTTCTAGCCCGATCCACTACCCTCTGGAACACTCTCCCTCCTGAAATAAGACATGCCCCTTCCTTAAGCTCATTTAAAACACTCCTTTTCCAATATCTCCTCTTATCCCAGTCAGATGCCAGTCAATATGAACATTAATTACTATCAAATAGGGTTAAATCGAATAAATTTGATATCGGTGAATTGACTCATAAATTGTCTTTCATATAATAACAATCTTTTATTAGTTCCATATTGGTAAATAATCATTCTATCTATTTTTTTTATAAAAATTCTTTTTTATTTTTTAACTTTAAATGTTTTTCCTAAACATAGAAATTTTATCTATCGACAATTCATATGTGTATGGTTATGTGTATAGGTATATGGGGTGAATGAGTGCAGTGTATTTAAGTATATATCGTAATCTCTGTAAATATTTTCTTCATCTAATGGACATATAGACATAGTTCATTCTCTGTATATATCTTTTCTCATTTTCTCAGGGTTATTTATTTATTTATTTTTTTTTTATTATTTCATTTATCCTTCTTATGTTATCTTATTTACTAAAGCTATTTATACAATTATTTACTTAACTGTATTTGCATGTCTCTTGTTCCTCATTTATAAATACCTTTGTATGAAATTATATATGCCAGACAATTGTACTACTTTATGATACAATTTTGTTATTCTTAGGGGACAATACGTCCCAGAATAAAGATTATTTTTTCATTCAAAAAAATAATTAACTTTTTTGGAATTCGGCCATTCTTAAATTCAACGACTTTACATGCCCATTTTAACCTTGCGTTGCCATTATCTGAACCACATTTACCGGATAAATGTCACCGTTTAGAATTGTGGAGACTTTTAAATTATTCCAAATGTCCATCCTTTTTTGGGCCAAATATTCTATGCAGTACTTTATTTTAGAAAACTATAAATAAATAAATAAATAAATAAATATATATATATATATATATATATATATATATATATATATATACACACAGACACACACACAAACACACATACAGGGTGTTCAATATTGCCACCCCCTTATTTTTTTCCCACAGTTTATGGAATTTTGAAACGAAACTCTCAGGGTCTTAACTGTGTCCAATAAAGTTTCTTTTCAGGCTACAGCCTGCTCTCCAATCTTTTCCAGCGACCCTAACTTTAGAATTTCCACTGGGATGTGGTATTTTTTTTACGCCAGATTTCGATAGAAAATCAAATTTTGAATCGATTTTATACCGGTGAAATTTTTTTATCCGGGGCACCGTTTCACCGCAAATCGCGAAAAATCATTTTAAGAAGATAAGCAGTCTATAACTGGTATTGAATGAATGAATAAATGAAAAACTACTGTTTATTGAAAAAAACAAACATTTTTTAATTACAGGAGGTCTTGGCTCTTAATATATAGCTACAGGAGGTTTTGGCTCTTAATATAGCTGAAACTGGTATTGCAAAAATATGAAATTAAGACCATCCCGCGACTGGTACGACGAACGGTGGGAACCGGTCGACTGGGAAGGTTTCCCCCGAGAGGCTCAAATCGTCGACAAGCCCGTGATGAAACTAATATCATTTATACACTGGCTACGGTGGAAGCGTGTCCTCATGGGAGCATTCGAGATATAGCCAGGGATACCCACTTAATGACAGAGCCTCAGCCACTCAGCATCTTGTAGCCTGATGAAGTAAAGTGCGGTACGGCCTCATGCGGTGTTGTCGTATTGCCCACACCGTTCGAATGCCTAAGTGGGTATTCCTGGCTATGTCTCAAATGCTCCGATGAAGATACGCTTCCACCGTAGCCATTACATAAGTGATATTAGTTTCGTCATGGGCTTGTTGACGATTTGAGCCTTTCAAGGACGGGGAAACCTTTCAAGTCGACCTTTTCTCACCGCTCGTCGTACCAGTCGCGGGAAGGCCTTCATATCATAAGGATTTCATATTTTTGTTCAAAGTTTATTTTATTTTTGCAATACCAGTTTTAGACTGCTTATTTTCTTAAAATAATTTTCGCGATTTGCGGCGAAACGGTGCCCCGGATAAAAAAATTCACCAGTATAAATTCGATTCAAAATTTGATTTTCTATACAAATCCGTCGTAAAAAAAACAAAACATAAATACCACATCCCATTGGGAATTCCAAAGTTAGGGTGGCTGGAGAAGGTTGGAGAGCAGACTATAACCTGAAAAGAAACTTTATTTGACACAGTTAAGACCCTGAGAGTTTCGTTTCCAAATTTCAAAAACTGTGGAAAAAAAAAGGGGGTGGCCATTGAATATTGAACACCCTGTATATATATATATATATATATATATATATATATATATATATATATATATATATATATATATCGATACTTCATTAAGTCTCAAAGATTCATGAGGTACAACTTAAAATTTAATAATAAATATCGAGAGTTAATGAAGTATCGATATTATGATAATTATAATCGAAGTCCTTCTCTGCTACTAGTTATCAGCACAGATTGTATTTATTTGGTTTGATTGCAGTTCATAGAATTTAAACGGAATGCGATCACTGTTTTAATGTTTATTGGTGTAAATCTATAATGGTTACAGATTCATGAAATAATTTTTCTTGTTATAAATCCTATTGTCTAGATATCCATAAATAAATATAATTTGCACCTTTCCTTGATATTTTACGAATATGCTCATATTAAACAAGTCCAATTTAAAAGCGAGAGCAGTAAACTTAATCATAAAATATTGTTCTTCTGCAGTAAATCAAGATATTTCTCTTTCTAACTTCAAGTTCCCTACGGATGAATTTACCAATGTCAGTCCTAAAATATTATCCTTGGTTGGGAAGAATCTTCACAATATGGAGTTTCATCCACTATGCCTTATGAAGAAAAGAATTATGCAATACTTTTATGCAGCTTATAGAGGAAGAACTGGAAAGCCAATTTTTTCAGTATTTGACGATTTACATCCCATGGTGACAGTAGAGCAAAATTTTGATTCTTTATTAATACCTAATGATCATGTTAGCAGAAAAAAGAGTGATTGCTTTTATTTTAACAAGTAAGTTACTAATTATTGAAATTCTATGAACATATTTTTTATTGTAATATGATAAATTCAAAAGTTAACCTTAATTCTAGTATCTTATCATAGTTTTGAATTTAATTAATATTGCCTTAGTGGGTTAACTTCAGGAATTACATGTTACGTGGCCATATGACAGCCCACCAAGTGGAACTTATAAAAATGGGATTGGATAATTTTTTAATGTTTGGAGATGTCTACAGAAGAGATGAAATAGATTCGACTCACTATCCCGTTTTTCATCAGTGTGATGCGGTTCGTCTTTATCATAAAGAACAGGTAACAGAATAAAAAAAGGTATAATGTATGCCATATTTTTATCTATGCTTATATTTACTTACTCTTTTACATTGTTTTTAGCTTTTTGATTTAATACAGACTGAAGTATTTGAAAGAAATTCTTTGACTGATACTAAATTTAAACAGAAGGAACACACCGTTGTTGCCTGTCGAGAAATAGAGCAACAGTTGAAGGCAACATTAGAAGGTCTTGTTAGGCTAATTTTTGGTAATGGTGAGTATAATATTGAGTCAAGTCTTTAAATAGGCATAATGTTATAAATATCTAGTTATCCCTATAGTACTGTGGTTTAAAAAGTACTGTAATATTTAGGTTGATCACATTATATGTTTCTTGGGTAATACATATTTTAAAATATTATTTTTCAAATTTATCTCTATTATTATGTTCTGTTCACTGCCTGATAGACCCTGTTTGTATGATAAATATTGTTTGCCTTTGATTTAATCAAAAATGTATCTTTTTGTCTTAGAACATGCTTGTCTTCATTTCTTGTTTTATTTGGAGCACAATACTTATTGTATTGAAGTCGACATAAAGATAAGAGCACATTTAAGCATTTTAGTTAGGGGAGTATGTTTAATCGTGCTGAAAAACATTTTTTTAAAGTATATATGTTTTATTATTTTCTTTAAATCTGCCCCTATAAGAGCTTAAAATATTAATAATAATGACATGTATCTCCAGATTTATAGGTATTTCTTGGAAATGTCTTTTAAATTTTTGTTTATTATTTACTATCTTAAATAAACTCCCCGTCAAAAGTATCGCAACACTTTAAAATATTTGAATTTTACAAAAACCTAATAGGAAAGAAAGGTTTTGAAGTCTGTAATAAACATTTTTAATCGGGACATAAATATGTTATACTAACAAGGGGACGTCTGCAGTTGTAACTCACAGATTTGAATGCCGATTTTTGTGTGGGTAGTAGGGACCTGTAATAGTGAAAAACTAGAGTTATAGCTGCCAATGGGCATTAGGAGCTGAGAAAAAAAATAAAATATCAAAATCATGTTTTATTTTTTTTCTTAGTTCTTAGTCAAGATAGAGAAATGATTCTTTCATGTTTAATTGCAGTTATGTACGCTATTAGATATAAAAATACTTTTGTTATGCTCAAGAAACTATCTGCCTTTAGGGTGCCCAAAAATGACAAAATTCCTAGGAAATCCGCTGTAAATCAGTGGAAACTTTTTTTCATGAACAACTGACCTCAAATCTCGAGTTAACGCACCATAAAACCTTTATATGTGAAATTATATCAAAATCAAAAAATATTGATTTTTTACCCCTTTCGAGGAGGTTAAAATTTTGAAGTTGAGATTTTATCAACATTTTCTACCGGGCATAACAACTGCTGTGTTCAACCGATTACAACAGTAATAGCATGACTAGAATCAGCATACATTCTGTTTTTTATCCATGCGTATAACATTGGATTTACTCCCGATTTTAGTGGACAAAAACTGATGTGAATGAAAAAATCCAAGGTCAGTCATAACTTGAGATATTTGGGCTAAACTATGCAGTTTTAAGGCTTCTATATGATCTTAAAAATTTTGTAGGATTTTATAAGGCAAGGGGCTGTCAATTTCTGAAAAAATGTAAATAATTTGCACTATCTTACATATTTCACAATCGATTAAGAAAAAATTTTAAGGTCATATAGAAGCCTTAATAGGCATAGTTTAGCCCAAATCCGGAGGTCGCAGGATTTCCCCTTATCGAAATATCTCAAGTTATAGCTGACCTTGGATTTTTTGGTGTGTTAACTTGAGATTTGAGGTCAGTTGTTCATGAAAAAAAGTTTCCACTGATTTACAGTGGATTTCCTTGGAATTTTGTCATTGTTTTGTCTTTTTTGAGCACCCTAAAGCCGGATTTCTTGAGCTTAACAAAAGTATTTTTATATCTAATAGCATACATAACTGCAATTAAACGTGAAAGAATCATTTCTCTATCTTGACTGAGAGCTGAGAAAAAAAATAAAACATGATTTTCATATTTTATTTTTTTTCTCGGCTCCTAATGCCCATTGGTGACTATAACTAATAGCTATATAACTAATATTTTGCACTATTATAGGTCCCTACTACCCACGCAAAAATCGGCATTCAAATCTGTGAGTTACAACTGCAAATGTCCCCTTGTAAAATAAATAACAATATTTCTTCTAATCAACAAAAAAAAAAAAAACAAATTAGAAAACTTACTTTTTGAAATTTTCTTTCTTTTTTTTTTTTTTTTTTTTTTCAATTTTAACTTTTAAATTACAATTTAAATTCTTTACATTTATTAAGGTGTATTGCCCCCTCCGGCTTTAGTTACTGTTTCCCTCATCTTGGCAAACTTGAAAAAATATTTTGAAGAAAATCTTGGGGTATACTGTCTCGCTCCTCTGATACAGCTGCCTTTAGCATTTCAAGGGTAGTAAGAGCTGAATCTAGATCTGAAGAATTCACATCTGGGAAAGGACTGAGGCAGAGGGATGCATTGGCATGTCTCCTATTCGATATTGCCCTATACAAGGCCATTAGAGACTGTGGTATCCAAATTGGTGGAACTGTTTTCAACTGAACAGCACAACTTCTTGCTTACGCTGATGACATCGACATTGCTGGACGCTCACTCCAGGTTGTCTCAGATAGATTACTAAAACTCTAGGCCATCTTCTTTTCAGACGCCTCGGAGGATTGTCGGGAATGGGAAGCAAGTTGGGAGACTTGTGGATTGGAGTGATTATCGAGCTTACTATGGAAGGATAGATCTGGTCTGGGCTAAATCAGTAACATAAGGAACATTAAGGTCTTTATGGATAAGTTTATTGGTCACAAAGTAAGGAGCATTAAGGATTATGGATTGCAAGGATTGGATACGAGATGGATTGGATGGTTTAGTGGAGCCCCAAAGGTCAACTCCATACGTCCAAATAGGTCTAATCATAGTCATGTAAAAGAGTCTTTTGTAATTAATTGGGAGCTTTGATCGTTTGTCTAGTAAATGTTGAAGTAGTCTGTAACGATGAGCAGTTTCTTGTTGTTTTAGTCTAGTATGTGGATTCCAAGTAAGAGGTTTGTCCAAGTGGAGTCCTAGGTATTGGATCTGTTCAACAGGGATTAGTGAAATATCATTAAAGGATACTGTAGGACAGGAAGTCGTAGGTTTACGACGAAGGGTAAAGGTTATTGGTTGGGATTTATTTGGATTTATTTTTATTCTCCAATTTCGACACCATTCTTGAATGTTAGTAATATGAGATTGTAGAGATTGGGATGCAACGAAAGGATTATTATTTACTGATAACATACATGTGTCATCAGCGTAAGTGGTGAGGACAGTGGTAGGATGAGTCGGGATGTCAGCTGTATACACAGTACAGAGGATGGGACCTAGGATACTACCTTGAGGAACTACGGCAGATTGGGTAAAGAGGTAAGAATAGGAAAATTCGTGGTTTACTTTGAAGGTTCTGTCACTGATATAGGATCGAATAATAAGTAAATATGTAGAAGATTTTTATACAGCATAGAAGGTTTTTATACAGCAGTCCCGGGTGCCAGACTCAGTCAAACGCTTGTTCTACATCAAGAAAGGCTCCCGTGCAGTACATTCCGTGCTCCAATGCAGAGGAGACAACGTCCACCACACAATGACATTGCTGGATTGTTGGGTATGATGTACGGAATCCAAACTGGTCCTCTGGGATTACGTGATGGGATTCTAAGATAGGATAAAACGTTTTAAAATGAGTTTTTCTAGGATTTTACCCATGATTGGTAGGAGAGAAATAGGACGGTATGAGGATGGGAGCTCAGGTGGCTTTTTGGGTTTAGGTATCATTTTAACTATTGACAATTTCCAGGAGTCAGGGTAATATGTGGTGTGGAGTATAGCATTATATATGTATGTTTGGAAGGAGTTTATGAATGTGGGATGTAATTAGGTCGTGTCCAGGGGCTTTGTTTGAAGCTAATCTGTGAATTATGTTTAATATTTCTGAAGGATGGAATGCTTTAGGGGGAGGAGAGGAGACATTAGGAGTGGGATATCAAGTTCTGATTCAATATATTCTAGGTGAGCAGGATTAAGTAAGGATATCTGGATGTGGATTAAAAGTTTGGAAAAGATGCTGGCCAAAAATGAGTGATTTTTCATCGTCAGATTTTGACCAGGTTTTATCTTCGGTTAGTAGAGGATGATTACAGTATCTGTAGTTCAGTAGTGTTTTGGTGGTGTTCCATAAAGATTTGTCGGTGGTATTAAGTTTTTCTGTATTGTTATGTAATTTTTGAATTTTGTATTTTTTAATTTGTCTTAAGTTTGTTTGTTAATTTGCAGTAATTATTTTTATCTGATGGATATCTAGTCCTGTGCCACTTTGCTCTTGCTGTACGCTTTTCTATTATTAAGTCTCGAATATGGTGTGGCAAGTTAGTCTGAAAAGAATTTAATGTTATCGTTAATGCTGATGGATATTGATGTGGTAAGTTTGTCAATGCCAGTGTCCATATGTTTTGTTTTGAGAGGAATTTTCAAGTCTATTTTGTTTTCTAAATCGTAACGAAATTTATCTAGTCTACTCGTCCTGTAATCAGTCTAGAAGGAGAGGGTTTAGGTACAGTATTTGAATGCAAGTGAAGCAGAACAGGGCTATGGTCTGATTAAAGATCATCCAGGGATTTTACAAAGAAGGTATGAGAGGTGGAAATTTGGGAAGAAATTAATATATCGAGGTTATTGGAACGTTTTTTGGGAGATGCTGGCCAAAAAGTAGGGGTTAAGGGTGAGAGGACAGAATAACAATTGGAGGTTGAAATACGGGATAAGGTATTGCCACGGGAGTTGGATGTTCGACAATCCCATCGCTGGTGTTTGGCGTTGTAGTTTCTTCCTGCAATGAAGCAAGGTCCGAGGGATCGGAATAAGGAATTTGAGGAGGTTATGAGAAAGGGAATTTCCAGGAGGGCAGTATACAGCTGAAAATGTTAGATGGAAAGGACAGGTTGATACTGAGGTGGATTGAATGGTGTTAACTGAAGTAGAAGGGATAAGAGAATGAGATATTGATTTATGGATAAGGATGCAGGAACCACCATGGGAGGTGTCTGGGTGATCAGATCTGTAAGTGATGTAGTCACGTGTGTAAAAATATGATCGTTGAGTAAAGTGAGTTTCAGTCTATAGGGCAATGTCTATTTGATTGTCATGGAGAAAAATGTCAAGTTCGTCTCTGTGATTTTGTAGTCCGTTGGCATTCCATAAAATGATAGCCAAAGGCTTAGTACTCGTATAGCGACATTAAACGGAATTTCAGTAAGAGCTCTAGTAAGGAATGGAAATTTGATATGAATAAACCAAAATTCCATCGTTTGTTAGTAAAACAATGATGTGTCTAATCCCTAATGTCTCTCATTAATAATTAAAATTAATCTAAATAAAAACAAAGTATGGATTAAGGTGAAAACCAAGAAAATCTCGAGAATTATGGGTTTTGCAATACTTTGTGTTTAATGTGTCTAATCCCTAATGTCTCTCATTTAATAATTCAAATTAATCTAATTAAAAACAAAGTATGGATTAAGGTGAAAACCAATAAAATCTCGAGAATTATGGGTGTTGCAATACTTTTGACAGGGAGTGTAGTTACAATGAAGTTTAAATAAAGAATTCAGTGTTGCAATAATAAGTTTTTTACCTCATTTTGTTTTACTGCTGCACCCCTCTGTTTCATATTTAATATTACGTATTTAAGAATTTCCTACTATTAGTTCAATAATAATAATAAAGTAAGAAACCTGTAATAACTTGGTACAATTTTTTTTTTAATTAGATACTGAGTGCAGATGGGTGGAAGCTTATTTTCCTTTTACACATCCATCTTGGGAACTTGAAATTAAAAGAGATGGGAAATGGTTGGAGGTTCTTGGATGTGGTGTGATTAGGCATGCTATTCTTAAGCAAGGTAATGTATTTAATTTTCTTTGTGTTTTTAGTTTTGCGCCTGCGCTAGATAGTTAATGTAGTTTTCATATCGTCTCCTTCATTTATCACTTTTTTATTGTGATTTACAGCATTTTGCAGTGTAAATTGTTATAGATCAATAGTAGATAAGAAGTACGAAGCATCGGACTTGTTATTACTGTGAGTAATTTCATATTTACTAGCAAGTGAATAAAACAGTGTGTATCATAACCTACGAACATATTGTATTAACGGCTGGCCAGCTGGAGCACTGATAAGCACGGCCCCCCACCTTGCCTACTGTCTTCAGTACCTACCTGACAGTCGTAGGGACTGTTGCGTCTCTTCGCGGAACGTAATATTGTTATTTTTATTTTTTTTCTTATCATTTTTTTATTTATTCCTCCTGAAATGCCAGTATGAGGTATTACCTCATGGTAATGTCTAGTAAAAATAAGAGAAGTTGGTCCTTGGAGTCCAAACCAAGTCCGACAAAACCCAGATCTCGAAAACAAAAGAGAGCCACGCCTCCTTCTACTCCTAACAATCAGGAACCTCAGTCAGGAACTTCTTCTCAAGCAGTTGAAGATGAATCCCCATTTTTTACTCCAAACCCGTTCGAACCACTTAAAAACTCAGAAACTGAAGAAATGGAAACAGCAGTTACCAAAAAAAATCCCGCCCCCCCCCACCAATCTACATCAGAAATATCAGAAGCATACAACTCTTCAGCGATCAAATAAATAAAATTATAGGCCCAGGAGCCTACTCATGTGTAAGTAGAACTAATGACATTAAGTTACAACCCGATACACCTGAGGCCTACCGTTCAATAGTCAAATACTTGAGCGATACCAAAGCTGATTTCCACACTTATCAGCTCAAGAACGAAAAATCAATTAGAGTTGTAATTCGGCGCCTCTACCACACTACTCCAGCAGACATTATAGAAGAAGAACTTACTTCTATGGGCTTTAAAGTTCGCCAAATTATAAATGTGGTCAAGGATAACAAAATGAGTCCTGGAACGGGTAACAAAATACCCTTGCCATTATTTTTTGTTGACCTGGAGCCAACTCCAGGAGTAGAAAAACTTTATGAGGTTAAGCGGCTCTATTATACAAATGTAATAATAGAAAAACCGTATCCCAAAAAGGGACATTGTTCAATGTCATAACTGCCTAGAGTATGGACACACTAAGCGCTATTGTCATCATATGCCTAGATGTGTGAGGTGCGGCGATCCACACAAAACTGAAAATTGCAAGAAACCTCGTGATAATCCAGCTGTATGCGCTCTGTGCCACCAGGGCCATCCGGCAAACTATAAAGGGTGTGAAACCTATAAGAAGCTCAAGGCTTGCTTCCAACCAGCTCAAGGAAGGAATGAAGAAGTGAGGCAAGCAAGAAGACAGCCATCTAGACCAGTTAATGAAGTCATCTCCTATGCTAGTATGATGGGTGGCAGAGAGCTACCTACTGAAACAGGGGCCATGTCACAACCCCAGCCTCAAAACATTCACAAACCCCAACCCCCTGAAAATCCTATAATCCAGCCCATTAAAAACAACACACCCACAGTTCCTTATATTCCCCCTCCTCCAAATGCTACTGATATCTCATCAATACTAAACTCTTTCCTCTCAGAATTTCGATCCATGATCACACCTCTCATATCACTCCTAACCAGTGCATTATCCAACATTATCATCGCCGCCCAAAGAAATCCCTAAATGAAACCTTCCCTATCTATTCTCCTCTGGAATGCAAATGGTATTCGGAATCATACTGACGAGTTGACAGCACTACTACACGAAAGTAATATTGATATAGCCCTGATTACTAAAACTCAACTAACTAGTAACAGAACATTCAAAATAGCACAATACGAGACCTATGGGACGGATCACCTGGACGGAAAAGCTCATGGTGGCACTGCCATCATCATCCATCATTCCCTCTCCCATTAGTTACTACCTTTACCGACTTATAACTTCCTACAAACAACTGCAGTTGTTATCAAAACCTTCCCTTTCCCTCTTACAATAGCTGCAGCTTATTGTCCTCCAGGAAAAACTGTCTCTTACACCCAGTTCAGTTCCTTCCTCGATTCACTGGGAAACCACTTCCTTCTAGGTGCTGACCTCAACGCAAAACACCAACAGTGGGGTGCCAGAACCACCAACTCCCGTGGCCGAATGCTACTGTCGGCACTCAATTCCAACCATTGCCACTACATTTCTCCCTGCTCTCCTACCTACTGGTCAACAGATCCTACTCGTAATCCTAAGCTCCTTGATTTTTTCATTTGCACAGGTCTAGGTGCTTTAATCATTCCATCAAACGCTTAGACAACCTCTCCTCTGATCACAGTCCTTTAATTCTAACCTTATCCTTATCACCGATACCCAAACTTCCTCCCCCATCATTTATTAGAGGCCCAATAAACTGGCACCTCTTTCGTCAAAAACTAACCGATTCCATAGACCTCAGAGTGTCCCTGAAAACACCCCAAGAACTAGATGATGCTGCCAACTCCTTTACGAGTTTGATTTAACAAGCTGCTTGGAATTCATCTTTCCCCCAACCTTCCTATAAAAACCGTTTAAAAAAATCCTCTACCACAAGAACTAATAGATCTTATCCAAACCAAACGTCATTCCAGATCCCTATGCCAAACTACCAGGCATCCTGACGATCGGAGAACATATAACCATTATACCAAATTAGTTACAAAGAAATTGGCTTCCTTTAGATCCTAATCCTACAACTCATATCTCTCCTCCCTCTCTACCTCAGACAATTCTCTGTGGAATGCAACAATAAAATCCTCAAATATCACAATATTTCCCATCCTCTCCAACGTGAAGACGGATCCTGGGCTGCCTCAGATGAGAACAGAGCAGAAGAATTTGCCAAGCACCTTTCCAGCACATTTATTCCCCATCCCGAACAAATCCCCTCCCACACTGCTTAAGTTCATCAATTCCTCACTTCACCAATTCCTCTCTCCTTACCTCCTAAAGCTGTTAACCCCTCTGAGGTCAAATTCCTTTTAAAAAAGTTGAAACTCCGCAAGTCACCTGGATATGATCTTCTTACCACCCAGATCCTCCGGCAACTTCCTCAAAAAGCGATCATATTCCTCACTTATATTTATAATTGTATTCTTCGCACAACCCACTTTCCTCTGATATGGAAACACTCCATCATCATTCTCTTCCTCAAACCAGGCAAACCTCCCAACAATACCTCATCCTATAGACCTATAAGTCTTCTTCCCATCCTTTCAAAAATCTTCGAAAATATCCTTTTAAAACGCATCCTACCTATAATCGAATCCCAAAGCATTCCTCCCCACCAATTTGGATTCCGGACTGGTCACTCCACTGTTCAACAAGGTCTTCGAGTTGTTGATCATATATCCTCTGCCCTTGAAAACAAGCAGTATAGCTCTGGTGCATTTCTGAATGTAGCTCAAGCTTTCGACCGGGTGTTACACCAGGGCTTGCTCTTCAAGCTCAAGACCCATTTACCCCAATCCCTATACCTAGTCCTACGATCCTATCTCTCAAATCGCTCCTTTCGAGTCCGCTGTGGCTCAGAGTTCTCCAACTGTTATCCTATTGATGTCGGTGTGCCACAAGATAGTGTCCTAGGTCCTGTCCTCTATAATCTCTTCACTGCAGATATACCAACAAACCCTAATACCTTTTTAGCCATATTTGCAGATGATACTGCTATCCTATCATCCCATCCAGATCCTAAACTTGCTCCCCTCAACCTCCAAACACATCTTTTACAGATTGAAGCTTGGTGCAACAAGTGGAAAATAAAAGTTAATGAAGCCAAATGCAATCATATAACTTTTACCCTTTGCCGCAAAATCCTGTCCTCCCATCCACTTCAATAATATCCCTATACCTATATCCGACACAGTACGCTACCTTGGCTTTCATCTTGACAAAAGACTGACTTAGAATCCTCATACTAGACTAAAAAGACAAGAACTAAACAGGAGATTCAGCCAACTTTACAGACTACTAGGCAGGAATTCTCATCTCTCAGTTGATAACAAACTCCTCATATATAAAACAATATTAAAACCTATTTGGACCTATGGACTTGAACTGTGGGGAACAGCAAGACAATCGAATATTAAACGTATTCAATCATTCCAATCCAAAGTCCTCTGAACAATAGTCAATGCACCTTATTATGTTACCAATAAAACCCTACATAATGACCTAAAAATACCCTTTGTCCTTGATCTCATTCCTTCAAAATTCTCGAAATTTCATCAAAACCTATCCAATCATCCTAATCCTCTGGCTCAATCCCTATCCATCATAACCATCCTTATAACCCTCCAAGAAGGTTAAAACGGCAATGGCCCCGATACCCTTTGTAATGTATAAAGTTATGTTGGAGTTCTGGTAATGACCAGGTTCTCTACTCAAGTCCTGAGTATCTGTAGCCATAGTGCTCCCACTCAGCCTCCACTGGATATTACCAGTGATGCAGCTGAGATAGCAGCGCTGGGATCTCTACGCATCTGGCCTTGACTCCCAATAAGTGGGGAATAGGTTCGATTCGGGGTTCCCCGGGCTGAGTGTGTTTGTATTGTATATAAAGTATGAATGAATAATAATTTGTGTATTTTAATTTTAATTAATTTTGTTTTATTTTTGATTATTGTAAATAATAATTAGTTTTATTTTTATGAAGATATTTATTTTTTTTTTTTTTTTTTTTTATTATTAGTGTGTGTGTGTGTGCATTTGTAAATATGGTATGAATGAATACATTTATCTCTGTACCTATTGCCCTTTACTGAGGCAGATTGTACACTTATTTCAATAAAATATATATTAATAAAAAAACATTTTCTTTGTTTTATGTTTTAACTTACATATTATTTATTTTTTAAAAATATTTTATTTCACTATACTTCTGCCACAATTAAGGGCAATAAGTTATTGGATTATAAATTATTTATTCATCTCTCATTTACTAGCAAAGCAAATAAATAAATTAAAAGACTATGTCTATTAAATTATATGCATATATATAATGATTTTAAAAATATTTACCCCATTTTTGCCAGAAGTTATCTAGGTATTTATATTCACATTTATTATGTTATATTTTTTGTTGTAAGTAGTTTTTTATTCCTTATAGTTGCATATGTTACACTAAATCTTATTATAATCATATCTGATCTTCAAGTTTTTCATCTTGGTAGATTTAACCTCATTGAAGCCTTTTATTCTCAAAATTGTCCATAACTATCCTTATTGAAATTTTGTTTAAACACTGCTCAATTATTTCCTCAGCCAACCATTTTGATGTTATCTTGCTAATTCTTAATAAATCCTATTCTCCTATTCATTTTGAACTTTATTCTCAGATTTCAGTAAAAAAGAAAATTTCATTATTAATCTATATTTTTCAATTACTTTTTAACTTAAAAAAGAGGAAGTTTAGACAATATAATTAAAGTTACAGTAGCACTTGACAAAAGTAAATGCATATTTTATTTTGGGATTTTTTGGTTGATGAAAGATAATTTAAATATTTGATCTATTCGAAACTCTATGAATATAAAAATTAAATATAAAACTTTAGAGAATGAAGGAATTTTCTTTTGAATAAATTCTATCTGAAAATTCTGAATGTCAACCTATACATGACAGAATTTCTTTTCTGCCACCCCTTCATTTCTTTTTTTAGATTACCATGGTTAGCTGTTTCATAGTTAGCGTTATTATTATTTAGTGAAGGTTAATTTGTACCAGTCAATCAATTTATTCTATCAACAGTATCTTTTATTTCTTATGTCACATACATTTATGATGAGAATATTTTAAAGATAAATTTCCAGAAGAATTATGTTATGTATTTTTATCATAACTACTTATATTACCTTACTACTTATATTACATTACTTATAACACAATTACCTTATATTCCATGTTGTTTATACTTAGCAGCATTTATCATTGTTATTTTTATTATTAAAAGTGTTTTATTTTTTGTAGCTGGTGCTGCTGAGCGTATTGGCTGGGCTTTTGGTCTAGGACTTGATAGGCTTGCAATGATCCAATATTCTATTCCAGATATTAGGACATTCTGGATGGAAGATCCTGGATTTCATATACAGTTTCAGAATAAGGCTCCCAAAGACAAAATCACTTATAAGGTAATTTATACTTTTAGTGATAAATTCCTTTCCTCCGGATTAAACTTTTCTATGTATCCTACCTCAACCATGTTTTATTCTCAAAATACCTTATATGGAACAATTTGAGAAATAATGAAACTTTGTTAAAAATAGTTTATGAAATAGACTTATTTAAGAATTGTCTGGTAATAATACTTACATTTAAGCTTATTAACTATGTTAATATTAATACAAAAATTGAAAATTATTAACAATTGTTATACATTTGGAAAAAATGCAGTAGCTCTAGATTTTCTCATTGGATTATCCAACATTGCAAAATTATTAGCATATGTATAAATGAGGAGCAGGATAGGTAAGTGAATAGAGTGAGCACTGCTTGATATTGTATCATGGTTTAACATTTGTTTCATGTGTTCTCCTTGTAATTAAATGATTACTTGATTTTAGTGAGGGAGTAAATTTGAGTTTTACCTGGATTGAACATTTTCTCCCAAGAATATTATGAATCAGGAACCTTAACATGTACTGGGCTAGTGTTTCATCTGATCTCTGCTTACTTTTTTGACTGTATCCTCTAGTTATTGTTCATTTTTTCTTTCTTACCTTGCCTTCTAGTAGCATGAGATTTGACACTTGCTGTTTCTAGTGCCAAGTTATTAATCTTACCAATAACATTAATTATGGATTATTCCTAATTCCTCTTTTTTGAGATCTCAGTTATGAAGTGCTCTTGTTGATATTGAGTTGTTGATATGTGCTCTTCTTCTTTCAGCCATAGTAGTGGACTAGGATTACTACTGTCTTCCAGCTGAATAATGAATTCTTTAGACCTTATATCTCCACAGTTCTCATTATTATAATCTTATTACCTTAAAAAAAGAAAAGAAAAAAGAAAGCATTGTGAACTGGATGGACCTGCTGTCATATATATGCTCATGCACTGCTCTCTCTGTAACACTGATAGATAAATGGGGCTTACGGAATCCATATCATTGCCAAGCTATAACTTAATCTTGAAACCCCCTACTCTGCAAGACTTAATGGTCCAGGAGGACCTACTTTGCTTCTGGCTAAGTAGTGGGTCCTAGCTGTGACTGGATTGTGCCTAAAACTGTCATGGAGTATTTTCTTTCCGATTAGTTAGCTACCTAGTTAGTTTCACCCTTCAATTATATCCTCTCATGTCATCTTTTTCTATCTGCCTTCCAGAATGGTGTCTTTCAAAATCTGAGATTGTTTCATGTGAAGTAGATGCATGTGTTCTAGTGACCCGCAATTAGAAATATATCTCCTTCTGTTTCTGTGACTCCCAATTCAAATGCTATGATAGACCTCGTTTACCTTGATCCATTAATCTTTCCTTCCTCATCAATAATTTTGAAAATTACTTAAAAAGAGGAATATCGTGTTGATAATCTAACGAAACAAAGATGCATACGTTAAATTGAAATTTATTAAAATGATACGTTGTTATTCTGAAGCAGTTTTATATATTAATACAAGTTATGTTTGATTACAGCAAGTCAGTGCTTTCCCACCTTGTAAAAATGACATAAGTTTCTGGATTAATGATGATTATGAAGAAAATGACTTCCATTCTGTTGTTAGGGAAGTTGGTGGGAACTTAGTAGAGCAGGTAATATTGTTAGTTTAATATTTATTTTATTAACATGTCAGTTTGATTGTTTATTCAAAGAGGTTTCAAACTCTACAAATGGCTTTATTTATTTATTTTTTTTTTTCTAACCTCCATTTATTAGAAAAAAAAAAAAAATACAAGAAATAATAATAATTTGGAATCGAATGATCTTCTGTTGCTTTCTCAGCATTTTAAGATTTGTTGCTATTGTAGATCCTGGCAGCTCGGTTGACTGTTGTCTTGATCGAGTGAGGAGGAATCACTCTGCTGGCGATGGTGTGAAAATGGGTCAGTCAAAAAAGCCTGAACCCCTTCCCTAAGCGAATACGTCCGCTAAGGGGGTTAAACCTTGGCACCTACCAGGCCTGGGAGGTGGGGCTATATCCCTGAAGAGAGGGTTGGCACAGTACTTTAGGCCGTCGAAGAATTTTATGTGCCGTCAATCAATGAATGAAGGGACTGATGGTAGTTGTAAATTTTCAGTTATGACGGTGTTTCTGGCCCTTTCAAGGCTTGTTCTGCGGACTATACGTTAGAGAACTGAGTTCTGAAAGCTCTGAAGTGCTTTCAGTGTTATTGTATACCTATACTGAAGAAGTGGGGTGGGGTGGATGATGGCTTTGTATAGCTGAATTTTGAGTCGAAGAGACAGTTGAGGAGATGTCAAGAGGTAGTTAAGGTGGTACGTCTTCTGGTGGGCCAGCTTAATCCTACTTCTCACATGAGTAGAGAAAGTGAGGTGTCGATCAAGGTGAACGCCTAGGTAGAGGATGGAGTTTTACAGCGTCTGTTTTACATTGTCCACAGTGAAGTGGGTAGGCAATCGCTTTCTCTTCCCTTTTTGAAATGACATTATGGTGGCATCGGTCTGTCTAGGGTTCACCTTGATTCCACACGACTTGAGTGCTTCAACTATGGTCTCTGTTGCCCTCTCTGCCATACTAAGTGCCCTTTTCGCATTCATGCATAAACTCCTGTGTCGTCAGCATAAGCAGCCACCACCGCTTCAGGATGTTTAATGGCAACTACTGGAGCAGTGAAAACGTTGAAGAGTATTGGTCCGAGGACCGAACCTTGTGGCACTCCACATGTGATGGGGACAGGTGAAGATAGGCTTTCCCCTACCCTCACTATAAACGATCTACCGCTGAGGTAGTTGTTGATAAGTCGACATAAGGCTACGGGAAACCTGAACTCTTCTAGACGACGTAGTAACATCGGATGAGAAACACAGTCGAATGCTTGTGAGCAATCGAGGGATATAAACGCAGTAGCTTTATTCCTGTGCATCTGGTTAATGGTATGCGTCTGAAGTTTCACCAGATGATGATCACAGGCGACACCTCGTTGGAACCCAGTTTGTTCGGGAGGGATGACGCCTTCACTGAAGCAGTGGTTCACGAGGGGATAGTGAACAAGTCACTCGAAGACCTTACTGATATGTGAAAGAAGGCTGATTGGACTATAGTGGTCTGCAAAGTCACCCTTTTTACCTGGCTTCAGTAACGGAACAACAACAGCTCTTTTCCAGGCATTAAGAAAGTAAGAGATCCGAAAACATGAATTATAGATATTTAGGAGGTACGCCTTCCCTTTTCTGGGTAACATCTTCAGAAGCACTGATGGGATGCCATCCATTCCAGGTGATTTCTTGCCCTTTGTGCGGCGCAGTACGGATTTAAGTTGCTTGAACGTGGAAAAGATAGGAGTCTCGTTGGAGTTTGGTTGTGAGCCAGGCGTAGGAAGTGGTGTGTTAGCCGTCCTCTCAGCGTCCTTAGAAGTATAGGCCGTGAACAGTAATTCGGCTTGCTCTTTAGGGGTCAGCAGCTCGTCTCCACAGGTTAGCTGCACAGCTTTCCTCTTTCTGATAAATGTTCGGATTAACCTCCAGAATTGATGATCGTCATTGCGCGTCTGCTGTAACTGTTCAAGCTATAAGGCTGTCTTCCAGTCGCTCATGAGGCTTGCAATTTGGCGTGTCATGGCGTTGATGGCGGGCTTAAGGGTGTAGTCCTTCGTGCGGTTAAATATATTTCGTTTATTGTTTCTTTGAGCTATCAATGCCAAAATATGCGGTGGTGGGGGCCTCTGAGAATTTGGCAGTGGGGAAAATGTTGGTATATTTTGGTCCGCAGCAGTATGGAAGTAGTGATAGTATCTACCGCTGCATCAACCTTGCCTGGTGTCAGACAAGCTTTCACTTGAGGTAGCGTTTCATCTAGGCTTGTTTTGTAGCCCTTCCATTTCGCCTTATGCAGAAGATACCTCATTGCCGGTGGCATGCCTGGTGACCCTTCAAATTTGTAGAACACAGGGCGGTGATCCGGCGGTCCAAATGGCAATGCCTGACAGTCTGTAATAGTGTGGAGGTCTCTGGTAAGGAGTAGGTCCATGATGAGTTGGACATATACCTCAATGTGTGGAAGACAGCCAGACGCATCTTTGTAATGTAGTACCCAGTCGATTATTGCTGGGGCAGAGCCAAGCTGTATGACAGGCGTTGAGGTCTCCAAGGACGACATACCTGCTCGTCTGAGCATGTTACAATAGGTTGCGTACCGTCGTATGATTTGCACGTGGTCTCCTGTAGACACAACTGAACCTGTAACGGTGTTTCAAGTGGATATCAACTGTGATTATGTGGGTACCCTCGCAGGAATCCACTGGATTTTGAATAAGGCGTGATGGTATGTCTCTTCCGACAAGAATTGCTACTCCTGCAGGGATACCATGTTGCGTGGTTTCTCTGTACACAACGTATCCTGGAAAGAATATTCGGGTGGCGGGAGAGATCATGATATCAGTCAAAGCCATGACCGCTGGCCAGTGCTGCAGTAGGAGGATCTCTACTTCAGCCTGCTTTGAATCTGGATGTCTTCCTGTTTAGTAGTATGTTCAGTAATCAACGAGATACGGTTCGTTTTGTTGCCTTCTCACCAGTTTGAATCCGGGCAGGCGGCTTTTTAATTCCTCAGCTATTTCATCTACAGGGTGATCAATGTCGTAGTCGTGAAGCATGTACTTATTGGACCGCTTGGTCTCCCTTGGAGCGAAGGAGTGAAATTGTACGGCGACATCGGTACGAAGGAGGAGGGTGGCTTTGCCATGGTCCATTTCTGTGTTGCAGTAGAGCCTGGTTTCTTTCTTTGAATTGTTAGCCAAAAAATCAGTGATACCGATTGCTCTTAATCTCATCCTGAGGTTTGTCAGTGATATAGGGGGGAGATTATGATTGGTGCTGGTGGCTTTGGTCAGGGCGCCTCTACCACCTCTACCGGCAGCTGGGTGAATCTGTTGTTTACTTCAACAACTGGTCTACTTACTTCAGGCCTGGTCCTGAAAGTTAGTTTCTTCGGGGAAGGTTGGAATCCCCCCGCTAGGGCACGCTTGTCAGTGTTCTGGTCCGGTCCTGGGTCGCTGTCTTCATCACCCAACACCATGGTGAAAGACGCCATCTCGCCAAGTTTACTCTTCACAACTTCAGTGGACATTTTTTTAAGTAGGGGGGACCTGAAAAGTGGGTTGATGGATGTAGTTGTCCAGGCCACTACCAAAAATAAATGTAGAGAACTAGGCTATTAAAGAAAATAATCTAGATCTCTACGATACAGACCGACGCTCCAAAGCGTTGATTAACAAATATTAATATTATTAGCTTTACGAGTAGAAAGCAATAATAATACTACAATGCTACTATACGTTCAATGGCTTTAACAATGTGATTACTAAGACACTGCGGGTGGCTACCTTCGATAGCTTCAGCGGGCTACAGGCACTACTGTTAGTGGCCAAAACGTCCGAAATCGCCTCCACGAAATTGACCTTTGAGCAAGAAGACCCTTACACCGCCCACTCTTGAGTAGGAACCATCGTCGGCTATGACTTCAGTGGGCAAGGGCTCACAAAGAGTGGCTGTTGCCTCAGGGGAGGAATTATCTGTTATCTGATAAAACCAGACTTGCCCTGGTCCCTTACAATAACCTATTAAGTGTCTGGAGGGTACCTGGGAGGCCGAGTCGCTTGAGGTACCCATCTCATAGAGCCCAGCTGCATGGGGGCTCCATCATGTTTTGGGCAGGAGTAATTAGCAGGTCCAGAACTGAACTGATACACATCCAAGGGACCATGACTGCTAATTCTTACTTGAACGAGGTGTTACATCCTACCGTGAGACCACTAGCAAGGAGGCACGGCGATGGCTTCATATTAGTGGATGATAATGCTCGCCCTCATCTTACTGAGTACCTCAGGGAACCTGAAATTCAAATAATGGACTGACCTGCATTCTCACCAGACATGAATCCCATAGAAGATGTCTGGGATATGCTTCACCGAGCGGTACAACATCGCCAGAACGTCCCTACCACTCTGAGAACTGAGGGAAGCAGCGATTCAAGAATGGTGGAGTCTTCGACAATTATACATAGACCTCATTATTTTAGGGATTCCAGTACGAGTCCAGGCTCTAATTAGAGCCCTGGGATGAAATACAGAGTACTAGGTAAACGATAAATGTTTGTTAAGCACATTTTTAATCATGTCACATTTTCCTCTTTTCTGTATTTTTTGTATTTTATTAATTTTTGTAATTTTACAAGGATGTTTACTGTTTTTAATTATAATGCTTTTTATCAGTATTAGTTGCACTTTCACTCCCTAAAAATATTTCTCCTAAATATTCAAGTGAAATAAAAAAATTAGGGTGATGCAAAACTTTTTTTGATGTGTGTATATTCAATGAGATTAAAATTTAAATCCTGTATTTGTTCATTTTGTCTTCATCACATTATTATCATCAGTACGATATGATACCATTCTCATATACTCCATTGATTTGATAAGATAAGGATTGTTACAAGATATGAATTTCATAACCCTCACACTTGGCAGTTGTCTATTTCCTATGAAAGTAGTTGGCTGGACAAGTAACCCTCCTATATCTATTTAACGGTCTTGGAGCATGGATGTATTTATGCACTTCGTAAGTGATGAAGAAAACCAAAGTATAAGAACCAGCCAAAAATTCATTCATTTAGTATACATTTTTTATTTCTTATATCATCTGAAATAAGTATGGTGACTAATATCTTGAGGACATTTGGAGATTGTTAGGCTAGAGGAGTGTAAGTCCAAAAACATCAAAACTAAGCTTTCATCGGCATGTATAAGCTTTTCCTATGCACTGTAACTTAATGTGGTCTCACATAGGCTAGAAAGAGGATTTTCACATGTTTTAGAGTTTAAGAATAAGTTCCCAGTGAGAAAGAATATAGACTTTGTAATTGTCATGCGATTTAGCCTAAAACCCTTTATTTCTTATAACTAAAATTTCATGTTTGAATAAACACACATGTACATATTTAAGTATGTGTATACAGGGTGTCCGAATTTAAATGGCAAAACTTCAGAAACTTATAGGGGACCTAAAAACCAAGACAAAAAGTCCTTTAGAGATTTGCTTGTTTTTGTTTAGTTTTAGAGAAAATCGCAAAAAAAATATACAAAACAAAAATGTTACAGATAGCGGTTATCACTTTTCAAAGTTCGTCAGGCTAGGCAGTGAGATATTAAACACTTAATGTTATCCTTTACATTCTTTATCACTTGAGGTACGCATGATGATATAGAAGGATCAATCCTAATTTTCATCCTAACATTCTTTTACTTGTTTACATTTTGGCTTCCTTCTAGGATTATAATTCCTAAATCAGTCTTCAGTCAGTTACTGAGATATTTTTGTGTGAATAGCCACAATGCTGCATACATTTTCTAATGTTGAATACGCTAATATGATTTTTGTGTATGGTTTCTGTAATGTTAATGCTTTAGAAGCGGTGCGGGAGTTTGCGCGCCGATTTCCAAATAGAAGAGTGCCTAATCGACGAGTCTTTTTGTTAACTTTTAATAGACTACGAGAGTCTGGGTCATTCTTAATACGTAATGAAGGCGACCAATTCCAGGCAGCAATAAGAGCAGATTATTGGAGAAGAAATTGTGTCCAATGCCACTTCGATAACAATCCTGAGACTAGCATCTGACGAGCATCTGCTGCATTTGCAATATCACAGCAAGCAATATGGCGAAGTTTGAAAGGTGATGATCGCTACCCATACCATCTTCAAAAAGTTCAGAATTTATTATCTCAAGATTATGTCAAGAGATTGAATTTTAGTAACTGGTTTCTTAATAAAATTCGTGATGATAATTTATTTCCATTAAAAATTATATGGACCAATGGAGCTACCTTTACAAGAGGAGGAATTGTTAATCAAAGAAATTATCATGTATGGGCTCTTGAAAATCCCAGAGCTATTAGAGAGAGTAGGTTTCAGCATGAATTTGCTATTAACGTTTGGCTTGGAATTTGGAACGGATTACTGGTGGGACCATATTTTTTCCGTGGAAGATTGAATGGTATCACATTTACATATTTTTTGGAGAACAACTTTTCTAATTATTTAGGTGACATTCCCTTACAGCAGCGGATTGAAATGTGGTTCCAACTCGATGGATGTCCAGCTCATTATAGCAGTGTTGCTCGAGCTTGGCTGGTTGTAAATTATCTACAACGATGGATTGGATGTGGAGGAGAAGTACCTTGGCCACCCAGATCACCTGATATGACACCCATGGATTTCTTCGTATGGGGAATCTTGAAGCAGAAAGTTTATTCGGTGTCAGTCAACTCAAGAGAGCAATTAAAAGACCGAATCATAGATGCAGTGCACCAAATATCATCAGAACAATGTTTAGCTGCAATTTATCAAGTGAGTGCTGGATGTAATGCTTGTATTGATGCAAGAGGACAACATTTTGAGCAATATTTACATTAAAAAGAACATAAGATAAATATAAATGTAAATAAATAAGTATAAAAATGAAAACTTGTTTTGTTTCTTTTTTTGCGATTTTCTCTAAAACTAAGAAAAAACGAGCAAATCTCTAAAGGATTTTTTGTCTTAGTTTTTCGGTCCCCTATAAGTTCCTGAAGTTTTGCCATTTAAATTCGGGACAACATGTATAAATGTTTTAAGTTCTTATTCCTTATCAAAATTATTCTATTTTTCAGGTTCAGCTGATTGATAAATTTACTCATCCTAAAACTGGGCGTAAAAGTCGATGTTATACAATTGTGTATAGACACCTTGAGAAAACTCTTACACAAAATGAAGTAAATAAAGTACATAAAGAGATAGAAAAAACTGCTGAGGAAGTGTTAGGTGTAAATATTCGTTGAGTTACAGATGTTTCTTTGTATATAATTTATTGACTTAATTGTGATATTAAAAAAATAATAATAATAATAAATGACTTGAACCATTTGTTTATTTTTCTATTCTTCTTTGTTTTTACTGGATATTATCATTCTATTTTAATAACACGATATTGCTTCAAAGTATATTAATATAAGGCAGGTGGTTGTATTCACAGTTTTATTGTACTGATTGTCAATTTAGGTTTATATAAATACCTAATCTTCTAAATGAATTAATTGAATTTCAGACCATTTTCATGAAGAAAATAAATATATCATAGCAAATTAGGTAGTAGTAGGGTAAGCCAGACAGTTATTGACTCCCTGACTTAAAAAAAAAAAAAAAAAGATATAAAATTACTTTTATATCCTACAACTTAACTATGTCAAAATACTTTCAATTCTGTCCGTATTTTAAAAGATATCCTTAGGGTGTCAATAATTGTTTTTACTTTAGTTATTATCACTATCTTATAAAATACATTCTAGTAAAATGTTTGGAGTGAACTTTTTTCTTTAACTTAAAGTGTAATAATTTAGGAATGATAATTGCAAATTTCAAGTTTATTGAACTGTTCTTTCTTAAATAATGAAATCTTACAGTATTTAGAAACAATAGAAATAAAATTATAATTGTATAGATCTTTTTAATAAAGTTAAATTCACCAAAACATAGTCATAGTAATAAAATATTTTTGTTATAATAGTTGGATTAGGTTATGGGTTAGAAAACAGTAATAGAAACAAAAAAAAAAAGAAAAAGAAAAGTGAAATTACCTGGCAAAAGAATCAACAGGACCGTTGTTCATAATCCTCAATCCTTGTTCCAGTGTCTCTGTCACTAATGATCAAAATCCATCTATATTCTTGCAGAAAAGACACAATCAAGTATTGCTTTTACGTTCAGACCTGTTCTCTAGCTTAGAACATACAAGACAAGTGCAATGGTTATAGCTGATTTTTATTTGCAGAAGTGAAGAGTTAACAAATAAATATTTCATTCACAGTAGTGGAGTATCTATCTTACAAAAATAAGATTTTTTCAGTTAACTTTTATGTTTTTTGGAATTTTATATCCAAATTCAATTTGGCTTCCTCGAAAAAAAGGAAAACTATTTTTTTTTAAATATTTTAATTTTCAATTTTTTCTTTCTAAGTAATAGGTACATATTAAAAAATAAATTTTATACAAAAAAAAATATACATTAAAGTTCCTACACTTGTTTTACATTGGTTTTATTTTTTATAAATGATCTGTTAAGGCACCTACCCCCACTGAAGTTTTATATATATTCAAAATAGGATTTTAAAGTTTTTGCTATTGGCTTCATTGAACACTAGCCCCTTATTTATTGTTTTTGAAAAAAGAACCAATACAAAAAAAAAAAAACTTGTAAAATTTATTTTATTTTTATGTAATTTTTATTTTTTTTGTAATAAAACAAAAAATTCTAACTTAACATATTTTAGAACCAATTTTACATTGTTTTCAAAATGATTCACTTTTTCGAGTTAAATTCGGATTCAGCACTCGGAAAAACTTCATTTTTTTTGCTATTGGATTACCAAAGTAACTTAGTGCCTAAATCAATAGATCATGGATATGTCTATCTAGAATCTAATGCTTTTCCAATTTACATTTTAGAATTAAATTAATAATTAAATTAAATTAACAATCAATGATTATTGAAAATAAACAAAGTTACAATTACTACAAATAGCTCCTAAAGGGTAGGTCTCAAGAACTAATGTTATAAGACAAAACATATTCTCCATCAAAGTTGAGATAAGGAAACTGTTGCCAAATTTTCGATCAGAGCAACACCAGCAGAGCTAGACTGTGTTAAAAAAGCCCCATCACTTAAAGAATGTAAGCAAAACCACTTTTTTTAATTCAAACCAACGTAGCTCCTGAACGTTAGGTTCTTGGGACAAATGTTACTGACAAAACATATTCTCCATTAAATTTCTGACCAGGAAGCTGTCGGCGGTTTTCGATCTGAGCAACACCAACAGAGATAGAAAAGTCCCGACACTTAAAAAATATTGGCAAAACGTGTCTTTTTATAATTTAAATCAACATAGCTCATAAATAGTCCTGTAAAATAAGACTCAAAAAGTCCGTTTTCCATAGAAAAATGCCAAACTTTAATTCTTAACGGATCTTTATTTTTTTGGGGGGTGCTGAATCCGAATCTGAAGTTTGCTACCACGACAGACGTCGGCTTCATACTCAAACTTGCAAAAAAAAAAACAACGCCCAAAATACCGGTTATTTTCTGTTTTTTACCTATAACAAGAAAAGGAAGCTTTTTTCTAAGAAAGTCTTTAAATATTAATTGAAGCTGGAATTATTACCTACGAAATGAAAAAAAAAAACTACTCTAAAATTACTAAAATTGGGCCATTTACCGCGAAGATATGGTCTTGGGGAAAAAGTGTAGAAAGTACTTTATTGTCAATAACTCCAAAACTATTTGTCCGATTCAAAATTACTTTGTTTCATCATAAAGCTGATTAAATTTACTATTAGATTATTAAAAATGAAGTTTTAATAATGTCCCTTCAAAGCACGATAAAAAACCAGTACTGTTCTAAAATCCACGTTTTTTTGCACATTTTTTACTAGAACAACGAAGCTATTCGTCCGACTCGAAATTTCTCATTTTTATCTAAAAGCTGATCAAATTTACTATTAGACTCTATAAATGAAGTTTTTAATTGGGTCTTTCGAAATACACATGCCAGAGCGCTAAAAATCCCGTACTTTTATGAAATCCACGTTTTTTTTGGAACATTTTTCGGTATAACTCCAAAACTATTTGTCCGATCCAAAAATTCATTTTTTTTTCATCTCAATGCTGGTAAAATTTACTATTAGATCATATATATGTAATTTATATTAAGTCTAGTGAAACACCCACGCTAGCATGCTTAGGCTTGTTTTCTATTACCCGGCACGACACCTAGCCTATCAGACACGGCACGACATGTAGCGTATCAGACACGGCACGACACGTAGCGTGCCTGACGGCACGGTCAGGCAAATACATGGTGTATTTATATTATCAGACACAGCGGGTTCCAGCACGGGCCGGGAGCAAAAGCTAAGCGGAGATTTTTTTTTTAATGACTTTTTGTTTATAGTATATTACTTCATACTAGTGTACTACAGTAGTACCTCATTAGGTTTAGTCCAGGTGTGTTATTTGTCCAAGACAAAAAGATAAAAAAAAGTCAAGAAAGCATGCACTGAATGTAGAAAACCTACATGTCCTGAACATAGATCATGTCCTGAACAGTAGAAATTTATACAAATTGTTTTGATTAGATTTTTTTTTATAATTGCATGTTAAATTTCTGTTTTTATATTATTATAAAATGGTCAATGTGTTACTCCTTACGCACTCAATTAATTTTTCAACATCCAGTTTTGCAAAAAACAAAAACAAAAATGGAATCAAATTTAAACACAGAAAAAGAACTGGAACGGGGCTAAGTCAGTGCAGTACTACACTGTCGGAGTTGGAAAGTAAAGTATACTACGAAAAAGACACCTTAAGACACAGTCAGGCACGGACCGGCTCCGACCAAATATTCTTTTCGATAAATGTCTTAAGGTCTTGTCTGAAACGTGTCGTGTCTTGCCGGATCCGCTCCGCTATATATACGCAGGCACTATAAAAATAACTATACTAATATTTGTCTTGTCTGAAACGCTACGGTCCGCTACGTGTCGTGCTGGATAATATAAAACAACCTTTAATGTGTATATTGGCAAAATATGACAATTATCACAAAACTTTTTTGTGCCGGTATTTTGGTCGTTTTTTTGCTATTTTGGGTATGAAGCCGGCGTCTGCTCTGGTAGCAAACTTCAGATTCGGATTCAGCATCCCCCCCCCCAAAAAAAGATTCGTTGAGAATTAAAGTTCGGCAGTTTTTTCTTCGGTTAACCCTTACTTTACTGGACTATAAACGGAAGGTTCTAGCGACAAATGTTATATAACAAAATTTTTTCCATTAGATTTCTGATAAGGAAACTCATCAAACTTTCATTGGGACTCGATTGCCGAGCGAGTTGGGGCGAGAGTCTCAGCGCGCTCGGGGCTGAAGTTCGTGGGTAGGAATCCCACCTGGCGGGTAAAAATTTATTTCGTGGCGGACCTACGAAAGGAATCTTGACCTTTCCACCATGGCTAGAATAGGTCAGTAACCTATAGGATTATCAGTCCTTCCTGCTCTAGTACTTAAGGACGTTACGCCCAAATAAACAATCAAATTTTCGTTTCGCACTGACAGAGCTAGAGTGTGTCTAACCAGGGCCGGAACTAGGAGATTTGTCAGGGAGGGCAAAGATCAGTTTGTCGCCCCCTCCCCCCACTCTTCCAAACCATTAAAATACATTACCTCCGTAGTACAGTATAAGAAAGTTTATAAATTATGAAGAAGAAATGAAATAAAATTAAACAATATCGATTGTATTATTATTGTTTTGGAAAGGTTATTAATAACTTACTTTTCTTATAAACTTTTTAAATATTGCCGCCCCCTAAAATCTGCCGCCCGGGGCAAGTGCCCCCTCTGCCCCTCCCTAGCTCCGAGCCTGTGTCTAACTGTTATGTTTCTACTTTTGAGGGCGAAATAATTTTACACCAAAAAAGTACAGCCCCCAGCCGAAAGACATATCCATGTAATTAGGATTGATGAATTAAATGCCACTTCTATTGAGATTATTTTATTTGAAAACTAGTTTCGAATGCTAAACATTCATCTTCAGTTCTAAAACATACAATAAAATTTTCAACACATCAGTACTATGTTACATAGATTAAATATACTAAAGTTTTTTAAAAAGATAAGACAAGAAATCAAGCATAGGCACTCACCTTCGAGGTAACTAAAACACTGAATTTGTGAGAAGTAAAAGGGGGGCAGGTAGGTTAAGTTTTAGATTTACAACGGGGTTTCCCTTATGACTCATTGGGTTTTTTCGTTCCTATGGGAAATAAATTTAAAATGGGGCTATTGGATATGTTAATCTGATCATTTAAACAAAAATCTGGATCGGTTTTAAACGATTTTATTATTTCTAGTGATTCAAAAGAATTTAATTTTAGGCTATTTTCTACTTGATGTAATATTTTTACTCCCGAGTCTTTATTAAATTTGTGGTTATTTTCATTTAGATGGATAGCGAAATTGGAATTTTGGGTCTTATTAGTGTATGCTCTTATATGTTCATTTACTCTTTGATTTACTGATCGTCCGGTTTTTCCCGTGTATTTTGCTTCACAGTCATTACATTTTAATTCGTATACGCCGCTTTTTTGGAAAGGGTCTATTTTGTCCTTCGGTGAAGGGAAGTATGAAGACAATGGCTTATCTATTTTAAATGCAGGGTTTAAACCTAATTTTTTTAATTCTTTCCCGACTTTAGCGGATATTGGGCCGTAGTATGGTATCAAAATATATTTTTTAGGGGTAGCTTTATCCTCTGGGGGTGTTTTGTACATATCATAATCATAAAAGCGGACAAAGGGAACACCGCAGTAATTATAGAAAAAGAGTTATACAAAAATAAAATCTATGACTTCATCCAGAAAAACAGCTTCCCCACCATAAAAAACCCCACTAAAAAATTTAACAGTCAAGTTCGGGAGTTAATAAATAATAGTATCTTAATACCTGATAATATAAAATACAACTTGATTGAAATGAATCCCTTGCCGCCCCGTTTCTACGGCCTACCCAAAATACATAAAGCAGACATTCCAATAAGACCAGTAGTTACCTACATTAATAGCTCGATATACAAACTTGCTCATTATTTAAACAACATGTTCAAAACGAAAATTTCTTTTTCCCCACGAAATACAATAAAAAACTCAATAGAATTAGTCAACAAAATTAAAAACGTAAATGTTCCAGACAATGCAAAGTTAATATCATTCGATGTCACAAATCTGTTTACCAGTATCCCACCTTCAGAAACAATAGAAATTTTAGAAGAACTAATCTTCCGGTCTAATCTTCAACCACTAGAAAAATTAGACTTTTACAATTTAATGTCAGTCTGCATAAAACATAATTATTTTCAATTTAACAATACATTCTATAAACAGGAAGAAGGATTACCAATGGGGTCCCCTCTTTCACTCCTTCTGGCAGATCTTTTTATGGATAAATTAGAACGGAAAATCCTTCATTCAAAATTAGCTCAACACATCATATACTGGTATCGGTATGTTGATGACATAATTTGCTTAAGGTCTGGGACGACCAGACAAATCAATAGTTTCTTAAACGAAATCCACCCTTCCATCAAATTCACACTGGAGTTAGAGAACAATAAAACTTTAAATTTTTTAGACATAGAAATCTCCATAAACAATAAACAACACGAATTTAATATATACAGGAAACCCACACACACAGATGTAGTTATAGACAACAATGCCAGGAGACCACTAACACACAAACTCGCAGCATTTCATAGCATGATATACCTACCGGCTTTTAAATATACCGCTAAATGAACGAAATTTTAACAAAGAAATACAAACGATTCACACTATAGCTAACAACAACGGATACAGTAAAACCACAATCGATAATATTTTAAGAAAACAAATACATAAAAAAACTATGAATAATATGTACAAAACACCCCCAGAGGATAAAGCTACCCCTAAAAAATATATTTTGATACCATACTACGACCCAATATCCGCTAAAGTCGGGAAAGAATTAAAAAAATTAGGTTTAAACCCTGCATTTAAAATAGATAAGCCATTGTCTTCATACTTCCCTTCACCGAAGGACAAAATAGACCCTTTCCAAAAAAGCGGCGTATACGAATTAAAATGTAATGACTGTGAAGCAAAATACACGGGAAAAACCGGACGATCAGTAAATCAAAGAGTAAATGAACATATAAGAGCATACACTAATAAGACCCAAAATTCCAATTTCGCTATCCATCTAAATGAAAATAACCACAAATTTAATAAAGACTCGGGAGAGTAAAAAATTACATCAAGTAGAAAATAGCCTAAAATTAAATTCTTTTGAATCACTAGAAATAATAAAATCGTTTAAAACCGATCCAGATTTTTGTTTAAATGATCAGATTAACATATCCAATAGCCCCATTTTAAATTTATTTCCCATAGGAACGAAAAAAAACCCAATGAGTCATAAGGGAAACCCCGTTGTAAATCTAAAACTTAACCTACCTGCCCCCCCTTTTACTTCTCACAAATTCAGTGTTTTAGTTACCTCGAAGGTGAGTGCCTATGCTTGATTTCTTGTCTTATCTTTTTAAAAAACTTTAGTATATTTAATCTATGTAACATAGTACTGATGTGTTGAAAATTTTATTGTATGTTTTAGAACTAAAGATGAATGTTTAGCATTCGAAACTAGTTTTCAAATAAAATAATCTCAATAGAAGTGGCATTTAATTCATCAATCCTAATTGTATTGATCTTTCTATATCATCATGCGTACCTCAAGTGACATATCCATGTAAAAAAAATTAACATTCAAAATTTACAAAATAAACTGCTTTAAATTTTAATGTTGTTTAGTTTTGTAGCTTTTTAATTTAAACTGTAAAACTGTTATATTTAAAAAAGAAACTTTTTTTTTGGACAACATAATTTTTAATAATATTGATAATGACAATGTAAGAAGTGTGGGAGGTCATGGTTGGGTTTTCACAGATGTTGGCCAACATGTAAGGAAATAAAAAAAACAGTTGACAGGGTGAATTTAATATTTATTGCATTGCTATTGAATAGTCCTTGAGGGGGCCTGACCTCAAATAGTATTCTCTAGGCGCCTCTATATAAGTGTCCAGTATTGGGCAACGAACTCCATACCTTGATGAATCACACCTAGTCTTCTTAGGCAGCCTTGGCTCCCACTCTTCTAGTTATGTCAAGATTTTCTGTAAATAGTCTCCATGATATTTCATCTTTGTTCATACGTTTCCTGTCCATTTTAACCTCTATGCCATAATTATTTGGACGTCCTACGACTCGTATAATAGGTTTTACTACTCTTCATCTGTCCGCCATAAATAATAAAAGGAATGTAAAATTAAAGAATAATCGATGAATGTATTTTACGAAAAGCGGTGTTTCTATATTATATTATGTGACTACACCACACACTAAGGCCTTTAAACGCCTTCCAAAGTAAAATACATTTGATTGGTGATTCAGTTTATATTGGGTTGTTCGGAAATCAGTACATGGTTAAATTAATTTTTTTAGAATTATATAAAAATAAAACTATGCATAAATGATTAGAAAACATGTTTATTTATCAAAATATGATTTGTTCTTCTCTATAGATTTCGCACACGAGTTGGTTTCTCTGAATAGAATTTTAATATTACTACCATTTCTGATTTCTATCGACTTTTGGTATTTAAACAAGTGGTAGCTGGTAGGCAAGAGGTCTAGAGAAAAGGGCAGTTGTGGCAGATATTCATAACCAAGCTACGGCTATTTCATATCGACAGAAAATTTCATAACGATGATGTTTTGTTTGTGACCGTTTAGTTTCTTTGAAGAGGTCAGTGTCGTTTTATTTGCTGTTATTTTCTTTGCAAGTTCTATAGGTGGTCTGGAATATTCAACCACTAAAGCTTGTAAAATATCATCATCCAGGGATGAAGTCCTGCCTTGAATTTTTTAAAAACCATTGTTGAACGGTGCACACACACTCGTCGTCTCCTGGCTCTTTACTAATGTTTCTTATTATTTGGTTCCCGTTCCAATCTATAGTTTGAGCTCATTTAACAAAATTTAGCGGAAATAACTCTTAGACATTTTATTACAAACTGGATTATATCCAAGCAGTGAATTGCAACAGAGTTAAACAAACGTGTTTCGAAGAGATGTAATAAATTAAGACCTCCATTGAAAGAAATAAACCGTCAAAGGTAAATAGTTTATTATCTAGAGAGGCGATTTAATCAAACAGTAGGGAAGCCATGGTTTTTGACTTTATTAGAGTCATTTAACAAACGAGTTTTTTATGTTAATGGCTATATTTTATTTTTTATATTCCTTTGTAATTTTTGGATCGCGCCCCTTGACCTGCGACGAACCCCTCTCTCCCTGTGGGGGTTCCCTTCGCCTTTTTTCCGCTCGCTGCGCCAGCTTAGGTTTAGATGTGGAGATCTATATGGTGTATATGCAAAATATATGTGTTTATACACATGTACATATTTATGAAATATCCATTTATATATTATCCAATTATCCGTGGTTAAAAAAAATTAACGCGTATTTTTTTTTTTTTTTTTGGAGGGGAGAAAATAAGAGTTAAAAAACTGAACTTATCTAATATTTAGATTATTGTATCTAGTTTAAAACTCAGGATTATTTACGAATCAACCTCAATATTCTTGTAGCAGAATGCTGAAATATTCAACAATTATTGATCTGATTCAACGAAAAATGTAATGAAACTAAAAAATGAAACTATTTTATTAACTATCTGATTTGAGCCCCCTCTCTGTGGTTGTGTCGAAGGAGAGAGGGGGTGTGCTTGGTAGTACACATAATTGTTCTTCCCAGCTTGGGTCCCATGAACCTGCTAACAATAGGTACGGCACTTCAGGTCGAAGGAAGAGTGACATGTCTGAACTACTCGCTTACAAGAAAAAAAAAACATAAAACAAAATGAAATGGACTCTGCTAGGAAAAAAACAAAACAGAGATGGACTATTTTACTTGTAAAAGGTTTCTAACTAAAAATTAAATCGTGCTGCATTGTGATAAGTTTATTAATGCATGGGAGGTTTTTGACGTCATCACTAATTGAAAATATGTTTTTTTATATCGATTGCTTCTCTAATAATAGTTGTTGTTTCTTGGGATTAAGTTTCTTATGTACTTTTGCAAGGACAAAGAAAAAGTGGATATAGGAAGTTGAGAGTATAATTAACTCTTTAGGAGTGTGAAAGTGCAGAAGACACGCTGTTTTCTCGAAACTATAAAAATGTTGTAAAGGAGGCTCAGGCCCAACAGCTAATGAGTAATATGGCTTTTCAACCACCAAGATCGTATTCTCAGAGTACTATAAGTAAAAATAATTAAATTTAAAATGCCAAGAAATAAAAATAAATCCGTTTGTACCCGATTAGGCGCCGTTTCCTCCAGAATGCAATGCACAAACACGTTCCTCAGTCACGGCCTCGGATTTTTTGTAATAAAATTGATTACATCAAAAATAAGTTATTAAATCATAATGTGAGGACAAAAAGTGATAAATATGTTTCATGTAAAACGAAATTAAACCAAAACATATTAATGAACAATTCATTAGTATATGCAAGTATTTTGTCAAATATAAGTGAAAATATATTCATATAAGACTTAAAAATAAATAACAAGGCCTATTATCCTATGATACACGATTATCGGGGTAGGTAATGGTTTGGGTTCGAAACCACACTCACGAACTAACTACTTTATTACATGACAGACAGATCGACGTAGCCTTGATTACCGAAACAAGACTAACCAACAAACGACTACTTAACATACCTCAGTACGAAATATATCGGACTGACCACTCAGATGGAACAGCTCATGCTGGATCCGCTGTCATCATCCACCAATCCCTCGCCCACTACCTATTTCCTCTACCAGTTTATGACTTCCTTCAATCCACTGCTGTAAAAATCCAAACACCTTTCTTTCCTATAACTATAGTGTCAGCGTATTCCCCTCCAAACAAACCCATTTACGTATCCCACTACTCTTCCTTTTTAAATTCCTTAGGACAACACTTTATTTTAAAGGCAGACCTAAATGCCAAACACCAGCAATGGGGAGCCAGAACAACCAACTCCCGTGGGCGAACACTGCTGTCTGCACTAAATACTTGTCCTTGCAAAATCCTCTCCCCCGATTCTCTCACATATTGGCCTACCGATCCTAATCATAATCCTGATCTTCTTGACTTTTTTATCCCAAAGGGCTAGAGCCACTTAATCATTCCATTACCCGCCTAGACGACTTATCATCAGACCATAGCCCATTAATCCTAAGCCTATCCGTATCACCGATTCCCAAATCACCCTTCCCATCATTTATCTGAGGTCCAGTAAATTGGAAGCACTTCCAACAAATCCTAACCGACCAAATTGACCTCAGAGTTTCCTTAAAAACCCCGGAAAACCTGGATGATGCTGTTCACTGCTTCACTACAAAAATCCAGCAAGCCGTTTGGACAGCATCTTTACCGATTAATATCTCTAAAACCTCCCCCAAAAAACCCATTACCACAAAACCTTTTAGACCTCCTCCATGCCAAGCGCCATTATAGAGCAATGTGGCAACGCACAAGACATCCATCCGATCGTTGCACGTATAATTACTATACGAAACTCGTTAAGCGCGAATTGGCTTCCTTCAGATCCAAGTCATTCAACACCTACCTCTCGTCCCTTTCCACACATGATAATTTCCTCTGGAATATAACAAAAAAAATCCTAAAATCCAAGCCCGTCTCCCATCCCCTCCGAAGAGGTGATGGCTCATGGGCCGCATCAGACATATAAAAAGCAGAGGAACTAGCCAATCACCTCTCCCAAACATTTACACCAAATCCTGGACCTTATCCTATTCAATCCAGTTCAGTCAAAGAGTTCTTATCTTCCCCCATTCCACTCTCCCTACCTCCCAGAGCAGTTACCCCCTCTGAGGTCAAATTTCAGATTCGAAAACTAAATCAAAGAAAATTCCCTGGCTATGACCTCCTTATTCCTCAAATCCTCCACCAACTTCCACATAAAGCAATGATGTTCCTCACCTATATCTATAATTGGATCCTACGCACAACCCACTTTCCTGTCCTGTGGAAACACTCCATCATAATAACTTTCCTAAAACCAGGTAAACCTCCTAACAACACTTCATCATATAGGCCAATTAGCCTACTTCCTATCCTATCTAAAATATTCGAAAAAATCCTGCTTAAGCGTATCCTATCCATACTTGACGCACATAGTGTCCCCTCACATCAATTTGGATTCCGTCCAATGCACTCAACAGTCCAACAAGGCCTCGGCCTTGTTGACCATGGGTCCTCTGCTCTGGAAAGAAAGCAATACTGCTCGGGTGCCTTTCTGGACATTGCTCAAGCTTTTGACCGGGTCTGGCACACCGGGTTGCTTTTTAAACTTAAGAGCATACTACCACAAACCCTCTACCTCTTCCTACATTCCTACCTTACAAATCGCTCCTTCCGAGTTCGATGTGGCTCTGAATTTTCTGACTGCTATCCTATCCGAGCCGGAGTTCCTCAAGGCAGCGTTTTGGGTCCTGTCCTTTATATCCTCTTCACTGCTGATATTTCTACCACTTCCGACACGTTCCTTGCAACCTTCGCTGACGATACAGCGATACTATCATCCCATAATGATCCCAAAACAGCCTCTTCTAACCTACAACATCACCTCTCAAAAATTGAACTATGGTGCAACAAATGGAGAATAAAAGTTAATGAATCTAAATGCACCCACATGAATTTTACTCTACGCCGTAGTTCCTGCCCAACTGTCCTATTCAATAAGATCCCATTACCCAGATCTGATACAGTGCGATATCTTGGTTTCACCTTAGACAAAAGACTCACTTGGAACCCACATACTAGACTTAAAAGACAAGAACTTAATAGAAGATTCGGCCAACTATACCCCATACTATGCAAGACTTCAAAACTTTCAATAGACAACAAGCTTTTAATTTACAAGACTATCCTAAAGCCTATCTGGACTAACGGACTAGAAATTTGGGGATCAGCAAAACACTCGAACATCAAACGTATCCAATCCTTCCAATCCAAATTCCTGAGAACCATAACTAATGCCCCCTACTTTGTCTCCAACAAAACCTTACATAACGATCTTAATATACCTTTTGGCCTACAATCCATACCTGTCGAATTTTCAAAATTCCATCAAAAACTTTCCCATCATCCTAATCCACTAGCACGATCCCTATCTAGCTCCACTCACCCCTATAATCCTCCTCGCAGGTTAAAAAGGCAGTGGCCTCGAGATCTATTATAAAATTCCACATGGAGTCCTGGCAATGGCCAGCTTCTCCACTCATGCTTTGAGTGACTGTGCTATAGCGCTCTCCTCTCACTCAGCCAACATTGGTATTATCTACATCAGTGACGCAGCTGAGAGAGAAGCGCTGGGGTCTCTCAGGACCTGGCTTGTCCCTCCATAAGTGGAGGGACAAGTCTCGTTGGGGGATCCCTCGGATTTGTATATATTGTAAATAAAGTACAAATGTATTTTTAAGATTTAATTTAATTTTTTTTTCTTTTTCTATTTTATTATATATTATACGGAGATTATTTACTTATTTTATTTTCTTTATCTTTTTTTTGTATTTATTTCTTGTAAATATTGTGTGAATGGATCATAAGCCCTCCATTATTACTTATTGCCCACATCGAGGCAGATTGTAACACTTTCTTTAAATAAATAATAAGAATGATAATAATAAAAAAATATCCAGGAAAGCCAGAAATATACTTTTCCCCCTTTCCCATGATTTTTCAATTATGATCCTGTGAGAGAATATGTGGTCTTGTGCTTGGCGGTGTGGTCTGAGGGCTGCTTGTTTCTCTTCAAGATTTTCCTCTACAAACCTATTAGTTTTTGTTCAAGGATGGATATGTAAAGCTTTTAGGCTTCTAGGATAGATATATAGGCCGGTAATTCCTACAGTCACTTGAGCTTCCTTTTTTGTATATAGGAATGAGGATGTTATATTCCCATTCCTTCGGCATTACGTTTTGAGAAAAAACTGTTTGAAAGAGGCCTTGTAGATGTTTCTGCAATTCCGGTCCTCCAAACGTAATTAACTCTGTAGCAATACCATCGCTACCTGCTGCTTTCCCTATCTTTAGCTTTCCTACAGCCCTTTCCACGCCCTCTTCTCAGAGTACATCATCGTAATCCTCCTCTGGTGGTAGACCTTCTGCGACTGATCCCTCCTGATTACTGGAAAACACTTCTGTATAATGGCGCTTCCATCTATCTGTGATTTCCTCATCATCGTAATTAGAAATCCTCTTTCATCCTTTATATTTCTTAGATTGCCTTGATAGTCATCCAGTAGTTTTTGTGTTATCCTTGTATGTCGATTTTCTTATGTTCCTTTCTAGGTTTGAGTGTCTCCAATCAAGAGGTAATGGTCTGACCCTATTTCTGTCCCTTTTATGACCTTTACATCCCTAAAATATCTTCTGAATTTCTGCTGTAAGATAGTCTATAATGCTATTGGTATTTCTTTCCTTGGCAGAAAAAGTGATCTTATGTACAGGTTTATTTGAAAATAATTGAGTTTATTACTCCCATGAAGAGTTTATATCGTTTAAAATACATATTATTATCAAGTGATATCATGATTTATTTTCCCAAGGACCTGATTGGGAAATGCTAAATCCCAAAATTTGAGACATGTTCTAGCAAAGTGGAGATTTTACAGCTTTTATGACCAAAAACGTGGTTTTCCGCAAAAAATCTTTGAATTTTCATATATCAACTGCGGGTTGGAATGGAGAGATAGGGTCAGCGGCACATTTCTTCATTTTTGGTCTAGTTTTACTCAATTTTTTTACACTAAGAGGGAATAACCATGTATTTGAATATACAATAGATCTTTAGACCACAGTCGGACACGAACTTGAACCCCTGTATTAGGATTCCAGTCTTTACCAATTGATCTACCATACTCTTTATTACCAACTATTCGATATTAAAATAGGCTGAAGAGGATTAGACAGATACGATAATGTTACAGAAATCAATATTTACCCCTTCGTGATAGCAGCGGCTGGCCAGAGCATTAGGAAATACGAGATCTGATAGATAAGCCGAAGATATCAAATTTCATCTTTAAGGGAAAAAACAAGGTTTGACCCTGTGAGGTATTATAGTATCAAATAAGCGGAACCGTTAACGAACATCTCACGAAAAAGGGAAAGAATATCTGTCCTGGTGAGGAAAAGAGTACTCGTGAAATGGAAGAGTATCCAAGATTAACTATGAGTTCAAAAATGAGAATGATATTGTGTAGCAAACATCATCTTGATGATTCAGCAGTGTTTGATGAAGGTACGGAAACCATTAAATTAAACAAAAAATTTCTTATAAAAGCCGGCAAAGAAATAGGTTGATTTACTTCTTGGGGGTGAAAGATACACTTTATTTAAAAAATATAGACTCTTCATCTTAACAATTTATAACTAATAATAAAAATTTAGGAATAATTTTTTATAGGAGGTTAATGTTTAATACACTTAGATTTTAAGCATTTTTGTCTCTACTTTAATGTGAAAAGGGCATTTTTAGTGATGAGTGAATATATATTAATCCCTTTGAGAGAGTTTTAAAATTTTATCATAGCTATTTGACAACTAATTTGCTGGAATCAGTCACCTAATTTAATAATGATTAAATCTTTCAGTTAAATATTCATCAGTTCACTAAAAAAAGGACTTTGAAGAATATTGTAGTTATAATTAAATTTTGCACATCTCTGTCCTGTGATACCATATTAGTATCTTTGTGATATATTCATAACTTTTTATATCAGAGGTGCCCTGTTACCAATTGACTCTACATATTCAATTACAATTAGCGGCATTCAGGAATCATTTATGAATTACAAGTGTTATATATGTTAATGTATCACACAGTGCTGAAAACGATGGTCACAAATTCCATGGGTATTTCCATGCAACCAGAGGTGACTTTTTTTCTGATTGAAGACACTTCTTGTAAAGGTAGCTTCCTCTGTCCAGAAAAGTTTGGAATGAGATCAGCTTGATTTAAATAGCAATCTGAAAAATTTCTTCTTTGCCGTAAATCTTGTGGTGATAAATTTTGTACCAATTGATAATGAAATGGGTGACGTCCATCTGCAATCTGAGTTCTCCTTACTGCAGTTGGCGTAACATTAAATTCTGCTCTAGTTATTTGTACACTGCTTGATGGACCATCATCAAAATATTGTAAATGGTCGCACTCCTTTCTTCATTTTGTAAAGGGGCAAAAATAACATCAGGACGTGGTATAACATCAAATGTACCGGTTTCTCTTAGACGTTGAAACGTTAAAGATAAACTTGAAAACAAATGATCTTAAAGATAAACCACCTAAATAAATTAGCATTACCACCACAAAAACCGTACACAAACAATATATCAGCATATTCAGCATGATTATAAATGGCAGGCATAATGATGAGTACTCTGCGAAAGCCTCAAACAAACTGATTGTTTGTTTTTCTTAGTGTTTTTCCATTTTATTTTTTTTTTAACCTTCAATATATTATTAATCTTTTTCCATTAAGGTGGAACCATTTTTCAATTTTATTTAAACTGTTTCAAAATGAAATCTGACACCTAAATCTTTATGGGATATTGGAGAAAAAGGATAATAGTTATCAAAACGCCATATTCTGACAACCCAGCATTTATTATTAGGTAAAAAACAGTACAATAATAAAAAAATAAAATAACTCGTTCTTTTTTCTTATGAAATACAAATTATCCTACTAAGTTGTACGAGAAAAGGAAAGTATAATGTAAGTTCTAATACGCTTCTTGGTCAGACAACTAAAACGTCTACCATAAAAATCATATTAAAAAACCAAAAAACAAATTGTCGAGTAAAAAAGAGCAAGTTCCTCATGGATGGAATTTTATCGGTTTTAATCTAAAAAAAAAAAAGATAAATGATTTACCATACGGCTTAATTCAATGAGATTTTTATTGCATTTTATATGAATAATCAATGATTTATTTCATTTTTACATTGTTGTGCTGTTTGTTATCTAATAAATGTTGGACTTTATACTACGTACCCTTCTTCTTCCATTTCCCATACAAATTCAGAGGTCTAATTCCAATTAGAAAAAGTTTAAATCAGATTGGAAAATGGTTCAACCTAAAGATTAAAAATGTATAGAAAAAGATGAAACATAAACGGAATAGTTTAAAATGAAATGGAATAAGATTAAACATTATTGGAAAATGTTTAAATACTAGTGCAAAAGTTGAAAATGGAAAAACATTAAATATAGCTGGAAAAGATTAAATAAATGTGGAAATAGATTCAACATAACTAGAAAATGATTAAACTATTCCGGAAAAGGTTTAAGTTGGAAAAGGTATAGATGCTGAAGAAAAATAAAGCCAAACTGAAATTAATATGTTACTCTGTTTGACTGTAGTAATTAGATAACATAAATTTTGAAGATGAGTGGTCGCTGCGTTTATGGAACATATAAAATAATAAAATGTGTTTTTGTGCTCTATCTCGTAACCAAATCATTTGTAGACGTATGTTTATGGGAACTTTTTTGATCCGTTTAAAATTTTCTTTAGGATAGATAAAGTAATTTTGTCCTGATATATCTGTAATTCCGACCACTATGTGGATCTTCTCTTATGGGGTTAACATGAGAGTAAACAGAGTAAAAAAAAACAACTCAATTACATCCATTTTCAAGGAAATGAGTTAGAAGAGTTAAAAGTTGTAGTTGTTCACATTGATCTTATTTCTCACCAGCCATGCTATTGCTGACTGCCATCAGAAATTTTTATTCTCCAAGAAAAAAATTATGATCTGTAAAGTCTTCTTTATATTTTTTATTCATCATTTGAAATACAATTTTGCCAAATCTAAACTATTAGTTATGCCCTTGATTAATCATACAATACTAGTCTTACTCAATAAATGTTTTTTTTAACACATAGTTACTTAATTAGAATGGGAATTTCATAAAGAATTTTTCCTACAGTTAAGTTTTTATATCAGATAGTATATTTATTTGTATTTAATTTAATTTTTGATAACTAATTGATAAATTATTTTTATTAATCTGTTCTCCTCAGTTATTGTATCTTAATATAAACTGTCTTAATTGTATATAGAGCTGTAATGAAATGTAGATTAATGAAAATCAGTCATTTCTCAATTGGCAAATCGATTCCGGGATTTCTTGTTGGTTTTACCTTTTTCACTATTATCTCTATAACAGGATTATATGTACTGGTTTACCTTTACACGCGCATGATAAAAAAATAAAATAAAATTTAATTCTCATAACTTGGTTTATATAATATATTCAAAGTATTTACGATCTTAATCGTTACTGCTTTGAATTTCTTAAATTTATGTCGCTGATTCGGCACGAACCAGATACGTTTCCTTTCATAATGTTCTTAATACTCATCCAAATCCACTTGTTGTACAACTTTTTTTTTTAATATAAATTTATTGAAATTAACAACTGTACAAAATATATACATCAAATAAATGTATTGGGTTAGGGTTAGGGTTTGTGTTAAGGCGTTTAACTGCAAGGTTTTTTACGCCATTTCGTTATTGTTTGTTATTCAGATAGTTTTTGTTCACTGTATTTTGTTCCTGTAGTATTTGTCTGTTTATTGGTATATCTTGGATGCAATGATCTATAGATTTGTACATTAGAATTATTTAGCTTAAATTCTCTTTTTTTTTTTCTTCTTTTTTTTTTTTTTTTTTTTTTTTTTATCTCCTACCCATTTATTTATTATTATTCTTTTTTTATTTTTTTTTTTTAATAGTAAAATAAATATTTCCTCCTAATTAGTTATACATATATACATCGAGAAACCTTCATAAAGTAAAGTATAGACTTAAATTATTACATTGTTATATATTGATTATTACTAATAAATTCGAATTTGGTGATCTGAAATCAAAATTTTCTTTAGTTAAATTGTAGAAATATCGTTATAATGTTTTCAGTAGATTGGATTCCTTCAAGAACTTGAGTAGTCTACCTATTGTATCTTCGCAGTCATTTAGCGTTTCTTTAAGAGATCTTTTGAGGTTGTATTTCAACATAAGCTTATCATAGTCCGGGCATTCTTCTATTTGTGTGTTTATTGTGACGGGTGTTTGGCATGTATTGCACATAGGTTCAGGGTCTTTAGTAATTAGATGGATATGAGTCAGCCGTGAATGCCCAATCCTTACTCTGGTAAGAGCCGTTTCTTCTCTTCGAGTTGATCTCACTGAGGTCTTCCAGATGTTTGTATTTGGTTTTATTTCTTGTAGTTTGTTATTGTTAACATTGTCCCACATACTTTGCCATGCAGCTTTGGTATCCATGTGCAACCATTTTTTAATATCAGTTTTAATGCAAATGGGAACAATGTCTTGATTGCTGAGTGCGGCTTCCTTTGCAAGTTTATCAGCTGCTTCATTGTATTTGATGCCAACATGCGATGGTGTCCAGAGGAATTTAACATCTTTTTTTAATGATTTTAGCATATCTAAGTATTCATGAATTTTTATTACTAACGGGTGATCGCTGTACAACTCTAGTAGACTTTGTAGTGCAGAGAGTGAATCACTGCATATTATGTGCTTGTCTCCCTCTTTGGTCATTATATTGTGGAGGGCATATTTTATGGCAGCGAGTTCTGCTGTGAATATACTGCAATGAGGTGGTAGTTTATATTTGAATGCTTCTTCAGGTGTGACAACAGCCGACCCTATATTATCATTCATTTTGGAGCCGTCTGTGTAGATGAATGATGCATTCTTATTTTTATTTAATATTTCTTGAAATTTATGGTTTATTTCATACGGTGGTGTGGTTTTCTTTCTGTACTTTTTTCGTGCTATGTTAATACAGGGAACTGCGTATGTCCATGGTGGGATGACGGTATCTTGGCTTTGTATACTTTTTTGTTCTATTTCTTTTATATGTCTTCTGTATCTTATTGTTAGAGGGGCTGGTTTTGTTGGGTTATTGCTGTAAATTTGTTGATATTTCGGTCTAAATATGTATTTAAATGCTGGGTTTGTTGGTTGTGTCGCTATGGCTGCTATGTAGTTCATTGCTAGTTGATGTCTCCGGAAGGTGAGTGGTGGCATATTAGATTCAGCGCATAAGCTAAGAATTGGGCTCGTCCTGAAGGCTCCCGTTGCTATCCTTATTCCACTATGGTGCACAGAGTCAAGCTGTGTTAGCAGGCTGAATCTGGCTGAGGCATATATATGGCTGGCAATCTAGTTTTGATCGTATTAAGCATTGGTATATTTGGAGTAGCCTCGATCTGTCCGCTCCCCAGCTAGTGCCTGCCAACACTTTCATAAGATTTAAACGTTGTAGGCAGCTATCTTTTAGGTTCCTGATGTGGTGTTTCCATGTGAGTCTTGAGTCAACTATTAATCCTAAGAAGGTGCAGTGGTTATGGAAGCTTAACTCTCTGTTGTATAATGTAATTTTCGGGGGAGTGCTTGGTTGTTTTTTTCGGGAAAAGAGAACACACTTAGTCTTTTCTATTGAGAAATTGAAACCGGTATTTTGTGACCAGGTTTGTAGTTTGTTCAGAATTGACTGTATGGTGGCTTTTGTTCTGTTTGTGTCTGTATATTGAATGAGGATGGCAAGGTCATCTACAAAAAGGCTTGGTTTGAGGGATCGATGAGTGATTGCATCTTGTATAGAGTTAATTGCAATTAGAAACAGTGTTCCACTTAGGACACTTCCTTGAGGAATTCCATTCTCTACAAGTGTTTTTTTTTTGGAAAGATAATCTGCGATTCGCACTTGTATAGATCTTTTACTCAGAAAATTTTGGATGAAACGTGGTAGGGCTCCTCTGAACCCCCAGTCATATAGTTGTTTTAATATGGATGGTCGCCAGACTGTATCAAAGGTTTTTTCAATGTCAAAGAAAATTCCTAGGCATTCGCGTTTACTGATGAAGGTGTTCAGTATCTCGGCTTCTAGTGATACGATATGGTCAACGGTCGATCTTCCTTTCCTTTGTCCACATTGAAAGTCAGTCAATAGCCTGTTCTTCTCAAGATACCATAGAAGGCGCTTGTTTATGATTTTTTCTATTAACTTGCATAAGCAACTCGTTAGAGATACAGGGCGGTAATATTCTTCTTCTTTCAATTTGTTTTTTTTTCCTGGTTTTAGGATTGGTATGACTATGGACTCTTGCCATTTTTCTGGGAGTTCACCTTCCAACCATATTTTGTTGTAAAATTTTATGAGGTGTTTTCTTTGGTCTGCTGGGATATTTTTGATCATGGAATTATGGATGCTGTCTGGGCCAACAGCGGACATTCTTAGGGAAGATATCGCCGTGTTAAGTTCCCATTCGGTTATTGGTAAGTTATATACTTGATTGTTGTTATTTGGATTAATTTCAAAATGGATTGGTTGTTGTTCGCTGATTTTTTGTCGGAACTGCAGATTATAATGGGTTGAAGATGATGTTTCTGCGTAGTATTCAGCAAATCTTTCAGCTAATACTGAAGGGTTATATATGATATTCCCTTCTATTTCGAGGGTCGGTTGCTCGTTTGAGTATTTCCCTCTAATGGCATTTATCTTCCTCCATACTGTACGAATTGGTGTGCTGGTGTTAATATTAGTAACAAAGTTGTTCCATGATTGTTTTTTCTTGTTTCTGATAAGGTTTCTTGACTGGGCTTTTAATTTTTTAAAGTTTATAAAATTTACTGTGGACGGTGATTTTCGAAATTTATTTAAAGCACGGTTTCTTTTTTTGATGATTTCTTTACAATCGTTATCAAACCATGCTGGCTTTGGATTAGAGGAAGATGGATTTGATATTGGTATTGAGGCTTGTGCTGCTTCTGTTATTTCCTGAGTGATATAGCTATTGATTTGATTGATATTTCCATTAACGTGGTCTAGATTTATTTTGTTTTGAAAGAGGTCCCTATTGACATCCCATAGCCAATGTCTTTTCCCGGTGGTGTGTCTTCCAATAATTTTCGCCAGGATTGGGAAGTGGTCTGAATTGTGGGGGTCATTTATTACCTTCCATTCGAGTAAACCGAATAATGTTGGTGTACACAGGGTTATATCTATTGCTGTGAGTGATCCATTTTTAGGGCATAGGTGTGTCATCGATCCTGTGTTAAGCAACAACAAGTCGAAATTGTCTTGGATTCGTTTAATTATGTTTCCTCGTGAGTTGTTCGTTTTGTTTCCCCAGCTTTTGTGAAATGCGTTTACATCTCCAAGGATAATAAAAGGTTGTGGGAGCTTATTGATGAGTTTTGTTAATTCATATTCATTAATAGGTTCGGTGGGTAGTAGATAGATGTTGCAGATATTTATTTTTTTGTTCGTGTTAACTGTTGTGGTAATTGCTTGAATGGGAGTATCTATTTTTATTTCCTTTGCGACTGAGTTGTTGTGTATTGCCGTTAAGACTCCGCCACAGGCTCGGTTATCTGTTATTTTATCGGTTCTAAAGATTTGAAAATTCTTGATTTTAAATTTTCTATGCGGTTTTAGATGTGTTTCTTGAAGGCAAACTATTCCAGGTTGATGTTCTGTTATGAGTAGCTTTAATTCTTCATATTGTGAGGTTGTGCCGTTAAGGTTCCATTGGATAATATTCGTGTAGTTATTCATGAGATTTGGAGAAGATAATTGTACATTATAGTTGTTTTTCTACTGCCCATGTAGTTATATATTTTTAGGAATTTTGTGTATCTTGGCATACAATGATAAATAAAAAATAAGAAAATAATAAATAATAAATAATAAATAAAAAACAAAAAACAAAAAATAAATAAAAATAATAGGTTGTATATTTTATAACATATTATATCATTAATCCTTATGCATTTATTATTCTGCTTCATTTTATTTATCCAGTATTGTATTTTTAATTTTAATGTCAATGTCAATATTATTGTTTTACACTGTAATATTGTAGTTTTAACACTGTTATATTAAAATTTATTATTTCCCGTCTTGTAAATTTCAAATAATTCTTATTACGATATTTTTATGAGTTTTTAGAGAAATAAATGCATTTGGACTATAATTACTTAACATAAGATGAGTATATATATCATTATTTATTTTTATGACATAGGGTAATATATTTATAGATCTATTGCATTGGTGAATGAATCTATTATATACGTGTTTATATTTTGTGTATTTAATAAGTTGGAGTGGGTTATACAATGAATTAGTGAGTTGTTTATTTTCTTTATGATAGCTAGCGGGCTTGTTATTGTTTGTGGTTAGGAGGGAACTATTCGGACTAGGATATTTGTAATTAGAAAATTTTATGATTTTAATTAGAATCATTAATTTTATTTTCTTTAATTCATTTATTTTTATTTTCTTCAGGTCGTTATTCTTATTTTCTCTTCTTGACAGTAATTTTTTATCTTGGGTGTATATGGCTTTTGGCTGATATTTGTTGGTTATTATTTTTAGTCCTTTTTGTTTTCTGAGTAAACTATTACTGATTCGTGGGGTGGTATTTGAAAATGTCATGTTATAAAATGAGGGTAAAATGCAAAAGAAAAAGTCATATAAGGATAATTTAATAAATAAAATAATTAATAATATTAGGATATATTAATAGTATTGTGGTTTTAGGATAATGATAATATTAATTTATTAATCATGAAGTTCAATATAAATTTAAATTATAGATAGATATTAGTTTTAATACTAATTACTATCCATTTTTTCTATGCTCGGATTTCGGCTCGTGGGTTTGGTTCGAGACTTACTCCTTGATTTCCTTTCTCTAACTATAGTCCACCCGCCCTGTGGGTCATCTTGGTGACCGTTGGGGGGAGGGGGGGTGGTCATTTCATTAGATTTTTCTTTTTCCGAAGGTGATACCTTCGGTTCGGTGGGGGTTTCCGGAATTTTTGAATAATTTTGCCCGGAAGGGTTAAAGGGAGTTAAGGGGGGAAGTGGGTTGGGTACCCGGGATGTGGAAGGGGACGGGTTTAGGATGGGTTGAGGGAGGGTAGTGGGAGGTGGGAGTGTGGAGGGGGAAACTCGGATATCATTCATATTCGAGTGTCCAATAGGTGAAGATTTGTGGTTAGTAACTGGCTCTCTAACGTTTTTTTTTAAAAATAGGATTATCTCTTGAATCGTCTGTTTGTACACTAACTGATACTTTGTTTTTTACAATATTAGAAAAACTCACATGCATTGTTATGGGGTGTAATAATTCATATTTTTTTTTTACTGCTAGATATGTAATTTTTTCACCATCTTGGATGCTTTTAATTTCTTTTTCTTTTAAAAAAATAGGACAATTTTTCGAAAAAGAGTCGTGTTGGCCCTGACAGTTAACACACTTTATGTGTGTGCACTGTTACATTCAACTCCTTCATGTTTAAGTTTACCACAGTATCTGCACAGTGGCTCTTTTTTACAAAATGTTTTTGTATGACCAAACTTAAGACATACATAACAACGCGTTGGGTTTGAAATAAATTGTTTAACAGTGATATTGTAGAAGCCTATTTTTATTTCTGTGGGAACAGTAGGGTTATTGAAAGTTATGAGGTAATTATGACTGTTATGTTTTTCGTTATTTTTGAAATATGTCAGTCTTTTTACATCTTCTACATTTTGTGATTTTAATTCTTCTTTTATTTCGTTAATGGAACAACAATTGAGATCTGGGCACCATATAATTCCTTTACTTTGATTTAGTTTACCATGCGGTTCTACTTTAACAGGAAAGTTCTTGAGTAGGTTTTCGCATTTTAGTAATTTGTTCCATTGATTTTCCGAAATAACTTCAACTAGAAGAGTACCGTCTCTTAACTTTTTTGCGGTTTTTACATCACCGATTAAATTTTTAAATCTTTTATAAATTGAAAATGGCGATACTTTTTGGAAGTCGAATGGATTTCCATCATTATCACAACCGATTCTTTTTATAATTAAGAATCGTTTGTAATTATTTTGCTTATTTTCATTATTTAATGGGAAAGGTTCTTTAAATTTTGCTTTTTTCCGCTTTGCGGGCGGGGATTCAGCCATGGTTTTTACTTACTTTTATAGTAAGTAAAAAAAAACCAAAAAAAAACAAGTATTTAAAATAGAGAATGAAAAAGAAGGCCTCTTAAAAAAACAAAAAAAAAAACAAATTGAATATATTTAATAAAAGAAAAATGCTACTTATCGCTAGTTGTAGATACTTAATCCCCAGGAGCTCACTAAATATACGTCCTCACAGCACCAAGTATCAACACTCATAAATGTATTGACGATAATAATAACATGTTAATACTTGAAAAGAACTACTCTTCAGTAACACTTTATTAAAAATTCTACTTTACAAGGTCTCTAGGCCATCTTCGTTTCAGACGCCTCGGAGGATTATCAGGAATGGATTGGGAAGCAAGTTGAGGAACTAACGGATTTAGGTGATTATGGAGCTTACTATGAAAGGATAGGTATCTGGTGTAGGCTAAATCAGCAACAGAACATTAAAATCTTTATTAATAAGTTTATGGGTGACAAAGTAAGGAGCATTGAGGCTTTTTCGAAGGATTTTGGATTATAAGAATTGAATACGAGATGAATTGGATAGTTTAGTGGAGCCCCAAAGCTCAACTCCGTACGTCCAAATAGATCTAATCACAGTCATGAATATGAGTCTTTTGTAATTAATCGGGAGCTTTGTATGTTTGTCTAGTAAATGGTGAGGTAGTCTGAAACGACGGGCAGTTTCTGTTCTTGCACAACTTGCTTCTTATTTCATTCCTGGCAATCCTCCGAGGCGTCTGAAAAGAAGATGGCCTCGAGATTTTCTTCTTTTGTAGATATTTTATTAGAGAACTAACAATGGGTGGTTCCTCTACTGGTTTTAATCATTTTATTAATTTGCATTATATACAGCATATTTATCAGATGCAGTTTTGTAATACACTTTTGTGAAGTCATGGTCCGATGTCGTCACCAGAAATATGATTAGTATTAACATTTAGTAAATATCTGTTTTATTTTAAAATAAATTTAATTTCCGTTTTTATTAAATATTAATCTTGAACTCAAATGGATATTTCTATTTTAACAATGGACTGATATACCAGACTTAAAATAGAAGAAAAAGCTAGTCGTTTCCGACTAGACAAGCTTTCAAAGCTCCCATAAAATTACAAAAGACATATTTACATGACAGTAACTAAACCCATTGGACATACGGAGTTGAGCTTTTGGGCTCCAATTCTTATCGTATCCAATGCTCAGAATCCAAAATCCTTCTGAAGATCTTAATGTTCCATTTATTACTTGTATCAAAGCAGACACCTATTATTTCATAGTAAACTTCATAACCACCCCGATCTACTAGTCTCCCAACTTGCTTTACACTCAATTCCCTATAATCCTCTGAAGCATCTGAAAAGAAGATGGCCAAGATACCTTCTAACGTTGAACTTTTATTGAAGTGCTACTAGTGAATACATATTATTGTTATCATTTTTATCAAAGATTTTTGTTTTATGTAATATATACAGTTGTAAATATAAATAAATAGTTAAACCAATAATGAACTGCCTCGTTAAAGCGTTCTCTTAAATGTTTTTATTGAAAAATTGTGTGTTTTTTATTGTGAAATACTTGTTATTTTAAGATATTATTGAATAAAACCTTGATGAGCCGCAGAGGGGGCTCGCAGAATCAACATAGCTGAAAAAGATATCCTCGACAAACGAACCGCGCTTTGGTTTGAAAAACATCTAGTGGAGTTTCTTGGAAAAGAAGAAGGGATTTTTTTTTTACTACAAAGAAGTAATCCATCGTGAATTTGTTCTGGGTGTACGTACAGCAAACTCTAACTTCTATAACAATCAATTAAATAAAATATACTTTAAACTCCCGCAGCGTTATAAAGCTTTGGTCAACTGCAAAGGAATTCTGTTCCAGCAAGATAATATCCGGTCACGTACTTCTTATCAGAATAAGAAAAAGTTTAAATCTTGATGGCATCGAACATCTTCCACACCCATCATATATATAGTCCGGATCTTACTCCTTTAGATTTTTATTTACTTTCATCCATAGAACATTCTTAATATAGAAAAAAATAAAATAATTTCCAGATATCTAAATGATAGTTCAGGAATTTTTTGATATTGACATATTGACATTCCAAGAGTGGTATCTGCATGGGATGAAGCAACTAGCTAAAGGATGGGTTATATGTTGACAATTAATTTTAACTTACATTAAAGAAAAAAAGTATTAGTTTTTTGTTGAAAAACAGCCATTGTTTATTTTGAAAATATCTGTTAATAATACAATTTTGTTAATTGCTTATTAATATTTTTATTAAATTACTAATGTGGGACATTTCTTATGTTTTCCATTATATAGCGTTAATCAATGCTATAATTGATAAGTATTATAAGCATAATGTTACAAGAGTTTTGTTGAGGCTTGTAGCAAGAAGGGCTCAACTCATGAAAACAAAATCTACCTTAAATTTTTTTTTTTTCATGACCTATTTTTAAAAAAATATAAGATCGTTTTGTGAATAAAATGAGTAAAATAAACTCAATAAATTAGCAATAATATATTTATTTGTCACTTTAACGAAGTAATTGTAAGAGCTAGCAACTATGATAAGCCAAAGATCCTGAGTAAGAATCAGACTGGTTTAGGGTGTAATTAATTTTGAGCAATACCCCGCCTCTCTCCTCCTAGCTAAGAAATGTTGCTAAAAGTCCATTACATACATATATTTACACTATCCCTTGTGCATGTTATTGCAGCTTTACATATTTCATTTACTTTTGGTTTTTTACCCATTTTAAGATATTTACAGAAGAAAAAATTGAAAAAAAAACCTAAACAATAAAAGAAAAAAAAAAAGAAATAAACTATGTGCATACAAATAACAATAAATAACTTAAAACACATATTGCGGATATTTACTTAAAATAAAGTATAATCGTATTACTTTTTAATATAAAAGCGATATATATTATTTCATGTTATGCCTATTAATATATTATTAGTACTTGAATAACTTCGAATTTCCTATAATTGGAGTTGCAGGTATAGCTCTAGATAGGGGAGGAATATGTTAATATTAGTCGTATAACAGATCTATTCACTATCAACTTGTTTTCAGCAGATAGATAAGATTGTCAATTGAAATATGGTTTCATTCAATAACTCTAGATCGTACCACATAGCAACTTTTTATAAAGAATCCTACGGATCTATTTTTTACCTATTTGTGATTCCTTAAACCTGCAGGAAGGATGGAATAGGCAAAACTTTTGAAAATTCACATTTTTATTTAGAGAAAACTGACAAAGCCAAATTAAGATATTAAAATCCCTATTTTTTTTTTCACGGAACGTCCTTAGAGACCACGGCAACATCATTATTTTCATTTCTTTTCATACCCCTTCTCTCCTTCCTTCTCACTTCCCACCTTTTCCTCATTCTATCCTCGGTCCACGCATTTCACGGTATTCCTTTTCTCGCCTGAATATTTCCCACAAAGACCTTATTTTCTTTTAGTCTTTTCCTATAGTCATCCCTATCGAAGCAGTCTTGGTCTGTTAGTTTCAGTCTCTCAGTTTCTTTCTTTTGATCCTTTATTGAAAATAAATTACATAAAGCCGAACTAGGCTAATAATAAAATAGGCACATGTCTGGATACACACCCATCTCACATAAAAAAATAAGTAATAAGGAGGTAAACAAATGAAGAATGCAAACAAGATAAAGCAGCAGGAAAACAAGTTTTTTTTTTAGTTTTTAGTAGTGTATTTATTTTTTTACACAACAGAATAAACAATGCAAGTTAAATTTAAAATTAATAGTTATAAACGATGATAAATAATTGTTGTAATTTCCTATTTCTTAGATATAACTTCTTGTCTGATATTGAATTTTGATTTAAGTTTACCAATTTTTTTTCTTTATCAAGTCAATAGAAGTTAAATATTCTAAGTCATCATTGAGCAGTTTTGATGCTACTGTAAATAAAAAAGTAAAGCTGGATTAAAGTGTTGGGTAGCGTCTGTGGAGCTGATCGGTGGAGCTTCCTTGAGTTCCTACCGCCTAATTTAAGTTCCATGGACTCGCTGAATAACAAATTAGCCCCCACAGGCTTGCTGGAGGTTGTGGAGCTTTGAACACCCTCCTCATATACATATATTTTAGCAAACAACCATCGATTTCTGCAATTCAAGATAAACTAAAAGCAAGATTAAAAGCCGGAAATGTTTGATATTTCTTGGTCTCAAAACTACTTATTTTGCGCTTACTCTTCAGAACTTTCAAAACTAGGATATATGTATAAAACAACTAAATACTACCAAGAGTTTTCCATGGATGCGAAACGTGTCAGCTTACGTTAAGGGAAGTACAATATTATTAGTCATAGGATTTCTCAACAGTCAGAAAGATGTGATTTGATTATTTTTCCTTCAAACTTACTAGTTGCTGGGATATAAAGTTACATAATATGTCAGACATCTATTAATATAATTAACAATTAGTAATGCATAATTTATGAATATATAAATTTACTAAGACAAAAAATTAAGTCCACAGAAAAAAAAGAAGCCAATTAGAAGCAATCTAATAAATTGCTTCAAAGTTTAAATAGTTTCTGGAAAAAAAAAATTGTTTTGAAAACGTTAGAGTGAGTAATGAAGGTTGAAAAAAATCAAATCCTTATTTCAGTTTGATTATAAAACTATATGTTGACATAATTTAATTTACGAAATATTGTCATTGATGTCGACACTATCGACTATCGTGAACGACTAACCGCAATTTTAGTTTCTGCAAAACTGATTTAAACTTTTTTAAAAATCTTTTTTATTGATATTTACAACTGTATAGTTCATATACATCCAGTAAATGTGTGGGAAAATGAATAAAGTAACATGACATAACTTGTAAAACATCCAAAATTGGTGGCACTTTAATAAACGTTTTATATTAGAAGGTCTCGTGGCCATCTTCTTTTCAGATGCCTCGGAGGCTAGTTTCTGTCTCATCAAGTGTTTCAATAATTTCCCATGTATTTGAGTTGAGTTGGAAAGTCAATGCAAGGGTTTGACACAGTTTTCTTAAAGATATTGCTGAATAACATACAATTAAAATATAATTTATAAAATACAATTCAACGGATTTTAGAAATTACAATAAAGCAATGATTTCAGAGTAATTTCCCAATAAAATTTTTAGTTTGTTTATTTATTATTATTATTTTTTTTTTAATTTCCCATTCTGAATTGAATGAGACTAAATTTCCTCTTAGCTTGTTGGCAAACTGTAGATTGATAGAGAATCAATTAATCCGGCAAAAATAAATCACAAAACTATAGTAAAGGGGGTTTATTATTAGTTTTATTATAAAATAAAATTTATCTATTTCATAAATGTTTCATGTAAAAAATACTCGTAGCTTGAATTCACTTAACCACAGTGTTTAATATTAAATTAAGTTTTCCGTAATGCATTTATTAATTTATTAATTTATTAAATGCACATATTAATTAAACGTATTATTTATTTAATGTAGTCTTACAACCCGCGCACTTCTGTGCTTCCGCCATCCTTTTTCCTGTTCTGATACCAAGGATTCTTCTGATCCGTCCTCCACAGTGTGTCTTCCAACTTTTCTTTTCCTATGAATGTAGTTTATCAATAAGGACACTAGAATTGGTTCCTTATTCGCCCCATGTCCAGCCCACCGGAGTTTTCCAACCTAAATAGCCGATACCCAATCAAGATAATCATGATGCTTATAGACCTCCGCATTAGTGCGCCGCACAGTGGTCGGAAAGGGAGCAAAAACGGCAAAACCCACAGTAAACGTCCACTTCGTACAAGATAACTGAAAAAGAATGATTTTATAAGATTTCGGGCCCTTCGAATCGATCTAATTCATAGCCAAGCATGTACAAACATTCGTTATAAAATTATAATCATCATGAATTTCTATTTTATTTGAAGTTCTAATTTGACCTGTGTTGGATGATGTATGAAAGGTTTGACAGAATTCAACCAGAGTAATAATTAAAGTGTAATTATTGAACCTGCTGCATTCTATGGCAAACTCGAAAATTGGGGGTTTTATTGATCTCATCCACTGTGTGTCCCCACCAACATAGTAGAGAACTGGACAAGAAGAGGATTGAAAACACTTGACAAATAACCCAATATTGTTTATTTATTAGGAGTAATTCACCTTCCTTCAGTGATTTTCGGGTCACTCCTCTTACTCATGAACCAATGGACAAATATAAAAAAAAAATGAAGATCCTGATAAAAAGAATTTTAATATTTAATTTAATTGTTTGTACTTCTCCCATTGTCATGTTTGGTGCCACTTAAATTGAGAAGGTGGGGCTGATTTGGTCATTATTATTTTACAAAAATTTCATCACAGACATTGAAAATAACAGCCGGGACGCACCCTGAAGTACAACAAAAACACTAAAATATGCCTGAAAATAAACGAACAATTGAATATTTTTTATATAGTCGAAATGAAAGTTATACATTAATTGATAAAATGATAACCACTTCAAAAGTATGTTTCACCACCTGCAGTTTCCAGATCAAAACTGAAGGATATCACTAAATATAAGTAAATCCATTTTAACAGAAGCGGTTACACGAAGAGAGCAGAGAGATCCGTTGCCCTAACGGTGTGGGGCGAAATCGATTTTTGGCCGCCTAGATTAGCTAAATATCTATTGCGCGCCTTCTCCACTAGTTTCTGACACTTACTGCTCCAAGGATTCGTCGAGGAATTTTCCTTTCGAAAACCATCATAGACTTGTCATGAGACCTTGTTGTTGCCCATGTCTCAGATCTAAACTTGAGGACAGGCTTGATCAAGGTTACATATAGCTAACCTGGACACTAGACTACCGGTCAACTATTTCCTGCGGGATAATTAGCATTTTAAAGATTTTATTATATTTTCATTGAAACAAATAAATAAAAGATTTTTTGTATTATGTCTTTATTGAAAATTTGTTGGCCAATAACAACTTAGCTACATGTATGGATACACGCTCATCTCACATGACATATTATTGGAGTAATATTATATATTTTAGGAGTAATCTGTAAACATCGTGGAAGATTTTCAGTGTTACAATAATATATTTTTATGTCGTTTGTATTTGAATCTTTTTAGCATTTTTTGTTGTATACTTAATTTGTTTTGGACATTTAATTGATTTTTTTTTGTTGTGGTTAAATGACTTGTTTGATTGTGGTGAACATGAGGGATATACTTATGTGACTGGGTTAATGTTGATTATTCTCATTCGTATGTCTTGAATGGTTTCAAATTTCTTGTAATTTGTTCCACAAGCATAAGTCCAAAAAGGTGATGGGTAGGTCATAATTTGACGGTATACTGTTCCGTGCAATCTTAATTAGTACCTGACGGATAATTTAGAGTGCCTATTAAAGTAACAAGACATTTGCTTATCAGAACGAATCCGAAGGCTCGATGGTTACCCCTTAAACAATCCAAAAACCTGCTTCCGCCCTATTCCATTGAAACCCATATTTGTATTTTTGATGAAGAGGTGATCTACTCCCATCTACGTTTCGGTTTACCGTTCGCAAGTTTATGCATAACGCTGATTATCTTCATCGGAATTCTTTTATTGTTGAATCCTACACATTTACATACTCGTTTTAAACGTTTCACTGCTATCACCTTTTATATTTATTTATAATATTAACTATTTTAAGTAAACTCCTAAATTTCATAATGTTCTCCATCCAAATATTCCACGCAAAACTATTTATAAATATTTCCAAGTTTTAAGGCGTTGTTAATCCATTAATGTAAACCGCCACTCAAGCCCGGAACTAGGGGCAGGGGGGTCCGCCAGTGTTCCGGGCGGCAGTTTTTAAGTCAAAACGTTTTTAAAATTATAATATCTCATTCAATATTGTTTATTTTTATTGGATTTATTTCATAGTTTATAAACTTTATTATATTGTATACGGGTCAACTTTTAAGTCTCATAAGAAACAATAATTAACCTTAGTAGTTGCAATTTAGTTACAAATACAAAAAAAGTTCGTCGTCCTCGTTCGTTTTTTCTCCTGTGTGGTTCGGTGACCTTGAAGAAGACTTAGAAGGAAGTCGAAACGTTGGCACAGAATTATAGTATTTCACTAGGACGTGTTTCTTTTTGTCTGCATTCCTAATCATCTTATTCTTTATTCATAAATAACTAAAACCAACTTTACTTATCTTAAAAAGAACATAAATTGTATTAGTCACATATGGACGGCATTTAGCAGAAGGGAACCAATCCACAAAATATGCCAAAATGAGTTAGAGGTGGTTTTGGATAGGATTAGTGCTTACTATTTTCAACAGAAAAGAACCATCTCTTGATTCAGGTATTTTAATAGAAAAATCAAAGTTGCAAAAACTATTTGAAATAGAATACGACGTTTCTATTTCAAGAAAAAGAACTAAACTATTTAAGGTTTTAAATGAGGATTGGTTCCCTTCTGTTAAATGATGTTCATGTAAGTCTATAAATGTAATAACTAAGTGTCTTTCATAAATAAAACTTCTTAGCATACATATGGTTAATAATTTAACTACTGCATCTAAAAAGTATATTACGGAGGTACTGTATTTTAATGGTGGGAGAGGAAGGAGAGGGGAGGGGCAAACTTAACTTAGCCCCCTAGCAATTCTCCTAGTTCTGGCCCTGCCGCCACTTATTGCATCCGTAAAGCATAAGCTTCTAATTTTTATGTGTCTGAAATGTTTTATGGATTTAAATTTAGTATCAATATCGAAGTGGTGCTCCACCAAATTGATCCGTCGCGCAACGAGATCACATTCGATGCTTCACTTCAAGTTTCACATTATCGATAGCTCTATCCTATAATCTCAGATGTAAACATCTATTTCTACAGTTTTGACTTGGATTGTGTTGTTTAGTGTGTTATATTGATATTTCATCTTCTTAAATGTATACAGGAGAAACAGAACATGAGTTTAGTGTTTTATGTATTGATGTTTTCTTATTTCCTCTTCTCTTGTGTGTGAAAGTGTAACACAAGTTAACAACATAGGCTTCTACATGGATTTGGTGTTGTATATTTGATTTTTTTTATTTTCATTTTCCCTATGTGGGGAATTTTCGATTTACATATTTTGTGAGTGAATTCTTTGTCATCCATATTACTTATTGACCTAAGGTGAAACAGATTGTTATAATAATTCAATATAACACATCAGAAATGTGATAAAGTAAATCAGAAATAAACAACATAACTTTTAACATGCATTTTGTTTTATGTATTTATAACTTATTTCCTCTTCCCTAGCGTGATAAAGTTTTTCAGAAGTTAACATTACTCGTGATTTAGTGTTACTGTAGAGCGTCGAAAATCCAAACCAATTCGGATCATAGGTCGGTCGGGTTTGCGTACACAACCTAGAAACCTAGAAAGCCGCTCAGACCCATCATTAAAAATACAGTTCTGGAATACAATAGAGGAAATAAAAACAATAGTTTTTATGTACTTACATATGTAAATTGTGTACATTACTGTAGTTGGTTTCTTGAAGAAATATGTAGAGTACATACAATGGAAACGAACAGAGAACTGAATAGTTACTGTAAACAAAAAGTAACACTCCAAACCTAATTGTACATAAACTCGTTTATGTATCAATTTTACATCAAAAAAGTCGCTAGGTTTTGATTGACCAAGTCATCGCTGTCTCTAACAATGCTGTAAAAGCTTCAGAATCTTAAGGGCTGAGTCATCGTCTGCTGGTTTTTCTTTACTATCACTGGATCTCTTGAACTTTAATTTCGTACTTTAATACCCCCGACGACAGTTTGGCTCGCAAAATTATAAAGCTTCCGTTGTTTCCACGCTAATTAAATATTTTAAAAAAATCCTCAGGAGGCGTTCGGGTTTTTAACGTTCGGATTTTCGACGCTCTATTGTATATTTATTGTATATAATTTTATAACATAAAAAAAGAGAGTAGTTATTTACAAAAAAAATACATATTTTTAAACCTAGAATAATTTAAATTCCTCTCTTCAAACAGTTAATCATAGGGCGTATTTTCGTCTTGATTGCGAATGACCCTCAAGGATAGAAATCAATTTTTATTTATCCATAAAATATTTTATTGTTTATGTAATAATTATATGAATATATAAAGTATAATCAGGAGAGATAAAACTATTTGTTTATGCTTAGCAGATTTTTATTAAAAAACAACAATGCATTTTGTATTTCTCCCTGAGGTATAATAATCCATTATAGATATGTTTATCTATAATCTACTGCTATTCTCAATTTACACTTTATAATTAAAAAGATCAAATTGCCTAAATTAATAATTGAATTAAATTAACGGATAATGATTATTAATAAGCAAAGCAAGAGAAAATAGGGATTTTAAACGTGACTTTTTTCATTCAAACCAATATATCTCCTAAACGGTAAGTCCTAGTGACAAATGATGTATCATAAAAAATATTCTCCATTGCATTTCTGAATAGAAAACTTTCGGAAAATGTCCGATCCGAGCAACACCAACTTTTTTTATTTAAAGGTTTTCACAGTTTTTCTGCCCTGGAATATTTTATACAGATCAAGATCCAATGTAAAAAAACAAAACAAAAAAAACTATTTCTATATTGAATACAAAAATATAAATGTTTGTAATAATTATTTTGAAATCAAGTCCGGAGTTGAGCTTTGGGGCTCTACAAAAGCATCCAATTCATCCCGTATCCAATCCTTACAATCCAAAATCCTCAATGCTCCTTACTTTGTCACCAATAAACTTATCCATAAAGATCTTAATGTTCCATATGTTGCTGATTTTGCCCAAACCAGATACCAATCCTTTCACAGTAAGCTCCATAACCACTCAAATCCCCTAGTTTCTCAACTTGCATCCCACTCGATTCCCTATAATCCTCCGAGGCGTCTGAAAAGAAGATGGCCCAGAGATCTTCTTGTGTAGATTTTTTTATTTTTTTACTGAAGTGCTACTGATGAGTAGTTCTCAAGTTTTGGCATATTATTGTAAACTTTTTTTTAACACATTTACTTGATGTATACTTGTACAGTTTTAAATTTCAATAAATTAATTTATTAAAAAAAAAAAAGAAGAAATCAAGTCGAAATATATTTTTAATTTTGTCATTATTTTCATTTTTTTTTCCAACTAAATAATAATTATTCAGAAACTTAAATACTATATATATACATTATATACATTATTTTATTATGAGATTTCTAATGATATATTGAAAAAGAAAAGACCTAGTAGTATTCCATTAAAATTTTATTAGAAAAATTGTTATAATTATTTTTTTCGGAAATATTTCATGAATAAGCATATCTTTTTTTTTTTTTAATTTTATATTAATTTACTGAAATTTACAGCTGTACAAATATACACATCAAGTAAATGTATATCGTTGATAACAATTACAATCACACGTCAAAACTTGAAAAGAACTACTCATCAGTAAGCACTTTAATAAAAATTTAAAATATTTGTAGCTATAAATTATTTTAATTGTTGATTCTAGGGCTTGAAAATATGGCTTAGCCATGAAACGTTGCCCATATAAAGAAAGATAGAATTTTTTTTAATAAAGAGAATTTCTTTGCTCTTTTCTTTTCTTTTTTATAAATATATGTGTATATATTGAATCGGAAGAGATAGAACTATTTCTCTATGCTTAGCAGATTATTATTTTAATAAATAAATAAACAGGGAGAGCGTGATACCCCTCCCAGTGTTGTGGAGGGGCATGGCGTGGAAGGCGTTGTACAGATTGATATACGCACGAGAAGGGATGGTTTCTTCTGAGTAAGGAGCTGAGTTTTCTTCTCTCCCCTTCTTGCTAGATCTCCTACTGGTCCACTCCAAGGAGGACTCATGCCACGATATGACGGAAAACTACCTAAATAATGGTGAGTATTCACAGCATTATTATAAATAGTGCAAATTTAAGACAGGAAACATTCTGTGGTATAAGCCCATAAAAATAGTGCTTAAAATCTCAGTGGTTTGAATGGAATAAGAACAATTTTAACTTATTTGGCATAAGTCAACTTTTAAAAATCTATAACTTAATCTTTGTAAAAAAAAAAAAATAATAATAATAATACTAATGTCTTTTAGCGATCCTTCCTAAAATTAGTATTAATTTAATATTTGGATGCCCGTTTTTGTACAACTATTATATAGCCGGAAAAATATGAAGGAGTGTCAGAAGTAGAAGGAGTGTGTGTGAGAAGTAAAAGGAGTGTCAACTTTGGTGGAAAAATAGAAAAACAAATTTCATTTGATTTAAAAACAATTATTACAAATATTTATATGTTTGTATTGAATATTGAAATAAAGTTTTTATTTTATTATATTTTTTACTTTGGATGTAATTTTGCGTAAAGCATTCGAGATGGCAACTTAGAAAATCTTGAATATTAAAAAGATTAAGTATAATTTTTTTTTCAGTGAGTTTTTCGATAATATGACGAAAATAATCGATTATGTTCAGCTGAGTAAAATAAATTAACTCTTTTAAGTTTTTTGATTTGATAGTTAATGGTAGTTGGAAGATTTGTATTTTTCTAATCAACGTTTCTCTGTTTACTTGTTTATCTCATATTAATAATATAAATCAAGATCAATTAATTGCAATCATGTTGAAGGAGGTATAATCGATAATAATTTATTTTGAATTATACTTTTCTAAGAATATGTTGAACATTTTTCTATACGTTTCGAGAAACATCGTATCCCATCTTCAGGATAAACTTCTAAAGCAATTAAATTATTTTCATTGTTTTCATTTGTCATAATTAAATATATATGTATATATATATATATATATATATATATATATATATATATATATATATATATATATATTCTATATCATTATAATAAGTTTTAATAATCTGTTACACGTCATGATAAAATATTCTGTAAATAGATTTATTTTTGTTGAAGTTGATCCTGATGGGAAACGAAAGTTCCCCGAAACATGTAAAAGAATGTACAATATATTTTCAAGGAGCACAATTGCCAAATTAAATTATTATAGATAAAGTTATTATAAACAATAATGATTATTATTAATTAATTAATAATACTTATAATTTTTTTTATAAATTATTAAAGATAAAATTATATTATTATTTTCAATTGATTTGAGAATATGAATAATAGAATTGTTTTTAATACCCTTGATTTTTTGGATGATGAAGAAGTAAATGTTTCGAACAGTAATTGGTTATGTAATAGGGGCAATAAAAGACGTTAGAAGTCGCCTTCTTTTTTTTTTTTTTTTGTGGCTATATGTTTGATAATCCCTACCTCCTAGGTAATAATAGTTAGTTTTACTATTACCATTATTAGGTTGTTTTTTTTTTCTCTCCGGTCTTATGAATTCTGAAATAGATGAAAATCAGCAGCTATGATATATGATATATATATGTAGATATGATATATGAATTTATTATTTCTTACTAACTTTATTAATAAAGTTTACTCGAGATAGAATTTTTCTTTTAGATGTTTAGGTTTGTAAATGGTTTATTTTATTTATCTTTATTTCTATATTTTTTTAAAAATTGCCTGTATTTATTAAAACTAATTTAGTAGATCGATTATAATCGAATCACCGAATTTTTATTGTTATTTTATGTAGCCTATATATATTTTAAACTTTACATTTATATATTATAGTCTATCGGAATCAACTTTATCTCTGGAGGTGTATTATAGCTAGGACAACTATTACTCGCTAGGCCTATAGAGTTGGCCTAGGTTCAAGGATAACTTTTTGGGGGCCATAGACCTAGGTAGGTAGCGCTGTCATTCAGCAAATATAGAATTAACATTTTTGAAAAAAATAAAATTTTATTGATTTATTTATTTTTATTAATAACCATCCTTGTAGTTGATGTAATGGACATTTTTAAAATATGATTATTTGATAACCGAAGCACTAAAATAGTTGAAATTACATGGTTACGTAACCTGTTACACAACCAATATAAAGTCAATTTGTTGCTTTTTTATGGTAATTTATGCTTAATTTACTTACTCTATACCCTGACTGTATGGGAATCGATTGTTTTTCCAAAATAAATATGACAGTTCGTATTTTTTTTGTTCAGCTTTTCATTCCAAGCTCTTGCAGACCTAAAATGTTTTTAAAATATTTTAAAAAATATGCTTTTTCGTCGTCTTTATACTCTTTCAAGGTCACTTCGACTCGATCTTTTGAAATGCTTTCACCAATATTTAAGGGTGATTAGTTAATTTGAATGGACTTCTTTCTTCGGTGTTAAAACGGGCAATTTTTCAACTTTTCGTTGCGTAACGCATCTGTTGCGTGTCGGTCCTTTTACCGAGCTCAAATAATTTTTAATAATTCCCAATATTCGATCTATGGCAAAAACTTAATTCGCTATGATACATATACATTTTTTACATTATTTTTTTTTTTGGGGGGGGGGGGGGGGGGGGGGGTAGTTTTCAATCTTTTCCAAAATGGTTTTTTTTGCTTCTCTTTTTTCCGGTGAATTGATTAAATTCTTTCAATATTTCTTTATTTTTTTTTAATTTGTGTATTTAAACCATACACTTGGTGAGTGCTAAAACAATGGATAAAAATAGATATTAAAAATTTAAATTTCATATCTTCGAATTTCCTTATTTCATGCTATTAGTATTTTTAGAAATTAGGTTGGAAAATAAGACATACATATATTTTTTAACTTCAGTTTTTTTTTTTTTTTTTTTTTTTTTTTTTTTTTTTTTTATTATCTTTATTGATAATAAATTACATAAAGCCAAATTAGGCTAATAAAAACATAGGTACATGTTTGGATACACATCCATCTCATGTGTAATAGTAATTAATATGGAGGAATCTATAAACAAGTAAATAATGCAAATTTGATAAAATAGTAGGAAAAACTAAAAAAAAACCTACACAACAAAAAAACAAAACAAAAAAACAAAAACAATACTAGTTCGCTTAACTTCAGTTAAAGTGCAGCATTATTTGGATTTAATAAGAAGTTTGAGTAGTATGTATTTATTAAAAAATAGTGTACAGAGTGCCATAGAAAAAAAAAAGAAAAAATTTAAATTCAAATCCGTTTTTTTTTTAATTATTAAAATAATGAATGTAATTAAATATGACAGAATTATAACAACTGAAGCGGTTTAGGGTTCAATGTTAAGGATTTTATTTTCTCCCCCTATTCATTCACACGGTTATTTCCACATACTAACATATGTTTATATTCATGTCAAATTGCTATAATAAAAAATAAAATAATATTCACTAAAGAAAAAAAAAATTGATTTAATTTTCATGCTTATAGGTTTTTATATGTCACTATTGTTCGATATTTAGCCATTTTGGAAAGTTTTCGTTTGATTTTTTTGCAATAATATAATAGTTTCATGGCTGAAAACCTTTTGAAAGGCCTACCAAACCGGTTGCAGCCATGATGTGGACTTACCACTTGGGGGGGGGGGGGGGGAGCTGGGTTGACTTGAGAAAGACTTGGTAGCACCCCTTAGAACATACATTTCTACATTTGCACCAAGAAATGAAACTTTTCAAATGCCCTACTTCTACATTTGAAATATACGAATTTGTGTAAGCGACTAATTTCAGCTCGACTGCAATAGTTGTAAATGGTACGGGTGTGTCAATCGCCACCAAGAAACCAAATACTCAAGGAGATAACGTCATGTGAAATTAAAACCCTATCCGAATAATTTAATTTTTCTTGTTTATTTTAAAGCTAATTTACATTAATTTTTTTAAAGATGTACAAACATTTAAATTCTCCGCTTTTATGTTTTCAAATAAAACATGAAAGTTAGGATGTTTAGCTTACCAACTTATTCCTTCAGCTCTAGAATTGCTGCGTCGCAAAAAGTTATATACTATTTAATTTTTATTTCCTCTTTACAATGTAATCTAAACCTAAAAATAATATTGCTAAAATAACCTCCCTAGCAAAAATAACTGATATGCAAGTAAGTGGGAAGCAGTACTTGGTGATACATTTCTCTGAACTACTGATGAGTTTAATTATTAAGCTTAGTGATCGCTCATCCAATTATTAATCTTCTATACGTCTGTTGTTGCGATAGTTTGTATTGTTTATGTAACCATTTGTGTTAGTTCTGCATGAGGTTATCTATAGTCGAAACACTTAGCTCTGTATGGAAGGTTTCTTTAGGAAACTTTGTGGGGTCGGAATGTTTTTTTTTTTTTATTTATTTTATTTTAACTTTATTTATTTGTTTGGCTTGATAAAAATGTGTAGAAAGTGACATATCAAGCTTGAGGAAGAACATTTCCTAGCAAATCTTCCTTGGCATCCATTTACATAAGTAAAGATTCTTAAATAGATCTCTCATCCACCTTCTTTTCTGTCTCCTTTTAATATTTTCTGGAATAAAGGTTACAGCCATTGCTACTATTATTTTATTTCTGTGTCCTTGTAAATTTTGGTTGAATAGTTTATAGTTAGTCCGTATGTATTCGCTAAATTTTGATAGACGTAAATCTCGGAAATAGATATTAAAAACATCCTACCCCTCATATCATATCTGGACTCGAACCTCCTTCTAACTTTCGCCGTTGAAAACCTAATCCACGAGATACCATCAACGTTACGGTTTATCCGCAGTTTCAATGCTATTTTTTTCCCTTTAGTTTGGTCATTTTTCAATGGCTTTATTACCCTATTTAAAATTGATTCTATTACCTCATTTTTCTTTTTTTTTTTTTTTTTTTTTTTAAATTTTAGAATACTGTAATGAACAGGGGTTTTTAAAACAAGCTTTAATAACAAATAAAGATACACAGAATACCAATTTCGTAGACACAGAAGATGATAACCAACATTGGCATTGACTAGAACTACACAGACTATCAACTTAATCATTTCACACACAACTTGATTTTACCGTATGGAGTTTCATAACATACTGACTTTTTTTTCATGTACATATTACATATGGCCTTAATAACAAACGCCAAGCTAAAAGGTCTAGGCAAGTCCATGGTCGACTAGGAACGGGTCTGCTGTTTGCTAATTTCTTAACAATACTTTATTCTCAGAACGTAGGTGATCGTGTTTCGCACCCGCAAAAAACTATAGGCGAGATGATAGTCTTGTAATTTCTTATTTTTTTTGTTTCTAGATAATAGGCACGTTATGAATAATTTTACAACTGAAAAATAACAAGCGTTCCCGCTCTTCAATTTAGCCTTTACTCCGTCTTAAATTTTGTTTCTATTAGATCTTGTAGGCCCCGGATCTTTTTATCAATTCTCAATTTAAATTTTTTTTTTTTTTAATGTATTTTATTTCTGGTGTTTTGAATTGGTACAATATTCTGAGATAACCAACAAATTCCTCAATTTAATGGCCCTAACTCAAAGTGGCATGTGTTCTAAATGCCAATGTCTAGAAGATCCAAGACACATCGTGTTTAAGTGCAAAAAGTTTGTGAATGAGAGGATAAGAACGCTGGGTACACTGACTGTTCAAGACGTCTCTGAATTCTTAAGAACTTTGACGAAAGCAAAGGCCCAAGATTTAATTAAATTTCTGTCGGAAACCAAAGCTCTCATATGATCATATGAGAAAGAAAAAGAAAATTTAACTGGGCACAAAATTAAATAAAATTAGATAGTGCTATATTGGCAATATAGGACTTGTGTTAGCAAGTCTTTAAAGCCAAAAAAAAAAAAAAAAAAAAAAAAAAAAAAAAAAAAAAAAAAAAAAAAAAAAAAAAAAAAAAAAAAAAAAAAAAAAAAAAAAAAAAAAAAAAAAAAAAAAAAAAAAAAAAAAAAATATTCTGAGATGGTTTTTGGGGAGATAATAGCGTCTTATACAGCGTGTTTGAATCAGCCTTGACGTATTGACGAGAATCAACTTCTATGCGAAGGCAGGTAGCAAGGACAGTCGGCTACTAGGCTTCTCATCTTACCTGTCCCTATTAGAAACGTAATTATTTTCGATTAGTAATGATTTCAGAAAACATGACCAATCTTCCCTGACGCATCAAAAAAAAAAAAAAAAAAAAAAAAAAAAAAAAAAATATATATATATATATATATATATATATATATATAACGTATACATTTTAATGCAGACTCCCTATGGGCACACTTAATACGTTATATATATATATATATATATATATATATATATATATATATATATTTTTTTTTTTTTTTTTTTTTTTTTTTTTTTTTTTTTTTTTTTTTTTTTTTTTTTTTTTTTTTTTTTTTTTTTTTTTGGCTTTAAAGACTTGCTAACACAAGTCCTATATTGCCAATATAGCACTATCTAATTTTATTTAATTTTGTGCCCAGTTAAATTTTCTTTTTCTTTCTCATATGATCATATGAGAGCTTTGGTTTCCGACAGAAATTTAATTAAATCTTGGGCCTTTGCTTTCGTCAAAGTTCTTAAGAATTCAGAGACGTCTTGAACAGTCAGTGTACCCAGCGTTCTTATCCTCTCATTCACAAACTTTTTGCACTTAAACACGATGTGTCTTGGATCTTCTAGACATTGGCATTTAGAACACATGCCACTTTGAGTTAGGGCCATTAAATTGAGGAATTTGTTGGTTATCTCAGAATATTGTACCAATTCAAAACACCAGAAATAAAATACATTAAAAAAAAAAAAAATTTAAATTGAGAATTGATAAAAAGATCCGGGGCCTACAAGATCTAATAGAAACAAAATTTAAGACGGAGTAAAGGCTAAATTGAAGAGCGGGAACGCTTGTTATTTTTCAGTTGTAAAATTATTCATAACGTGCCTATTATCTAGAAACAAAAAAAATAAGAAATTACAAGACTATCATCTCGCCTATAGTTTTTTGCGGGTGCGAAACACGATCACCTACGTTCTGAGAATAAAGTATTGTTAAGAAATTAGCAAACAGCAGACCCGTTCCTAGTCGACCATGGACTTGCCTAGACCTTTTAGCTTGGCGTTTGTTATTAAGGCCATATGTAATATGTACATGAAAAAAAAGTCAGTATGTTATGAAACTCCATACGGTAAAATCAAGTTGTGTGTGAAATGATTAAGTTGATAGTCTGTGTAGTTCTAGTCAATGCCAATGTTGGTTATCATCTTCTGTGTCTACGAAATTGGTATTCTGTGTATCTTTATTTGTTATTAAAGCTTGTTTTAAAAACCCCTGTTCATTACAGTATTCTAAAATTTAAAAAAAAAAAAAAAAAAAAAAAAAAAAAAATGAGGTAATAGAATCAATTTTAAATAGGGTAATAAAGCCATTGAAAAATGACCAAACTAAAGGGAAAAAAATAGCATTGAAACTGCGGATAAACCGTAACGTTGATGGTATCTCGTGGATTAGGTTTTCAACGGGCGAAAGTTAGAAGGAGGTTCGAGTCCAGATATGATATGAGGGGTAGGATGTTTTTAATATCTATTTCCGAGATTTACGTCTATCAAAATTTAGCGAATACATACGGACTAACTATAAACTATTCAACCAAAATTTACAAGGACACAGAAATAAAATAATAGTAGCAATGGCTGTAACCTTTATTCCAGAAAATATTAAAAGGAGACAGAAAAGAAGGTGGATGAGAGATCTATTTAAGAATCTTTACTTATGTAAATGGATGCCAAGGAAGATTTGCTAGGAAATGTTCTTCCTCAAGCTTGATATGTCACTTTCTACACATTTTTATCAAGCCAAACAAATAAATAAAGTTAAAATAAAATAAATTAAAATAAAAAACATTCCGACCCCACAAAGTTTCCTAAAGAAACCTTCCATACAGAGCTAAGTGTTTCGACTATAGATAACCTCATGCAGAACTAACACAAATGGTTACATAAACAATACAAACTATCGCAACAACAGACGTATAGAAGATTAGTAATTGGATGAGCGATCACTAAGCTCAATAATTAAACTCATCAGTAGTTCAGAGAAATGTATCACCAAGTACTGCTTCCCACTTACTTGTATATCAGTTATTTTTGCTAGGGATTTTAGCAATATTATTTTTAGGTTTAGATTACATTGTAAAGAGGAAATAAAAATTAAATAGTATATAACTTTTTGCGACGCAGCAATTCTAGAGCTGAAGGAATAAGTTGGTAAGCTAAACATCCTAACTTTCATGTTTTATTTGAAAACATAAAAGCGGAGAATTTAAATGGAGAATTTACATTTGAAACATAATAACAAGCATTACGGATTTTACGAAGCTTTAATTAAATAAGTTGGATGAAGGAAGATATGTTTTTTAAAACAAAAAATGTACTACTTTTTTAAATATTGTAATAACAATAGGTTGACATTTTTTTTTCAGAGCAAAACGTTGAACTGCTATTGCAAATTAGGCTTATTTTTTAAATACTCAAATCACACCATATGATATAACTTAATCTCCATTTACGTTACCAGTTCGAAGGTCTTTAACGGGCCAGAATGCCTAATTTAATGCCCTAGACCTAATTGAGAAGGAACCCTTAGAGACGAAGATAAACCCCCCTTTTTTTCCTTCTTCTATTTTGATAAATGGTGCATAAATAAAATAATTATATTAAAGAACGATTTAAATTATTCATTACACATGTAATATTTCATGTTCTAAGCTTTCCTGTTTTCCTGTGTTCCTGCTTCCTCTCTTACTCCTGGTGTGATGAATGTTTTCAGTGTTGGCTACATTCCTAAATGATGCGTTATGGAGTCATCAATTTTATTCATAACCCGTAAGTACTTCTGTAGAACATCTGTAGATCGTTGATGCACTATACTAGCTATAAATATTAATTTGGTGCTGATAATTTAAAACTGACAAACTCTGTCTTTTTAGTGTTTCCTAAAAAAAATTACTCATGGTTGTGCTATTTGATTGATAGAATCCATATTATGTTTTTATCGTTCCATTTATCGGATAAAAAATCAAAATATTTCCGGGATTCGCTTCTTTTTTTTAACTGATTTGAATTTCGTGTCAGGTAGCTTTGATGTCAAGGTTATACGCTACGGCAGTTTTATAAGAGGGAAATAAAACAAAATTTTAAATTCCAGTTATTCATCTGATTAATGTCTCATGACACCTTTCACAGAAACCTTATTATAATACAATATAATATTATTATTGGTAGTATTATTTCGTAGATATACATCCAACAAAAAAACCCGATTCAACAAATTTCAAAAAAGTTAAAAATACAATACATGATCAATATATTTTAAAATTAGAGAATACGTCTGTCTAGATTTTTCAATGTTTTTCTTGAGTAAATTATATAGAAAACCTTTTAAAATTTAAATATTTTCAACCACGCATTGATATACTTTCTTTTTATAATATTGACTTGTTTTTAGACGTTTTGACTTGAACTCACGGATTTGAATGCCGATTTTTATGTAGGTAGTAGGGACCTATAATAGTGCAAAGCTAGAGTTCTAGCCGCCAATGAGTATTAGGAGCCGAAAAAATAAAATAAAATATGATAATCATGATTTTTTTTTCTCAGCTCTTAGTCAAGATAGAAAAATGATTCTTTCATGTTAAACTGTAGTCTTGTTTCCTATTTGAAATAAAAATACATTTGTTATGCTCAAAACACAACCCGGCTTCAGGGTGCTGAAAAACTCAAAAAAAATGACAAAATTCTAATGAAATCCGCTGTAAATGAGTGGAAATTTTTTCCATGAAAAACTGACCTCAAATTGCATGCACCAAAGAAACCCTAATATGGTTGGTACGCTGATTCTTGTGATGCTATTACTATTGTAATCGGTTGAACACAGCAGTTGTTATGGCCCTAAGAAGTTGTTGAAGAAATCTTTTAAAAATGAAGATGAAATCTTGAAATTTTAACATCCTGGAAAGATGTAACAAAATCAATATTTCTTTTAAATATAAGGATTTTTTGATGCTTTTAATCGAAATTTGAAGTCAATTTTTCATGAAAAAAATGTCTACTGATTTACAGCGGATTTCCTTGGAATTTTGTCATTTTATTTTAGTTTTTCAGCACCCTAATTCCGGGTTGGGCCTTGAGAAAAATGAAAGTATTTTTATTTTAAATAGGAAACTAAATTACAGTTTAACGTGAAAGAATTATTTCTCTATCTTGACTAAGAACTGAGAAAAAAATTAAACGTGATTATCATATTTTATTTTATTTTTTCGGCTCCTAATGCTCATTAGCGGCTATAACTCTAGCTTTGCACTATTATAGATCCTTTCTACCCACACATAAATCGGCATTCAAATCTGTGACTTACAACTCCAACGTCCCCTTGTTAGTAAAAAACATAGTTTTGTGTTAACGTCGATAAAAGATTTTTTCCTTCGTCTACTTTAGCATTAATATTATTTTATTATACATATAAGTTAAAGCACAGGCAATTTCATGTCTTTAAATTATTTGATTAAATAATGTTAGTACCCAAGTAGACGAATCAAAAAAAAAAATTTGATCGACGTTTACACAAAACCATGTTTTTTAAAATTATCTTAGTGTTTTTCACTTGTGACCACACGATTTATACATTAGTATTTCCTTTAATATGACACCAAGAATTTTCGTCTACTTGATTTCAGGTATGTGTTTTTTTTTTTTTTTTTTTTTTTTTTTTTTTAATCCTCCGAATTTATTTATACAGAAGTGAGAAAAAATATCGAAGAAGGGATTTACAGAAGCCTTTACGGGAGATTGTTACGAATACGCGATATGTATTTAATGAATGAATATGGAAAATCTATGAAGTAATATTTTCATTCTGTTTACTGCTCGAATTATGTTCAACCTCTTCAGAACACTGAGTATCACTCACTATTCTTGTGTTATATTACATATATTATTTAGCAATAAACAGTTTTTATGAATAATTATCCAAATTTCAATTAAAACTGGATCTTTAATATTTCCTCCACATTAGTCTAAATGGCCAACTATCCTGATAGCTATTATATGCTTCCTTTCCTTATCTCAATTAAACAACTTGTTAACCCCTAGGGTTAACAAGTTGTGCAATATAAGCATGTGCAATATAAGCAACCCATAGGAAATATTTAAGTATAAATTGCAGTTTCACATAAGAGCCCAGATGAATAAGTTCTTCCAATAATTAATAGAAATAAAACAAAATACATAGAGTTTAGTAAGAACGATGATAATTTAGATTGGATAAATTGGTCGTTGGATCCAACAATAACCGACTTATAAAAAAGGCAATTGGTGTTTCGCTGTCGGGTTACTGTTTGAGGGGTAGACCGAAAAGTGGGAGAATCGAGTCAGGGCTGATATTGAGGATATGGGTTTTGATGGGATGGGATGGAGGGAGGTCCAATCTAATATTATGATAAATATGGAGATTTCTTTTCTATCCAGAATTTAATTAATTTCATTATTTATTTCACACCCGAACATTATTTATTATTATTTCGACGTCTGTAAATGTGGCCTTAGAACGAATAATATAGAATATTAGTTCTTTATTCGTAGTTTTAATCTTTCAAGCTTAGTTATCATTCTGAATTATCTAGTAAAACGAAAAAAACAAAAAAAAAAAAAAATCTAATAATTAAGATTGCACAGAAAACACCACTTTGACGTGCTGATGTTTTTCGAGATTTAATCTAGAGCAAATCTTCCACGATGAACTGTAATTACATAACCAACAACAAGGTTCAAATTCATAAATGTCCAACTTATCACCAGTGAAGTAACGATGAAAGGCTTTTTATAGTAATGACAAAACAGGTAATGAGAGCTTAGTTAGTAGTGAGAGGTTAGTAAGTTAGTAAGGTCCGCTGAATGATTACACCGAACTATTCTGTTTGAGATTTTATTTTTTAGATCCATTTTGAAGTGAGAGGTGACCCTCATTGTTGAAAATCGAACTGGCATCCGCTTTTGACTCGTTTATCGAGATAAGCTTAGATTGAGCAATCTTTTTTAAATGCATAATTACGAGTAAACTTAAATAAATAAATTAAAGAAGTCATGCAATTGATAACCGATCTTAGAACAAAGGTATTGTTCCAGAAAAAATACGCAAGGCCATTTTATATACTACTTTTAAGAAACATTTAATTGCAAATTCTATTGTTTTAAGGATCGTAAGCTGTCAAAAAAAAAAAAAAGTAAAAAATATATTTTTTTTTTATTCATTACCTTCTTCATTAAACTAATAATCGATGAAGATATTACAACGAAAGATATTAAACTAAACAATGTATGGATGTGATCCTTACATGTTTGTATCAACCAAAGAAAGAAATTATACAATTTATTGTAACCAAGCTAATGGCCTTGTGCCAACACTACCGGTACTTAGTTTTCTCGCAGTGGCTGGGAGGATTGGATACATTGGAAAACTACTGGCGTAACTACTGAGCCTCTGGAGAGATATATACAAGAATAGAATAATATTTATAAAAATATCTAGTTTCTAACTAACAGCTATTCAATAAATATAAGAATACTGTAGAAACTGGAGGAATTAATAACTTTTAAACAATACAGAATGATTGTTATACCTGATTTTCTGAAATAAATCGTTTCAGTTAACATCAGTTTATAATAAAAAATTGAGAAAGTTTCTCGAATTAAGTTTATGAACTTTTCCTATGCGTATATTTTCACTATGATTCAACACTTTTATAGAAAGTAATTTACTATTCATGTTATTTCTTTCAGAATCATTTCAGAATTTCTTTTTTTCTTCTTTTTTTTTTTTTAAGACGTAGATCTTTGGTTAATTCCGTCTATTTATGAGTTTTCTCGTTAGCGGTTAGTTCAGCCTTGATTAAGGGAAAAAAAGAAAGAAAATTTAAGATAAAAAAAGTATTAACAGATTTATGTACAATTTTTAAGTGTTGCTTAACTTGTTCCCGAAATATATTTAAAAAAAAACAAAAAAAAACACCGCTACTTTTTAAAAAAGTTTTTGCTATCATATGATATAACGTTATATTATTTCTATATATCTATATAAAATATTATATATTACAAAATATTCAGTAAACTTTTTGGATTGTCTCATTTTCATTTTTATATGTAAATATCATAATATAATCCTCATCAATTAATTATTTAGCACAGGTAGAAAACAAAATCACAGTAACAGATGTTTCTCTTATGTTTTTATTTATTTATTTTTTTTTTTATATTGAAATATCACTATTAAGTATTTTTATGTTGTCACCATTCTATTTATTTTTTCAAATAATTATAGTTTATTAATGATATGTTGTAAGGTTTGGAGATAATGTAATACAGGAAATGGAAAAAAAATATTTTCTGATGATATAGATATAATTACCTTTAATGTAATTCTCTGATCTAAAAATAATTTAAGTCAATAATATAAAATCAGTTTTATTAATAATATTATTGTGAACAGACCTTAAAATAATGTTTTATGCTGTATCCATTTATATAAAAAATTTATAATACATTAAATTAACAATACACATTATGTGTTATGTTTTTGTAATTTTGCAACCAATTTTATGTTTAAATAACGAAACTTGTAGTAAATAATTTTATTTTTAGACCATAGTACTGTATTTAAGGCTATAAGAAATATAATTTATAATGCTTTAGTGCCATAGCACACATTTTTTTGTTCTTAATTATGAGTATTCCAGTGCTTGAAAATGTGAAAAAAAAACCAAGAAACGATGCCAAGTGTAATACATGGATATTTTCCAATACATATTTATTTTAAAAGAAAATTTTGCTAATCCATTTCTTATATTATTTATTAATTTTTCTCCAATAGTCATCTAATTGCTCATTTTTATTCAAGTTTACTTTAATAATATCTCAACCATCACAGTCTTAATGTTATTTATTTCATTTTTAAATTAAATAATTGACCAAAATGTAGAAATATTATGTAATTTTCAAGACTGCTATAAAATGAACGTTTATACGAGTATTGTTTTATTTTTTTAAATTTTAATGAGAGTTTAGGTAAAATATTTTAATAAGTCGTTGATTATGTAATATCAATGTTTTTTTTATTATGCAGCCTTTCGACGAAGACCATGTTATATAAATAAATCGCTATTTAACAAAAAACTAATGTAAATTGTTTTTTATTAATATAAATTATTTTTGTTGTAATTTGTAAGCAATACAATATTTTTTATGATAGTTGAAAGTCCTTCTTTATTGGTGAACTTATCTTTAAAGATTTATGTTTCGGATTCAATTTTCCATCTCTCTTTCAAGTTTGGGCAGGATTCTTCATCTCGTTTAACTGAACCTGTTTCATTATCTCGATTGTCTGTGCCTTAAGCTATATGAATTTTATTTTAATATTTTTTGAGACTATTCACGGTGGAACGATTAGCAAACTCGAACTTTTTCCCAAAACGAAAGACCCAAAATTTTAAAAATATTTTATTGACCTTGGTATATAGTAGAAAATGTTTGGATATTTTCAAAAATTTGCCAATTCCAAAACTTTTTATTTTTATTTTTTAACCAAAAAAACAAACAAAAAAAAAACATTTATATTCAACACCCAATTTATCGTTCATATTCATTTTCTACCTTATTATGTCAATTAGTTCAATAACAATTACATAAGAAAATTTACATAAGAACGAAGGAGATTTTCGTAAATCTTTTAGACACAAGATTATCGCAAATATTTATTTTATATTTTGAACTGGTACAAGCTGACAGAAACATTAAAACTGCAATCTCAAAACTAACCCTATTAGGGCAGGAAGGACACATTATCGTTTATATTATCAACCCTTAGCTAGAGAGTGAAGATCAAGATATATTCCGTGGGACCGCTTCGAATAAGTGATCAGCCAGCCCAAGGCGGATTCGATTCGACGTTATAAGAGATTCGAGAATTCCAAATTGCAGAAAAATGACATGTTTCAAATAAAAAATAAAATACATACATTAAAACAATTGTATCAGTAAATATAGATAATTAAATTTTGAAATAACCCACTCGGATCCACCAATCCCTTGATATCTTGCTTCTCACTCGATTCCCGATAACTCTTGAAAGCGTCTGAAAATAAGATCGCCGAGGGTGATGAATTTTTTAATCGAAATGCTACTGATGGGTAGTTATTCACAATTTATTGACTGTACAGTTTTAAATATCTATAATAATAATAATTTAAAAAAAATTGCTTGAAGTACGCATGATGGTATAGAAGGATCAATACAATTAGGATTGATGAATTAATTGCCACTTCCCAATAGATCAATAATCCCAACAGAAGTGGCAATTAATTCATCAATCCTAATTTTAAAAAATCATAGAAATTACTAACATTCCTTTTTACTTCAGACCACTCTTTGAACCTTCGTGCTAAAAATATCAGGACATGTACACCAATTGTTTTTTATTATTCTACTGCTGTGAGCAATCCAATTAGACAATGAAAGAGGTCTTAAATGTAAAACTAAATTCTTTCCCTAACCTCAGTTGCACTAATATTTCAGCAGAAGAGCTATAAGTAATTCTTTGTACAATAGATTGGTGTCCAAATCAACATTTAATCAACATGGGCATTATTCGGCAAATTTATGAGCGTGTTATTTGGCGATCACGTGGGAGATTCGTGATTAGGCCTATTAAAGACCGAGTTAAGTTGTGAGCTTGCGTTAATAATTTTCTTGATTTACCACTTAGAGTTTTCTATGTCTTTTTCAATTCTTTTATTTAACTTTTTTTATGTAATTGTGTTCCTTTAAAGATAATTTTTAACTATTCATTTTTCGGCAGACGGAATGAATCTTGACCTTTCCACCCTTGCTGGAATAGGTTGGTCACCATTAGGGTAACCCGTCCTTTCTGCCTTAGTTAGAGAACATAAGGACGTTAAGCCCCATCTAACACACAATTTTTTTTATTTTATTGGATAATTACAAGCTGCCTCATTGTATATGAATGTTCATCTACAAACAAACAAACAAACTATCATTTTTAATTATATACAAATATCACTTCAGCTGCCACTCCGTTAAGATAAATCAAGTAATTAAATTTATTTGCCATAATATTGGATATTAGGCACAGTTCTCTCGTGGTATGGCGGAAGTTACTATGTTCAAAACGTAAAAAACTATGAGTTTTGTTTGGCTATTTCATTAATAATCCCTAAGTTGACGTTCTGTAAATTTGTCTTCTTTTTCGTGTTAAAGAGACCCATCGGTATTTGCTAACAGCATATAACACACACACATTTTTTATTATTAATTTGAGCCCGTCTAGGAGCGCTTATAACCAGCTCACTTGGATGCCTTCTTTGTTCCCAATACTTCCTGAGACCAGCCAATAGTTTTTCCTTTTTCTCTTCCGTCATGAGTTTTCGACTAGTTTTCATTTCTGGTGGTGGGGACCAAGATTTCGCCATACTTCTAAATTTCGACCGATCCAACCCACCAAGGTCTGAAATTCGAGCAGAATCAAGATCTTTTTGAACTTCATTAAGCCACAGACTTCGAGCCTTATAGCTATTAATCAGTGAGAAGATCTTCTTGGTAATCCTGTTGTCAATTCTCAGGAGGTGCCCATAGTACTTCAGCCGCCTACGCCGCATACTAGTGTTAGCTGTTTCCAATTGTCGGTACAATTCGTGATTCGCCTTTAGTCTGTAGGATCTATCTTGGTGAACTCTCGGTCCATGAATTTTCCTGAGAATACGTATTTCGACTTTTCCGAGATCGTCCAAGGGGCACTTTTTGTTCATTAGTAAACACACACATATATACATATACATTAAAAATCTGAAAGTTTTGTCTAATTTTGAATATATCAACTTTTGCCACTTTCCAAGTTATTAGTTTCCTCCAAAATTCGTAAATGTAACCAGATCCTTTATTATACTATTACCATTTTAATTATGATGATTCTGTTTAAAATGAAAAAGTCAAAATTGAAAGACTGTATGTAATAAATAGGTAAATTCATGAAGAATAATTTTTGCTGCGAGATTTTACAACTGAATTCATTAAATTCATTGAAGAGCTGAAACGCACCGGTTCCTTATACCTAAAGCTAAAATCACTCTTTGTGGTAATATATTGTTTAATATTTATTCAAACTAAATTTTTCATATATATCCAATTATTTAAAAAGGGCGCAAAATTTCGCTGAAAGAATAACAAAGTAAAATAACTGATATATTTTCTTAAATCAAAATATAATTTCTAAAATCAGTCTTAAATAGGTGATTACTTTCTCCATTATATTATTTATAACTTTATTTAAGCAGTTCGTCCCTGAAATTTTAGCGAATGACGAAATTTAACAAACACCGATTCTGTTGCGTAACCTATCTCGAAAAATATTTTTAGGCCTAAATGTTAAAGCTGTAAAACAGGTTACAAAAAAACTTATTTATTGAGGCCTACAGACGCACTTTCCCTTGGCTGGAAGAAAGACTTGGTTTGGCCAAGGTTATCAAGGGTAGATGGGTCTGATATTATTCCATTCGAAGGGTAACTTGAATTTTTTTAACGCCCCCATCTCGTCATTTTTAAAGCAGCGGTTTCATTATTACAAATATTCAACAACTTGTTTTGTGTGAACCTGTTTTTTTTCAGTACTGGATTCCATTAAAATAACTCACTACGTCACGCCTTTTATAAAACGTATTCATACGCACATTTTTTCCAAACTTATATATTGATCTTCACAGATATGAAATGTTTCGAGTTGTCCTTAAACACAAATAAAAACATAGTCTATACCAGTGTTGCCTCAACTATTTGAAAAATCCAACTACGTTTCTTGTTTATTTTATTTATCGACTTACTTTTTGAAAAAAAAAAAAAGGACTTTATTTAAACGATTCAACTTTTTTTTCAGCTCTATTCTATATTCATACCTTTCAAGGCTAATGACAACCGAGCATTGGATTATTTTAGAACATGGTTCTGTAGGAGCAGCAGTTCACAGCGAAACCTCCTTTCTTGAGTTCTTGTTCTCTTTAAAGTTCTTGTAGGTTCAGTAGGTCCCTCAGACCTCAGCCAGCCATTCTTTTCTTGTCTACATGTCCTGTGAAACATAAGGCTATCGTCAGTGTCTGTTTGTTTGTTGAAGCTCAACTTCATTATTTACACCAACTATGGAAGGAAGGTCGGTTTACCCTACAGGCTTCCAACCTATTCTAGCCAGAGTGGGAAGGTTTACTATTCATTCCGTGTATCCGCTAAGACATCAATTCAATACCGAAATCGATCCGTAGTCCCTGAGTCAACGAGAAACAATCGCATAGATAAAACCTATCAGAAGAGGAATTATATATAAGAATGTATCCTCTGAAGTTTAAAGATTGTGCAACCCCCGAACTCTTGAACAAAATATAGAAAATCCTCCGTTCCATATGCATTCAGCGCTAGTTCCGTTAGTACATAATCTCTGTGAGACTGATATAAGGTCGGGTTGAATTGTGGTAAAAATCAAAATCTAAGCTCGAGAATCACGTCTCTAAATAGATATATAGAAATATCGGCATTGCAAGAACGCTTTTTGAGCAGTATGCAGACTGATGAATTTTTTTATGAAGGTCGTCACTGCCCTTATTTGATTATGGAATCATTATGTATGATTATTTGATATGGCGAGCAAAGCAGGACCTCGCTGGGGACTCGTACAGTTGAAAAAAGTTGTAATTTGAAACTTTATTCTATTCTTAACTGTTAGTTGAAATTCAAAGGTCTGAATTTATTTATCAATTTAATTTCTCATAAAACATCTGAAATAGCTGCTCTCAATTCAGATTCTTTCCGCAAAGGATAGTGGCCGCTCAATGGTTGAGGTTACCGCTGTAAACCATTATCGAATTACACTCATTAAGTGAACTTTGATTCGTTATCAAGTCGCCATTGAAAATTTTCATAAAATATATATTTCTCGTTACAGAATTAACCGCTACATAACTTGATATTTTCAATAGAAACTGTTTATTTCTTTTGTCTGTCGTTTATTTATACTTTTGTTGATGCTTTATACTGCTCCGTACTTCAGAATAACTGTCATGAAATAAAAAAAAAATTATGCCGCCAAACTATAATGGAGAATTCCATACAAAAAAAAAAAAAAAATTAATTCACCTTGCTAATAGTTCTCAGGTGAAAAAAAAAATCATAGATTCAAGGGGACCAACAAAGGGACATAAAATTCAAATAAACGTTATTAGCCTGTGCGCGTACAAAGTAGCCAAAAATCAATCCAACGTTCTGAATGGAGCTTACAAAGCTGACGCTTTCTCGGACAGTCGTTGATGAATACAAAATAATGGTCAAAGGGTTTTAAAATCAGAACCATGTGCAGATTTATGGGACATGTAATGATTTGGAAGCACTTTGGTTCTCAATGAACTTGGCAGTGATTACTAGTAGCTTTCATAAAGATTTTCGAGAATTTTTAAATTCATTATATAGAAATTTTTTTGGAGGACGAATCTGAATTTGGAGAAAATAGGTCATCTTTAGATGATAGCGGTAAATAGATAACATAAATAGAATAATTAATATGAGTTCTGATACAATTTCATATTCTCAAAAAATTAGAAAACAAAATCTCTAAATCTGCCCATTCTTTTAAAATAATTTAAAGTGGCGATTAATCACAAATTAGTATAAGTAGTTAGTTGTAAGTTTAACTAATATCTGAAATATGACGTTCTATGGTTATAGGATATGTATAAACTATTTAATTAAATAATTAGGTGTATTATAGATTTGATTTAAAAAAAATAAAAATAGTCAATTGAAAAACCGGTTATGGCTACGATGGTGTAGTATAAGGACAAATTAAATATGTAAACAAGTTTGAATCGTCCAAAAATATATTTCCGTTTTATTGTTTTTCCCTAAAAAAAGAAGAGTAGGCTCGATAATTTTGGCACTTCAGCAACCCGGAAGTGCGTGGCATGTTATGTAACAATGTGTTTAGTGATCTAAGATCTTTAAGATTAAAGTCTGATTATTTTATAAGTATAAGAATATATTATTGTTAACATTTAACATTTAGACATTTTTATTATTTGAATTAAACATTAAGGAAATAAAATAAAACTCTATGAAACGATCCACCATGATTATTAATTTGAATTAATAAATTCCTATCAAATAATATATTACCCAGAATATCAGAATATTAATTAGGTAAAAGCAATCAGTATTTAAAAAAATAATAATAATTATGTAACTTCAAATTAATATGATTTATTACAGTTTTGCGTTTGACGATGCATATCACTCAAAAATTTATTTAAAATCGCATTAGACCTATACTCCATCGGATTCAAGACTTCATTAACGCAAGAGGCGGGTATTAACATTAATAATTTATACTAAAAAAAATTAATAAATTTAAAATTACTAGGTAATTTTTTTAAATAACTGTTTCCTTTTATTTAACTAATTTTTTAACAATCCTAATAAAAATATTCAATATTCAAATAAAAATCATGGATCGTTTCATATAGTTTTATTTTTTTCGTTTAGGTTGAAGGTTTACAACAAAAATTTCATGATATTTTGTCTTCTCCATTTAAATGTTAATAATAATAATTAATTGATCAGACTTTAATCTGTGATATCTAAACTCATAGTTATACGGGAATGTAAACCCCTAAAAAAGAATGAAATTTATTTTAGAGGAAATGTTAATATCAGTTAGGGAAATTTTTCGCATGTCAGTGTATACAAGAAATTAACATTATGAAGATTATATTTGTCAATTTAAACCACTGGAAGTTAGTTTTAGTTTTATGGCGTACAACTAATCCGGATATCAACGCCAAAAACCACTCCAAGTATTTAGAATGCTTTCAACCAGTATATAAAATAACTACTTGATACCGACAAACATGACGGCATAGAAAATTTTAATTAATGAAATAAAGTATCGCTTTTCAGAAGAGAATTTTCACAAAATTATGGCGATCAAAATTTTCAATTTCTTGATTGTGATTATAGCTATTTTATTTTTAGATATCAATATGTATCAAAGACTAATTTGGTAATTTATCAGCATTTCAATCTAAAGAGGACAACATTCCTCTTTTTTTTGTAGATTAATGAATTCATCTCTGTCAGCTCTATATCATCTAATATCTATATCATTCTCTATCTATATTAGGCTAGATTTTGTAGAGGAGATAATCTTATAGATCACCTTTTGCTACCAGATGGTAAAACGTAATAGTTTTTTAATATCTCCTAAAAATTTAAGTATATTGGCAATTGAATAACGGAAATGAAGACTTGATAAAATTAGTAATTATGTCCAGCAACACCGAGGATTACAAGCGACTGGAAGCCCTACGTTTTAATTGCACCTCCCAGCGCAGTTATCTCAGTTGCGTTACCAGGGTCAAAATCCAATGGATGGATTTATCCAACATACTGATAAATTTCTAGCACCATTTTGTAATTCATGTGAGTTTATATTAAAATTAAAATATGATGATATAATTACATATAAAGTCTAATGATTTTTTAGCACAGAAGAAGTTGAAATTTGACTGACATGCAATGACGTATGTTTGTCATTAATAATAAGAATTCAATAAGGCATTATTATAAATTAAGACATAATGTATCTGAAATTTGGGCCACAGTTCGAGAATGAAAGTGAAATGGGTGCGTATTTAGGGAAGGCCGAACAATTCATTAATAAATTCGCGATTAATCAACGTCTTTCGAAACATATCCTTAAGCCGCCATTTCCGAACGCACAAATATCCTCTCGCAAATTATTGCATACGCACCTTTCGTCCATGAAAATAAACCGGTTTCTGTTGTCCACCTTTGCAGCTGTTTTTGATTTTTTTTTTTTTTTTCTCTTTCAGTAGGCCTAACGAGTTTGTTTCTTATCAGTGTGCGTGGTTACGCAATAGGTAAAAAATATCTGAAATACCATTGAAATAAATTAAATGAATAAATAATTAAAGGTAAATTACCGACTTCAAATTTAGGGAATTAAAAATTTAACTGATTTTGGTCTCTGTAAAGGAGTGAAAATGGTTAATTATGATTTTATACGAAGCTTTTCCCTACAAAATTTTCAACAGTCAATGATTTTTAAAATTAACCTTGTACATTTATTTATTTTTCCATGGTGCGTTGATTTGATCAATCATGTTCTTTTATTTCTTGACAGAGGAGGAAAAATGTCCAACTCTGAAGAAAGATTTTTGAGATATATCCTTCATCAGGAAAGGTCTTCCAGGCTCACTTCAGCTGGTATTGATGCAGTTTTTAAATAATTCTCTGTAGCCGAACATCTACAGATGAGATGACCAGTGAGAATATCACAGTGTAAGAACCTGAAGATGGAGCAACATGACAAGCTCCGAAACATGTAGTAAATGAATAAAGCAAATGAGGAGTTATGCCTTTTTAATATAATAACTAGATATTAATCTCCTTGAATGAAACATATATATTTTTGTATGTTTCTTCGAGAAATCACTACTTTTAATAAAATATTATTATTTAGACTTCAAAATCGCCACATCAAGTATTTAACATTGTAGTCCAAACATAACAACTAACAAGTTTCTAATTTCGTTCCAAAACTTCTACTGCATTTTTCTAAAAAATGTTAGTTATGTAATATAAGTGCGTTTAAACAAAAAAAACCTTTTACGAATAAAACCTTTTGAATAGTATTCGTATAACATGATACTTTTTTTAAAAATGTTACTCAAATCGATTATTAATTACAAAAAAAAACAGTGAGATGCAATAGGCATTTTGGGATATACTTCGAAGAGTTAATAGTGTTATTAATAGATAATAAATTTACTCACAATTAGCTATTTATTTTACTCTAATATTTAAGAAACTTTTTAGATAAATTTACTAAATTTTATTTCACAAAAACTAACTTTAATAGGTATAATTTACTTACTCAATTTACAATAGTTGTTTAAAATGTCCTTTCTTTTCAAAACCCGGGAGGGGTTTGTGGAACATATTTATGCACGCTGCAATACTTGTTGCATAAATATTTTCGCCGAGCACCGGATGCAGTCAGAATAAGAACGATATTATGTAAGAGAGATGAGGGAGGACATTTTGAACGAGTATTGAAAACTTTGTACTTAAATTACATCTATTAATTTTTTTTTTCTGTAAAATAAAATTTAATTTAATTATGCTACAGGTTTCTTAAATTGCAAATATCATCGAGAGATAAATAGCTAATTGTGATTAAATTAATTTTCAATTAAACAGTTCTGGGCATTTGCTTAGTGTTTCCCGAAATGTTGCATCTCCTCTTTTATAATTTTTTTTTATTTTTTATAATAGACAGTTTCGGTATCAAGTTTAAAAATTATCATGCATACGTATACCATTCGAAAGATGTTCGTTTGTAGAAGTTATGCTGAACACCTCTTATATATTATTGTATGTACGAGTATAATTCCTTTTGTACTTTTCCGCGGCCTTTCAAATATTACAATTTTTTTTTCTTTAAACCATTAGGATACGAAGAGAGAATCTGATGAATTTAGTTTTCAATATACTAAACTTTTCGAAAAGCGTTACTAATAATTCGATAGCTTAGTGGCAGGAATACAAAGTATTTGGCTAACATTACATAATATAAACAATGGGTCTAGGGTTGAGTACCTTGGGGTAAGGAACTGTCTCTTTACCAGAGCAATTGTGGAAGGTTACTTGGACCCCTCCCCCCATAAAGAGTGTCCATACCCATTTTATGGTGGTTGGGTGTGGCCCTGGAGGGTCTCCTTACCCAAGGTTGATCCTCGCCCCACACAACGCGGTAATTATCTTCCTCAGACGTACTCGAACCTGGGCAGGAGAGTTAGGAATCCAAAGCTATACCTCCTGAGCTACCACACATTTTACATAATATTAATTTAACGAAAAATCGCTAGAATAAAAGCATAGTTAAAGTTTTCATTTTATTTTTTTGCGTAATAGGAATGTTTAGAAAAAAACAACATTGTCTATTGGAATTTCCTTAATAAATATTCTTATAAAATATTGAGTGTTCCTGACATTAATGCAGGTTTTTATTTTTAAAACTAAACAATAAAATAAATGATTAGAAGATATTTTCATTCATTCTTCTCAAAATATTTCTGCCAATGTTTTGGCTCCCCTGAATAGAGTTTTGAATCCTTACTATTAACCATTTCTGATTTCTATAAGCTTTTGATCAATAAATGTTTTATCGTTTAAAAAGTGGTCTATGTCTTTAGTGTACAGGGTGTTCAGCATAAGACTGCAGTAACTTCGGGATGCGATTCAGGGCATCATTTGCAACAAAATATTCCCTATAAACTATACGTCGATTCTCATCCGTTTTGTACATATTTTTAATTTTATGTTTTTTCCAGAAATTTCTACTTTTTGACAAATAATTGTCTATATTTCCAGAACTATCAAAGCTAGAGCAATACCAATATGCTCATTAGAAAGAAGATTAAAGTTTCTTTAAAATATGCTTTTTTAGACCTCGAAATAGTTGCATCTTATCTTTGTGATCCAAACATAAGAAATAGCAAGTTTCAAATTTCGTTCCAAAACTTTGACTGCATGCTTCTCAAAAATATTACGTTTGTTAGAAACGTGCACTACTCAAAAAGAAAACTACAAACAAACATCTTTCGAATGGTATACCATCAATAGTGATAATTTTTAAAATTGGTACTGAAATCGCTTATTAATTACAAAAAACAGGGAGATGCAACATCGGGGTTTTTGGGAAATAGTAAGAGAATGCTCAAAAATGTTAAATAGTTTTATTATGTTTTATTGATAGAAAAGTAATTTAATGACAATTACCTATTATCTTATTCTAATATTTGCAATTTAAGAAACTTTTAAGATAATTAAATTAAAATTTACATACTTAATTTACAATAATTGTTCAAAATGTCCTCCCTCTTCTCTGACACAATAGGCGAAGCTCATCATGATTTTGTGCTGCAATACACTGCGGCGAAATCACGATAAACTTCGCCTAGCAGTAGATGCAGTCAGTAGAAGAACGGTGCTGTGTATCAGAGAAGAGGGAGGACATTTTGAAAAGTAGAAACCATTTGTCAAAAAGTAGAAATTTCTGGAAAAAACATAAAATTAAAAATATGTACAAAACCGATGAGATTCTAGCTATAGTTTATAGGAATTTTTTGTTTCAAATGTTGTCCAGAATCGCCTCCCGAAGTTACTGCAGTCTTATGCTGGCTGAACACCCTGTAGAGTAGTAGGCTAGAGGTCTGGAGAGAAGGTCTGTTGGTTAAGTGGAGATTCATAAGTAAGGTCAGACAATTTCAAAACGACGAAACCACTCATATATTTTATTTATTTATTTTTTTTCGCCTGTCTATACTTGAGCTCATTCAATTTCTTTTGAGTTGGTCGGGGCCCTATAATTTGCTACCATCAAAACTCGCAGAATATCGTTATCCTGGGAAGAAGTCCTGCCTCGAACCTCCCGATCTTCAAGTCTCTCTCTCTAAATTTGTTAAACCATTGTTGAAAGGTGCACGCTATCGTTGCCCCACACTTTATTAATTTTCGTGCTCTTTGGGCCGTGTTTCGACCGATATAGAACTCGTAAAACGAAATGATACGAAAATCTCGTTTAAACTTGATTGTGAGGACTGAATTAGTTTTAAGTAGAGAAATGCTTAAGAGATAAATAAATATTTCTGTTTAGCAGAGGAATAATAAATATTGACATCGATACAAAAAAAAAAAAAAATTTATTAAATCGTTGGTTGTAGTGAAGAACTGGATAAGACAAATTACCCTTAAAACGGCTAACTACTTATCCTCAAAGCAGAATTTAAACATGTTTACTGCATTTTATAAAATTGGTATAAAGTCGTTCTTCTTAATAAGGCCCTTAGCATCTATTTTGGTATGGTATTTCTATATTGAATACAGGATTTTGGAAAACAATAAAAAAACGCTATGTTGAAAAGTGCACAATTTCGACTTATCCACCTCTTAAAGACAGGTAAATATTAACAGTTATATATGCACAGAGGGAAAAGTTTAAGAAGATTAGGAAACGTATTATTTTTCTGACATCCCAATAGCTTTTTTGTGGACACCTCTCTAGCGATTTTTACCTTTTAAGTGAATGCTGCTAGGAGTTAGTAGCATACTAACTCAATATATCAGCTTAAACACTACTAAGAGAAATGTTTTTTCTCATTTTCTACATTTTCCGTTATGATTTAGGAATAAAAGTTAAAACTATAGCTCAGTTAAAAGTAGAGCAACCTAGAAGCATAAAGAAGGATTCTGTTAGTTTAAAAAAAAAAAAAAAAAAAAAAAAAAAAAAAACCCTGTCACCTTTTTTTGAAGCTATCGTGTTCTAGATAATGGTATTAGCACTTATCATAATTCTCATTAGCACTTATCATAATAAATAATTTATATATTTTCTATATAGTTGATTTTTACAATATAGATATGTTTATAACACATTTGGAATATCTTAATTACAATCTACAAATAGTTCCCATGCTAATGATGCAATAGGATTTTAACAATTTTTTGTGATTTCTCTTCACTAAAATGTGGGATCTTCATCTATTCTGGATTAGATCTAAGATTCAACACGGTTCTAGAAAAGTAAATATTTAATTAAAATAGGATTGAATCGAGCCACCAACTTCACAGTACGCCTCCCCATCGGAATGTTAGGCCAACACAAGCTTAATTAGAGGAGGTCTAGTGGTGGAAAAAATACTTATGTAAGAGGCTAGAAAAAGAAACCAGACTGGAAGGGGAATATCCTTATCAGCCAAGGGGTAGGTTCACCACCTGCAATGGCTGTCCTTTCAGTATACAGCTAGTTGTAGGATAAACCAAACGGACCATTCTAAATTATTTTAGAATAACTCCTCTTAAAACAATTAATCTTCGCACAGTAATCTTCATCAGACTATCTATTCTTCTGGTGTTATCTCACGGTGAAATGGTATGGAATATCCCGAAAAACGTCAATTTGTGTGAAAATTAATTGTTTTAACAAGAATGTTTGCTAAAATAAAGTGTTTTAAATATATTAACATTAAATACTCCTTTACTGAAGAAATAAAATTAGAAATGCTCTTTATTTGTGTTCCATATTCTCTTTGATGATAGTATAATTATCAACATTAAAGCATATAAATTAGTTACATAAATAAAAACGTATTTGTATTAAAATTAAATAAGTGGTTACTAATAAGTAATGTTTTAGTTTCTCAACTACCTGAGATGACAGAAAATACGACAAACAGTGGAAAAATTTTTTTTAGATTTCATTTAATTTACACGAATTTGAATTTACTTATTATTTAAACACAAATTAAAAATACTTCTTACTAGAATCCCCCGTTGCGGCTTTGTCCGCTGTCATGAGTAAAAAACTTACAATTAAGATAATAATTACTAATAATTGAAGTTTTATTTATTTATCAATAAAAAACTTGTATTTTTGAAAACATGGCAAAAGGACAAAATAAAGTCATAAGACATCCGAATGAACTACGTTTCGAGTATTATAAAAATGATATGAAGGGTCTCAAATTCTGGGTAGCCGTACATATTAGGTGTTGGTCACTAAAAGTATAATTGGAAATCCAATTTTTAATTTTAATGTATAAATGGGCAAGCCAGATGAACAGAGAATATTTACTATATTATAAGCGATATATTGATCAATTTTCAAACCACTGGAATCCACATGTCACACCATATATTTATCTCTTTTTGATAAAAATTTAATTGAAAATAAATAAATTTTATTATCAATTTCAGGTTTTGTATATCACAGTTCCATTATAACTTCTCTGCTCGCCACCTGTCGGTAGATTTTCAAACTTCACTGAAATCATTTTATCTATCATATTTTTAAGAACGTTTTAATTTAAAATGAGTAAATTTTATTATTGCTAAGCCTGCCTTAAGCTGTGGAAATAATGTAGTTAAAACTTGGTATTGATTGGTTCAGTAGTTTTTGTAGTTAGTGACCACAAAGGAAAACTGGCTTGTACTTTTATATAGCAGTATATGTTTATGTGGTCTTCTTATAACAAAATATTTTCAACTTTAAAATGTTTTTGTTGTCTGTCTCAGTTCTTAAGCTCTTTGTTTAATCTAAAAAGTCTTTCTTGAAATAATGTCAAAAATGCTCTTAATTGTTTGATCAAATAATCGGAAACCGTTACTTTTAGCACATCTTGTGTTCCATAACTTATTAAAGCATATAAAAATTTGCAACAAATTCAATAGGTTCTATTCATCTTTTTCTCAGATCAATAGTTTCAGAGCTCTAGGGAAGGGAAAAAGGGAAGAGATAGGCTAACTTGCGGTAAGTCTGCCTTCTTCGCTAAAACACGTTTGTCATTACTCTTTTAGCTATAACTCGGAAACTATTCGTCCGGTCCCAATTTTCTTTATTTCTTCTTAAATCTGGTTAAATATAATATTTGACAATTTCGATATGTTCAGTGGGATAGCTTGGTTATTTCACAGAAATAAATCAAAATTTCATATATGAAACAAATAAATACATTATTTAATAATTTATAGAACACATAATGAGCTAAATGTAACGGTTTCTGAGTTATTTTATCAAACAGTTAAAAAAGCTTTCCCCCCTCCCCGCCCAAACCTGACGCTCTTTCGAGGAAGACATTTTACCACATTTAGAGCTAAGGGTGATGAACAGTTCCCAGTGTTTTTTTTCATATAAACCTACATAACTTTAAATGGTTACATGACAAAATATATTCTTGGATGGAAAAGAAGATAATCAGGGATGCAGACAAACAGAATCAAGTCCAAGTAAAAATACTATAACTGTGTGCCAACGTTTCGAAGTTCAGTTCCGCCACACTGAAGAGAAGGAGAACGATGACTAAAACAAAAAAAAAAAAAATAAAATAAAATTCTCGATTAAATTTCTGATCAGGAAACTGTCGTCAGATATTCAATCCGAGCCACACCAACAGAGAGCGTATCGAAATGCTATATATCCCTTGGCAATATAAGATGAATTTTAAATGTGTGCATTAAAGATAAATATTGCACATCTGCCTTGTAATAAACAAGCCGCTCGATCTCAACGGTTTTTATTCAGAAAAAAAAATATTATTCATGTTAATAACACTAATCTTGAACATATATAGCGTTCATAGATATCTTTAGCATAATAATTCCATGCACAACTTTAATACTTTCACCCTTTAACGGGCGGGCCTGGTATTTTCGAATACATTTCTTCTTTTTTTTCCCCTTTGAATGGCTATAGCCACGCTAACCCCACTCTTGTATCTTAAAATGTAAGGTTAAATAAAAGATATTAGACAATAATGAGTAGAATAATGCGTCTGACATTACGTCATTTATCAAGCAAAAGGCATGAAATATGTGTATCCTCCAGGATACATCGCCTGTTAAAGGGTTAAATACAACCAGCAAATATGATGTGGGATAAAAACAGACATGATAAGGTATGAGGGAGCCAGCACCCAGTGGTACAATATCCAGGCGTGACATTCTACATTAGGGATTAGACAAGGAGATCCCTCAACCAGCTCCTGTTCAGCCTGCGTTGAATTATGCCTGGAATTTTTAATGTTACCATATTTGTTATTTTTTGGTCGGCCGTTTTCAATGTGATTTAACTATTTTTGGGATAAAGAGAAAATACAGTAGATAAACTATGTAAATTGGACTAGGCTAGTTTTGGAATTCTACGTGTCAAATACTATTGCGAAAAATCCCTGACCATCTCAACTCCTCCTAACCATTCCAAAGCAGTTCTATAATAAGTGCGTTCTGGACATATCCTGACCATTTCTGACCGTCACTGACCTTTCATAACCATTCCTTTTACTTACTTTTTTAGAAGTAAAAAAAAAAATTTCACAATCTATTCAGCCAGTAAAAACATGCCGTAGTCACAAACTTTTACGTACACTGCTTTTTAGACATATGCGCCTCTACTAATTACAATAAAATTGCAACTCTACACTTATAACTTTTGGATTAGAAGAATTATAGTCATATTCGGATAGTTCGTAAAAAAACATGTAACATTTCAGTAATTGGTGTGAAATAAATCGGGATTTAGAGAGAAATATTTCGCTTCTTGTTTTTTATAAACTTGTAGATAAAATGTAATAGTTAAACAATATTGTTAATACGGAGGAAATAAATTCATAGAAAAAGATTCATTAAGAAATTATAAATGTGCTGGAAGTAGCCTTGATTAGGATAGGTTTCAGGCCTAGTCCAATTAGAGGGAAATTTATTGCGGAAATGGGGAATGTATAGGCGGAGACCAGCGTTCACTAACACAATATTCGCAATAATTCCACTAAAAAATTCTATTTCCTAAACTAGAATTCGAAAAATAATTGAATAGTGATTAATAATGTAGCAGGAATCTTGATTTAATCTTCTCTTCAAAATTATATATATTATAAGAAAATACTTAAAGTCTAAGTAGGTATAAGAAATCTTATGTTTACATAACCAATATAAATATCTATGGTAATTAGCTCGACTTGCAAAGAATTTCTTCTATAAATAACCAGGCCAGTCTTGTCAATAATTGAAATGAGAAGGACATCATTAAGTATCACATAAGATGACTTTGCTTCACATTGTAAACTATCGAAGATATCAGCCATCATGCGTACCTCAAGTAATAACACATATATTTTTATTAATTATTTATTGACAATTACAACCATACACAAAACATACATCAGCTCAATAAGTGGAAAATGATTACAATGACATGTCAATAACTTCTAAAGAACTAACCATCAGTAGCAATTCAATAAACGTTTTACATTACGTTTTTAAGACGCCTCGGAGGGTTATCGGTAATTGAGTTGGGAGCAAGTTTAGAGATTAGTGGGTTTGAGTGGTTACAGAGTTTACTATGAAAGGATAGGTATCAGGTATAAGCTAAATCAGCAACATAGGGTAAACCAGACAGTTATTGACACCCTCAAGGAAATATTCTGAAATATTCATACTATATTTATAGAGATTGTCCCTTAATTACTATACTTTACGCTAAACAAGGAAGTTTACCACAAACATTATTACTGAAATGTTTACAAGATAGTGACTATAATTAATGAGAAATCAGTCGACATCCTAAGGATATCTTTTAAAATACGGACAGAATTGAAAGTGTTTTAACACAGCTGAGAAGTATGGTTTAAAAGGAATATTCTTACATATTTTTAGTAATGGATCTTTTATTTTTTAATTTCTATATTAGGGTGCCAGGAACTATCCGAGGTGTCACTAACTGTCCGGTTTACGTTATAGAACATTAAAATCTTTATAGACAAGTTTAGTTGTAACAAAGTAAGAAACATCGAGAAATTTTTGAAGGATCTTTGATTGAATGGATTGGAAACGAAATAGATAATGAAATGAAATGAAAAAATATTTTATTCTGGGACATATTGTCCCCATAGAATAACAAACATGTATAATAAGGTTGTATAATAATCTGGCTATCTTAATTTCAAACGAAGACAGTGTATATACAATTGAAAATGACATTTTTGGTATAAATATATAAATAAGAAAAAGCAGAGAGAAAAAAAATGATAATAATAACAATATGATGATATAATAATGAAATGCTTATATAATTACGATGTGTTCAAGAAAAATAAAAAAATATATAAAATAAAGTACAAATAATGAATAGCAACAAAAAATATATAGAAAAAATTTAAGACCTACTTGAATGTTGATAAGACGAAATATTTATATATATATATATATATATAAAACATATATTCACACATCTTCTTCCAACTTATGTAGATACAGGTATTAACATATATCTATGCACACCTATTAATCTATACAATGGCATGTATATATACTTATATGAGAAAAAAGCTCAACTATCAGTATACCAAAGCTCAACTACGTATGAAAATAATGTGAAATAAAATTGTAATGAACTACATAATAATAAAAAGGAATAAATTAATCCATTTTGAAATAATTAAATACTTAAGGGTGTCCTTATGAGGTCTGCTTCAAAATAAATAATAAAATCGTATGTTTGCTAGCGAATGTGCTTAGTAATCATTCCATTTTATAAGAAACGTCTAATAATGCATTTAACTGTAGAAATTTCGCATATATTTATTTAATTAAAGTGCCAATTGGTAATGGTAGTCCTGAAATTCAATATTCACAAAATTATGTTATCCTTCAAAACCTTACTACCAATTATAAAACAATAAATTATTATTTTTTAAAAATTATAACGATAAAATTTAATTAAACGATTATGGTATTGTATATATCATGCCAAAATTTCGATTGTATGTTGTCCTTAATTATATCGTAATTGCTGCGGATAAAAGTTAAAACAGGTACATCGTTAAAGTTAAGTAAGAGGGGAAGCTCATCTTAATTGTGTTTGATGAATACAATTATGGTTTAAACATCATATTTTAATAACTAGAAATAGTCCTAGTGATTAGTTTTATGAACTAACTAGCATCCCCATCGTGGCTTCGCCCGGTCGCATATGTAAAGAACTTACATTGGGTTATTTTAATTAATAATTGATTTTCATTTGTTTATTTGTCTTGCACTGAGATGTAGAATTGAACATTATTAATTAAATAATATAGCAGTAATTTTAACATGGTTAAAGCATTGACTAGCAGTTTGAAGATCACGTAAAGGCATAATTAGACATTCAATTATTAATATTAATGTATGATTTAGTAATACCGGCGGACAGAGCCTATTAAGAAACTCTTGCGGATAATGGACTGCATCATCTGGGCTTACAGCTAAAGGCCCTTGGGTCATATTTACATACAATATTAAGAAGAAAAGGGATCGACATTTTGATTTGGCAATAAATTTTATTTTGGCAGAAATAATTTTATCGATCCGTCTGGTTGGATTTTAATTTCTAACCACAAAAGACAACTTCATTATTGTAAACCTTCCTAGAAGTATGGAGATGATATATGTAGTTAAAATTTGGTACAGTTGGATTCAATAGTCAGTACCATTGCAAACTCTGTTGCAGAATGGTGCCAGCACCATATCGGTCGATTTTATACTGCATTGGGATCTAAATGTCCCTATACATATTTATATCTTTTAAAATTACAATTAAATTTAAAATAGGTAAATTTTATCATCAATTTCTAACTCTATGTAACACCTCATCTTTTTAACCTCTCTCAAATGGTGCTCGCCACCTATCGGTGGATTATCAAACTTCACTGCGCACCACATATTTATTGCTTTTTTATGATAATGTAATTGAAAATATTTAAATTTTATTATTGATAAAACTTCCTTGAACTATGTAGATGATGTAGTTAAAATTTGGTACAGATTGGTTCAGTAGTTTTCGCGGTTAGTGATCACAAACGAAAAATGGCTTGCCCTTTTATAGATATAAATATATTTTAGCTTTATTTTTTGCATCCATTCGTAAGCTTTTATATAACAGGACAGCCATATTTATCGTACTACAATATTAAATTATGAACAGTTTATTCAGTGTGTTTATCACATTATTGGATATTTAGATATCTTGATTCTTGATTAGGAATATATGTAAAAAAAAATCCTGGAGGCCTCGTTAGACAGGTTGGGAAAGCAGCAGGTAGGGACGGAATCTCTCCAGAATTTATTAAATATGCTGGAAGGGAGATAATCAAAGTGCTGCAGGGTCTATTCCAGAAAATTTATCTTTGATAATAGTTTTCCTTGGATGTTTTTTATAATGCCAGTTAAGTGTTTCCAAGATGTAGAATCGTGAGGTCTGCATGGAGTCAAAGTGTTTCCCAATAGAAAAAAGGAGTTAAGCAGGGAGACAGTCTAAGTCCTCTACTTTTCAACTCTTTATGGATGAAATTATTAAGATTTGCAAGAGAAGAACAGCAAGGGCAATGATTCTCCTAGGTCATTGGAATATGGCTCCCAAAAGAGAACGTGTATTTAAACTAATCATTTTGTTCACAAATAGGTTTTACAAGAAAGATGTCAAGCTCCGCATTTTTTACATGAACTGACCTAAAGAAAAGAATTAAAAATATCCCCGCAATGAAAGAGACCCTGGAAAAGAGGCCGAAAATTTATGGAGGCGAGCTGAAGGCCTCGGCTACCTGCCATGGACCCTTAGGCTGGGTAGTTATTTAAAGTTATTATGGCTAGATATTTAAAAATTTCCTAACAATATCAACGATTTCAAGAAGCCTAAAAAACATTTCAGTCTGCGATCCAACTTGTACAATGTTAATATAATTATCATTTCCGATGATGAAATAGAAATTTTAAAAAATGGATGAACTAACTCACATTCCTTCAAAAAGAAATAAATAAATAAAATATTATAAACATATAGAATAATGAAGAGATCTAGGCGAATGAAATGAACATATCAACTTATTATTTCTATTATTAAAAAAAGAAAAAGCAATATTAATAAATCAACCATATTAAATGCTATTTTCTATTTGCTTTATTGATTCTATAAACATAGTATAAATATTTAATTCACGTGCAAGTAGTAACATGGAATTTTTTTAACTTGAGAAAGACCAGTCGAGTCGTATTTCAAGCGAAAACATTTGAACAATACATATCTCATGATTATTCATATGAAAATGGTAACAATATGTCCTTGGAATATTATATGGAATATTATAAATCTATTTGTAGCTCGTTATTTCAGGATTAAGTATATGGCAGAATATTTCCTTGGAACTTTCTAACATTGAATTTTTATTGAAGTGCTTGCTATTGCTGGTTAGTTGCTTCACAAGTCATTGTATTCATCATCCTTCACGTTTAATTAACGTATTTTTTCATTAAGTTATAGCTTTCAATATGAATTAGGGATATGTTCTCGATTAAACTGATATTTAAGAAAATAATAAGAATTGGGAATTGATGGCCAAAAGTCCTAAGTTAAATTGATGCACTTAATGGTCGATTCGCGATTCTCTAATTTTCTCTAATAAATATATTAAAATTTAAAAATAAGATAATAACTTATGTTTATTTAAAATGAATTGGATAAAGGCTCATCCATTATTTATAAGGTTGGTTACAGTATTCTAAATGTTGTTCATAGCAAATTGTACATTTTTTTTAAATTTCATGATATATATTACGTAGTTGTTATTTATTTAATTAATTTTAAACTTATTAGTATTATTGCATCAGAAATCAAAAGAGTATATTTTGGAAAAATAATAATATTTAAATCATTCCCACCCTAGGCATCACATTAAAACAAATATTCATTGACACAAAATCAGAGGCAACGTAATCCAGGATGCTGCAAAATGAAAATAATATAGTAATACAAACAAGAAAATATAATAATTCAGATTTTTTTTTTTTATTTCGTAAACTATATTTTCTTTGAAAAATACATATCAGCCACAACTAATATTGGTATAATGATGGCATTCATTCATAGTTTATAACGAAATAGTTAACAAAATATATAGATGTAGATTGTTCGAGTAGGCAGTCATAGATACACAGCAAATCAAAATAATATTTTAATTTATAATGCCGACGTTTCGACTTCCATTGCAAGCCTTCATCAGGGCTAGAAGAAAAGAAAACAAGCAAAAATGTATGACTAAATTGTAGAAAATATATAAAAAAAAACAAAAAAACATAAGTATGAAAAGAATAAATGTATAAAGACAGTAACATAAAGGCCATGAACTTTTTTTTTTGTGTGTGTTTTTTATATATTTTCTACAATTTAGTCATACCTTTTTGCCTTTTAAAATGGATAATAAACTGTCTAAAATCTAAGCGTGTTCAACAATAATATCTATTAATAACTAGTTAATTAGTATCTTCAAATCAGTTGCAATGGTCTATGTTTAATAAGCTTTAATCTAAATAAATTGTATTTTTTCTTTTTTTAATGTAGATTTAGAATGGAATTTAATATTTTCCTTGAAGTCAAAACATTGTTTGGCAATCAGGTGACGACTATCTTCAGCTTCATTTGGAACTAATTATATATTATAATGGATTGTTGGGGAGAACGATTAAACCTTTATCGTGTTAGATCTACGCACAAGATCATAATAAAAATCAAATTAAACTAGCGTCTAGGCTACGCTGTGAACCAAGTGGGCGTGTTGGTCCAAATAATACCTTGTCGAACGCATACCTCACCAGTTCGTCGTTCCAGTTCCTGAACTAAATAACTGTTATTTCGTTTTATATTAAACTCATGTAGCCAACTGTGAATAAAACAATAAAAAAAGGGAAAAAAATCATTAAAATAATTTAATAAAATATATTGTTTCAATAAAATATTTATAAAAATAAGATGGTGCTTGTTTGATCTAAATTATTCATATAAGCATATTATTATGATAATAGATATTAACATTAATCAATCAAACGTATCAATTGGTTAAGAATGATATTTTATTACACTTTGAATTATTTGTCTTCAAAATAAACATCATTTCAGAGTTTTATATTGACGGTGATAGATAGATTACTTAATGTATATGATTATGTATATGTAATATAAAAATAAATTAAATTCTACATATTCTTCTCATTCTTTCCACCGTGGTATCATTATTTGCAATTAGCAGTTGTTATGTTTAATTTATCTAAATTGTATTCACTTTATAAATTTCCATTTAAAAATATTGTACCTTCATTACTCGATAACTCTGATGTTACTTTAATTTTTAAAAAATCCATATTCACTTTGAATAATGTTATAAGAAAATTGCAATGATTTCCGAAATAGTTTTGTTCTAAAATCTTAAATTAATTTAATTCAAATCGTTGTGTTTAGTAAAATATATTATGTGACTTATTTTTAATGATAGATATAGTGTATTTTTAGTAAACTTATAAATAAAGTATTAATTTGTGAAATATAGCCTATTTAATTGTTTTACGTAATAATTAACATAAACCTTGCGTAGATGTAGATACACAGAGATAAATCTCTTACGAAAACTTATTCTGAATGTAAATTTGTCGTTTATATGTTAATTTAAACATCTAAATGACACTAGGAAACAATAGAGATCTCTCTAAGCGGTGCTAGTAACTAGATTCTAGACCACCCACGTGTTTCCTCTTAATGTATCGCAAGCAAATCACTGAATATCGTTCTTAGAAAGTTCTGCGATATTTCAAATGTTTATTAATATAAGTTATTTTCTTTATATATTTTATTATTGTCTCAATACTTAATGTTCAACTCAAGAAATTAATAATCAATTCTACTGAAAATCTATTTTTTTCAGATCATTTCACCACATCACATAATTTACAGAAACACTAATCTTAAATAATAACAAAAACTAGATAAGAATTAAGTTGGTGAAGGCAGCGAAAATTTGAACGAAAACTTAGAAACTTAGAAAACTTTTTTAAATGATTCTAGTTAGGGGTCATTTTGTAAAAAGGGGTGATTGGAACCTGTTACCAGTACTCTGGTTGCATTTAGGTAATTCTCGCATTACATAATAATGAGTAAAATGGTAATGGCCAGCCCGTAGTTAACAGAGTTTTACTTCTTTTAATGTCGATTCTGTTGCTCGTTGTCCACTTTTTGCTCTCTATTTTAATTTTTTCCAATTTTAACTATTTGCTGACCATTCATGCTCCCAACCCACCAAGATCTTTCCCTTGGATTGATCCAACCAATCTTCCGGAGTACTTTTTTAATCATCGTTTCTTTATTTATTCAATTAACCCCTGCCAAATGAGCTGCTTGGCCTGATCTTGTATTCCCTTAGTTCCTTATCATGAAATAATTCTTTTTTTTTTTTCAGTCCAAATTTTCTTTCTCTACTCCCCCTCACTCCAATCATACGAACAAACTTTTGTTAAATTTACCAAGTAGTGAATATTTTGTTAAACTTTGAATTTCTATTTTCAAATATTGCATATAGAATATTTTGTAGTCAATTTGATAGCGTAATTAGAAATTATATAGCCTCGAATTTAGTTTTAAAGACAGGTAGTCTTTGATGGTTAAATTAAAATAAATTGAAAGAAAAGATAATCAGTTTTGTTTATTGATTTATTTACTATAATTTTATAATTTTCATATAAATAAAAATTCTTATTAACATAAAAATGGAACAACAATAGAGAGAACATCCACATCTTACAAGATTTGAAGGTCATCATTTCAGAGGGACTGCCTGGGTATCTGCCTTATAATTATTGCTGGTTTTATTTTGCCATTATTGTAATAATTTTCATTTCGTTATATAGTTTAAATATTCTTTAACAGCTCCTAATTTCGTCACATTATATAATTATTTTTTTTTAGTGATGGCAAAGAACCGAGTCGTTTGTTGAATAATTTATTATTAAATGCGGTGTTTCCGGTTTTGCTTATTACTTCCTCATTATCAAATATGAAAAAAAAAAAAAAATATATATATTCTATTCTCCCTTGTAAGATAATCCTGATAAAAAAGATTTTATAAGTCATTCATTATATTGCGTGTCATGCGTTTTTAAGGACGCGTTCTTCTAAACCATTGAACGTTGAAAATTTTTGAAGAAATAGGTGTTAGTGATTATATTAAAAATAAATCTACAAATGTAAAATAAAGGCAGCTTCAATATTATTTGTACCAGACTATAGCTATAATTATTTAAAAACTTTGCTTTAATAACTAGGGTAGTTTTTTTTTCCCTTAATAATACAACGAAATTTAAAATTTATATAACTAAGTGAGATATGAACAGCAGTTTTAATTTATTTAATTTCTTTTTTTTTTTTTTTTTTTTTTTTTTTTTTTTTTTTTTTTTTTTTTTTTTTATCAGAGCGTTCCGTTCTATAAATCAATATAGAAAATATTGTTAAAATCAAAATTAAATTTATTTGTAATATTTTCAACAGATTTTGAAATTATATTTTGAAAATAATTTTTTTTAAAATTTATTAATGCAAAAAAAAAAAAAAAATCAAAAGTCATTAATTATTTTTTATATTTACGAAGGTGTTTGGAATGAATAATCTTACTATAAAAAATTTCATGACAAAAAGAATTTTGAAAATAATTATTAAATATGAAAAATAGTAAACAAACAAAATAAAATAAAATCGTATTGTTGTATAATGTTTTTTCTGAGGTGATGCTATTATAATGTTATTTTCGTCATTCTCAAACACTGATTCTAACGTAAATATTATATGAAAAATATTGCAGTTAAATTAATTATGGATACATACACCAGCACTGACCAGTTTTACATATTTATATATCCAAGATCAGGTTAACATTTTAGTTCCAGATTTTTGACATAAAAGATAACGAGACACAATGATATATAAATACTGTAGAAGGTTTCTTCTTCTTGTCCTATAAGGATCAGAAGGTTCATTAAACTTGGGGATCCTAGAAGACAACAAAACAACTCTATCCTGTTCGCTACAATAGCTATTGGTTACGTAATAGAATAGGAGATTCGGGTAGGCCTAGTGGTCGCAAACATTCTATTTTAAATGTTACGAATATGAGCCGCTAGTAGCTAATTCAATTTAGTTCATTTGCCAAATTATAGTACGATATATTATATTCACGTTTGTTACTATATTAAAATAGAAAAATAAATTTTTGAAGAAGCAAAATAATTACAAGAATGGTTAAGCAATTCGGGTGAAATACATTTAATATGAATCAGAGCCGTTAGTAATTTAGAAGAGATTTAGTACTATTTAAAATCAATTTAATGCAAACAATGAAAAATTACAACACAATGCATTCAAAATTACACAGTAAAAAACATGGACCCCTCATGTTAAACAAACCTACTTACTTTAAATAAGCGCCAACGATTCCTGTTTTCTAGCCATAAAGAAGATTCTCCCTGAAACTAGAAGCGCCTGAATATAAACACTTAAGCCCGTTTGGACTTAGGCATTATAGATTTTTGGTTCAGCCAAAAAAACCCACATATACAAACTACAAACATTTCAATCACAAGCATTGCGACTAATTAAACAATGATACATGAGTAATAGAACACTGCATACACACTTACACATACCCACTGTACTTGGCCACATCAAAACAAAATACAGAATATCTCTTGAAAACCTTTATGAACATCCCAACAGACATATATAAAACATAACTACAACAAATATTCCCGATAATACGTACCAAAGGCTAAAAAGCAGTCGGATGAGGGATCTTTTTAAGTAACAATTTGTTACTTAAAGAGATCTGTTACTAACAAACAAACTAAAATAATGCCAGGAGGAGGTACTCCCTCGTTTTAAATATATTATTTATTATGAATTCAGCACATTTGCTGATTTTCTTTGGCTTGAAGACAAGTGGGAATTAATAAAGTTTAAAAAAAAAATACTATTACAAAACAATTTATACTTTACAACATGATGCTATGAGTGCTAAATTGAATTATATAAAGACGTGATAAAAAAAAGAAAAAAAAAAGGAATAAAAATAAATTAAAGTAAACAAATAAAAATGGCAAATAGTAATATAATAAATATTGAATAAAGTTACAGATAATTAATTAAGAGGAAACGCAATTCCCCCAGCAAATAAAGATGAACCCAGTAACGAGATGGTTGGAGAAAAAGTATAGAAGTTATTTTCTCAATTAATTATAATAAATTTGATATTGATAAATACAATGTTGGTGGTTCATTTTATATATTTTAGGGTGTTGATTCAGAATTTTACCTTTGTTCTCTCGAAAAGCTAGAGCGTTTTTAGTTCTTGCCTTTATACACAAAAGAGCGTATTAATATGATAGATGACTTATATAAAATTTAAGTACATAAAAATCCCTACAACTGGTTTTCCATAAGTTTTGTATCAACTCAAATATTTAGGTGACAAGGCGAATAGAAGTTAGATGTGAGTGAACTATAGTTCAACAGCTGCAACATCTGGTTTCACTTGAATACCTACAAGCACTAGTTGATTTGATAAAAACTCTATACGAAACAAATTGTAAGAAATTTGATTTTCCTGCTTCTTTTCTAATGAAAGCAAACACCGAAAAAAAACAAAAACATATATTTGTTTCCGCTGGAGTCCCTTTTTTTAACTACCTTAAATTGATTGCACTACAACTTCATTGCGTTCTGGTGATTAAATAGTTGATTTGACAAAAAACATTATATAGAATAACTTGTTATATGTAATAAATTTTTTTTTTCTTTGATATAAAACTGCGATTCTCATTAAAATTATATTTTTTTTTTTCGTAACACTCAAGTTTTCAGAGGAGTTGTAAATCGAATCTAGAACGAGAAAAAGTTAAACCAACTAAAAATATATTTTTTCCTGTATTCACTCATTTTTTTCCACTCGTGGGTGGACTATTAAACAATGTTAAATAATTATATTTAGTAACTAGTAATAAGAGGGTCATTTATTTTTTCTATTAAGGATCATTTGTAGATCTATTTTTTGCAGGGTCCTTAGAGACGAGGCTAGGATGGGCACCTTGGGACAACTGCTCTGCCCCTGCCATCCTCGACTTCCCTTACACCGGCCTCCCGAATGGGGCCTTCGGCGTGGCGATAGCTGCTGTCATCCTCATCTACATGTATGCCATCCTCACTGCGGTCTGCAACTTCTATCTTCTCCCGACCTTAGCTGATATATGGAAAGGTCAGTATTGTATGATTTATTCATTAGCGTTGTCAAAGCAGTTTATGTAGACGGATTGAGACTGGTACTGAAGATTAAAAAAAAAAAAAGCAACTACGTATCTGAAGGTAGCAGATGCTTTGAATACTATGAATATTAATAGAACAAGGATGAGGAAATCTTAAGATAGTTGTTTCCACTTAGAGGCTACAGTGGTAATTTTTACTGATCTGGGCGATCGAAATTATTCTAGTAGCGGAATAGCATTATTAATAAAAATGCTATAAATACTTGCTATACATTTTAAATAAAATTATAGATAGAATTCATAAATAACCGCCAAAATGTATTAAATTTGTTTTTTTTTAATGTGAAACATTTTTAAATTTAAACTAAATAAAACAAGGAATTCATAAAAGATTTAACAATCACACTAACGAAAAAAAAAAATAAATTGAAAAATTAAAATCTTCTTCGGTATCAGTACATTCACTTTCGCCACTGCTTTCTCTAAGCTTGTGATTATCCAAACACAAAATGATGTTCAAGGCTTCTCGTAAGGAATGACTCTTTTTAGGTTGTTTTTGTTCGAAGATACTTATCATAGGACGATATGAGAAATCTGTCCATAGTTTGTTGTCACGTAAACTTTGCAATATTCTCGAAATGTTATACAGTGAACACAGAACAAAGTTAACTAACTGTAAGTTAGTTCTGTGTTCAGTGACAGTGATTAACTTTTCTTTGTCTAACAATGTCACTGCAGCTAGGAAATGGTTTCATTAGTCTTTCAGATCTTAAAGCAGTCTCAATAGATGGTAATCTCATAATAAAAAGTTCTTCACATTACTATTTTTTTTAAATTTGCAATGACAAAAAGTTTGTTTCCTCGATAAAACCTCTTTCATTTATACAGAAATTATTCAACCATTTGAACCTAGAACTGTATATGTTGTTTAAAACTGCATTATTTTTCTGTTTGGTTCACAGCGCCGAATTTGAAATAACTCCATGCGGTCCAAACCGCATTTTAAACCTAAAAATGGGCAAATAATCTGAATTCACAAATAGTCATATCTTAAGATAATTTTCAGCTAAATCAAAATTAAAATTATGATCAGATTTTCGACTTTTGAACGCCTATATTGACAAAAGTGACGAATATTATTGGTAGAAACGAATATCATTATATTGCAAAATGTACAGCCACATCGCACACAAATAGTAAATCAAGCGGCAGTACCTACAACGTTTCTCGTGTGCTGTTGGCAGCACATAAAAAAAAAAATAAAATAAAATTGTGATAATATCTAACATCGTCAACCAAAAGAATCCTTATATTTTTCCATTAAATATATTCAATAATTCCATACTCGATGAAAATTAAAATATAATAATAAATTAATAAATCAGGTATCTGACCGCTGCTGTTTCAAAATACTGTAATAAAACTTAGATATAAAGCTTTTTTCCTTGGCACCGTTCCCAGCGGAATTTTAAAGTGAAAGTTCACTAGTTGTAATGCTCCAATTTACAGTTAATGCGCTCTTATGTAGGGTTCAAACACATTGTTTTTCCAAACTACATTTTCACTATGAAAATGGACATTAGATATATCGTCGGCACTATATAAAACTAAGGAATGTGAAAAATCGATTTTTTTTTTTTTTATTCCTTTCGTTTACAGTTGTTTTCTACAAGGTCTTACGGTAAAATTTCGAATTTGATCGGCACTTAGAAGAACGAAATCAGTAATGATATTTTTACGAATTTCCATCATTTTACCACAGGTAGGCCTTGTAGAATAGAAAAGTAAACGAACGAAATAAAAAATACGTTTTCTCACACTCGTTAGTTTTACATAGAGGCGACAATGTCTTAAATTTTTGTTTTCAGAATTAAATTAACTGTACAGATAATTGAAACCAAAAAAAATAATCTGTGCTCAAAGGAAATATGTTGTTAAATCGAAAAATAGCCAGAATGAGTTACTGTGATAATTAGCCAAGTTTTCAACACACAGTAAACAAATCCTTAACTTATGATTCTAATTTTGTTATTCCAGTTACATTAACATACGCAATTTTTTTTTTTCCCTGTCAAGAACTCGATTACAGAAACAGATCCGAAGAAATAAAGTTCCGCCCTGATAAGTTCTGATTTTATACTTAATAAGTTTTTTTCCCGCTGACAATATTTTTGAAAAAAAAGAAATAAAATACAATACACTCAAAAATATTTCGTAAATTAGGGATCGCTGTTTTGATAAACATACGAGTTTCGGTTAAACAAAAAGTAATTTGTTATTAGTGTATATTAAAACTAATTTATTAGTTGTTATTGAGATTTCGAACCGGGCTCATCCAGGAAGTAATAATCCTTTTTTTTATGGGAGAAGAAATATTTTATTGGTTGTTAAAATTATGGCTTTACAGAGCATAGGGTGCATGTAATTGATGTATGTAATTACATCGTGATCATTTAAATGGGTGTGTAAAGTTTTAACTGATAATGAGCATAATCGGCGTTGAACCGTGAATTAAACCGGGGGGAGGGGGCGTAGAACAAGAAGTAGCTGTGAGGATAGTAAGCAGCTATTGCAAGTGGTAACGGAACAGAACCTTAGCAAAGCCTTATCTACATTAAAATATGGGTTTCAGTAGCTCACCTTTTTAAGGAAAATGAGAATCGATTTACAAAGGATAAGACTTGTTTACAAAACTAGCATTGTTACTGTTGCAAAACAAGAATATCGTTACTTTTTTTTATAATAAGGAAATGGCTACTTTTAAATTATTCTGACATTATCAACATCCAATATAATAGATATCAAGGAAGAAAATGCTAGATACTCAATTTAAGAAGTTTCAAGGTAAACGACAATTATCTAAGAATTATAAGTGACAATTTTCCTCAGTTCTCTTTTTGCATAATTTATGGTACATTATTCTAAATTCATGAGCGGTACATTCCGAAGGCTTTTGAGTCTGGAAGCTTTAAATAATAGTGTAAGTAAATTACGGAATGAAGGAATCATTAGGTTACAACTGCCAGAGGTTAGGAGTACCATAGTGTTAATTTGGTACCCGCTAGCCCTGTATAGTGCGAAGGAGAAAAATATTATTTCTCAAAAATATAGTAGCCACACGACGTTAAAGTATAGTAAAATTTGTTCAAGGGGGAGCGGGGTAGCTCACTGGGTAAGGAACTAAACTCCAAGCTCCAAAGCCCCAGTTCGAATCCGGCTGAGGACAGAAAATTTAATTTCAGTTACTATGGCCTTGGATCGACTAATGGGTATGGAGATTCTCCTGTAGTATACCACACTTTATAGAGGCTTCTTTAAAGTTGGTGGATACCGTATAAGGGTTAGGTATATGGGAGTGAACGTTAAGCGTGATTGTTGACATAATCTCTTTGTATTTATCTTTAAACAATACTTACTTCCTTTCTAATAATTGAACTGATTAATTTGGACCCGAGAAAACCTTCATAGGTTATAGTTTTTTTTGTTGTTTTTTTCTCCAATTGTTGTTTGTTTTACTGTAATAACTAATAGTTTGATTAAGCACAGTGTTTGAATATATATTTTTTATATATTCAATATAAAATATATATTTTATATATTTTTATATAAATTATATTACAATATATTATATATATATAGGAATATATATAATCTCGTATATATATATATATATATATACCGATATATATATAATATTTACTTATATAATATATATATATATACAATATATTATATATATTTTTTATATATATATAAAATATATATTTTTTATATATATATATATATCTTGAGCTCTTTTTTTGAAGCATTCGGTTTGTTAATGTTGATGAATGAAGTAATAGCATAATTTTGTCTTACTATAAAGATATATAAGGTTGCGCCCATACATGAAACAAATCATCGTAAAATAATACAGCAGTATCTCCATTTTAACGACGCTCTGTAATTGCAACAGCGAAAAGAAACATCTGTTTGTAACATCAGCCCGTTCCCTTACATCCCTTGTAGCTTTTTCACCGTCTCATCAAAGGCATCCATCCACCTGCTCTGTCTGGACCGCATCGTGTAACATAATCCCGTAACATGGCACTGCTTCACCCCTTGGTCCAAATATGGAGTTAGTGAGGAATTAATTTTTCAATTTATTAAAGAATATAAAAGAAGGCCATTTTGTTTGGGTACAAAGCATCTTAGCTACTATATAATATATAAAACTGTTGAAATATTTCAAAACAATGACAGGTGAGTAGATAAGTCCAATAATTCATTATTTCACAATTTTTGAATGACTACATTTTTCCTTGGTAGGGCAGTATAGTCAGCGCTGAGAAGAAAAAAATGTATCGGTGGGGATCTTGTTATTGTATACAAATAATTTATTACTAATCTTTACTATCCTTTTTTATTTACTTTAAATAATTAAACTACTTCATTAAAAAAAAGAACATTTTTATTCCACATTTTAAGATAGAATAATAATAACGAAAGATTTACAGTTAAATAGTTAGAAACGAAGTTCTTAGTATTTAAAGTTTAAGTATACACAATCTGCAATCAAACATTAAAGATTCGGTAAATTTAAAATTTTGAAACAGTATTGATAGAAAATGAAAATATATGTTTTAGTTTCAGGCTTCTTGTTAATGCAGATGTACAGGTCAACAAGTATTAATGAATGAAACGGTGTGACGATGGTGACATTTGCTACGCGTTGATATTTTATAGAACAGGGTTATGTTACGATACTATGATTATTTCGTAGCAGAAAGACAGAATGAGATCTTTGACCTTCCTGTTTGAATAGGTTAATTAACTTGTAGGATAACTCGTCCTTTCTCACCAACTTGAATTATGTAAGGGCTTTTTACATCAACAATATAGTAGATAAAAATAAATTAAAAAAGTTTTGCATTAGATAAAATTATTACCAAGGATAACTTTTTTAATATCCTTAGACTATTCGAGTTTTACTGATTTTACATTTGGATCAATCACTGCCGGGTGCTAATTGGCTAGCAGTTATAACAATACCAGCTCGCTGATATACAGTCAATTAATTCATTATCAGTCATTATTTGTTTGTGATTCTGTTTGAAACTGCAATTTCTTTTTCATCGTTAGTTGCGTTTTTTATTTTCAAAATATTAATATTATTTTGATAAATACACCATCTAAATTTTTATTTTCTCTGATTTTGTTTGATACCTGAATCTTGTTGGATGTTCATTAATTCAATTAATTTATGCTGATGATTATTGTTCGACCTCATCCAGTCCCGTAAAATTTTTTAGTTTTGCTTGATCACCTCATTTAAATATTCATTTTGTTTCTGAAGTACTCCAAAGCTACCTGCATGAAGATAACCAACCATTGTTTCGGTATTACTAAGTATACAGCAATTGTTGCTTTTGTCACTTATTGTGCTGAGATATTCCTACCGGTAATCATATTTAGAAGCTGAAGTTGGCAACACTTATTTGAGAAAATCGGCAGTTATTCCTCATCATGAAACGGGTATTTCAAATTCAGTTATGAAGGCGTATTCTGTGATGAAACGAGCTGGCAGAGTATGGCGGCATCAGGCTGTCTTTTCTTCGCCAGTCGATCCGTTTTTCAGTTTCCAAAGAGAGCAATCAGTTTTATTATTTTCTAATAATTTAGTAGCAGACGAATGGTTTTATTACTAAATAAGCCCAAGTATCATTAATAACTGTAATTAAATATTTGTTATAAGTAATTAATCTTCTAAATATGTTATTAAAGTTTCCAAGAAACCTAATGAATTGTTTGTAAATAATACAATATAAAAGTTAATTACACTAATGTATCGGAAATACTTCCTGATTAGTTTAATAAATGAATGGGTGGCGGGAATAACTATGTATGTTACTGAAAAACTTTACAGGAGAACGGAAGAACTAATATAGCAGCAATGCGGTACCTGAATGGACCTCTGAGATTGATAGTTTTTGCACCACCTGGGCAATAACAGAACGCAATGGAAACGGGGCAGATTAGGAACATACAACGTCATTCCAAAGTAATTTTTATTTGACATGGATGTTTTTTGGAATACTTCGGTGTAACGGTTATTTTACAGACAAAAATGTAACATTTTGACAAGCTCTTGCTCGTATCGAAATTTGTCGACAGTTATCATAAATTTAATGGAGAATATTTTGGTTATAAAATATTTGTTGCTAGGACCTACCGTTAAAGGAACTATATTGGTTCCAAAGAATAATGTCACGACCGCCAATTTTTTTTAATTTCTGGGGATTTTTTGACACTCTCCAGCTCTGTTGAGGTCTTAATTTTTCCGAGAGTTTTTTTGATAAGAAATTTAATGGAAAATATTTTTTGTCATATAACTTTTGTCGCTAAGATCAACCGTATAGAAGCTATATTGATTTGAATGAAAAAGGTCACATATGAAACCCCTATTTTCTTTTAACTTTGCTTATTTCGAATAATCATTGATTGTTAATTTAATTTAATTTTTAATTTAAGTAATTTGATTCTTTTAAATCTAAAATGTAAATTTGGAAAATCATATACATGGACATACCCATGATCTATTATTTTTCCCAATGAGGGAGAAATTGATTTTTTTAAAATAATCCCTATGAATTTATAACAATGGAACATTCCCACTGAGTCATAAACAGAGCTTCTCAGTTGTCATACTGACAAAACGTCCTCAATGTATAACGAACTCATCTTAAGTAAACAGATCAGATTCAGGATTTATATCATAAGCTAGCGCATTCTATGGAGACATATTTGAACTAAATAACCGTAGATATGACTTCGGGCTACATAGAACATTTTTCACTGAAAAAAAAAAAATCATGAAACCATGTACAATGTTATTACTGCCACTTATTTAATTATTCAAATTTACACTTTTATTTATATAATCTATTTTTCAATTTATTCTTGTTAATATGCTCCTAACTCCTGTTACTTAAATTGTTTCCTAAATCACTGAATCACTTTTGATAAATTTTAATTTTTTCCTGAATGAATAAATTTTTTTGTGAATATAATGAAATTTATTAAAACAATGTAAGAGAGTGATTATATAACCTGCAGTTCCTGTATAGCTTTCATTCATCAGGGAAAACTTAAGATACTTTTATTGATTAAAAAACAAAAGTGAAGGAAGATAGTTACAATTACAATTTAATAATTATAACCTCTAATGAGGAATGAATCTATTAAAATAGGTACATAATATAATGAAATATAATTGGATAATTTTAAGTAATTAAAATAAAATAGTGTTAGTAAGGTTGCAGATCATAGGGCCAAATATCAGGTTTGTAAAGGACGAAATAAGAGTTACTATACAGTACTAAAAAGTTTTTATCAAAACCTTTTAGATCTAAACAGTTATAAAATAATACTCTAATCATTAATTCATAAACAAACAAAAATCAAGTTTCTTTTTGCTTTATTTAGGAATGAGTGTGACTTCTGATGTGGTGGGCGCGACCATTATGGCTGCTGCTGCTGCGACCCCAGAACTTGCTATTAGCCTTGTTAGTACATTCTGGCTGGAAGGAGAAGTAGGAGCGGAAGCCATTGTGGGTTCTGCAACATTTAACTGTCTCATCATTCCTGGAATATGTGCTTTTCTAACAAAAGCTTATCATGTAAGTTATTAACATTATAAAATTAATTACTCAATACATATAATTATGTAAATAATCAACTTTAAGATGTTTAATTAGTAACCAATGAAGTTACAAAATTAGAGCTGGAATGTGTTAAATATTGTTTTAATATTTTATTTTCTACTTATAAAAAACAAACCAATGACTATTTTCGAAAATATTCTTCAAAGGTTTAATGGATTTTATAGCACAGAAGAGCTATAGTACAATAAATATAAATAGACCTCAATGTGATTGATTTTATTTTTTTCAGGAAGGACCAATTGATGTTTGGCCATTGTCAAGAGATGCATGCATGTTTTGTGTTTCTCTTGCTTGCCTTATATTCTGTGTCCATGGCGAAACTGTTGAGTGGTACAAGCCTTTCTTAATGGTTGTTGTATACTTCTTATATGTCTTAGGTAATTTAGAATTATTTGCTTTATAATTAAAGAATATTATAAGTTATCATGGCATTATTCAGATTAAGAACAAAAAAGTTAGCTTTCTGCACCTAATAAATAAATAAAGAACTCTTAAGTTTTCTTCTTACTAACATTAAATTATGAATATAATATTTTAAATCTTCTATAGCAACTTAACAGTAATACTTGTTTTTTCCTTTATGTAACAGCTATAAACAAAATATAAATTATAATCTCAACAAAAAAGCCAAAATATAATTTCAAGTAAAACAAAAAATAACTATGCTAAATAAAAAAACACAAAAATATGTTCTAATGAAATGAGTTTCAATAGTTTAATATAAAAACAAGAATATAGTAATTCAAAAATAGGAAATCATAAAAAGAAATTAGTAACAGACAAAGCTTGTTTTTCATCTCTAAAATTAAAATATATTTAATAAATTATTCACTGTCAATTGTCACTTATGTCTCCCTTATACGAAACATTCAGTTATACGAAGTATTTTTCGTTCCCCGGCGAACGAATAACTATCTTATAACTATTTAGTTAAAAGAAGTATTCACTTATACGAAAGATTTTCCGTTCCCCCTCACATTCGTATAAGTGAGACTCCACGGTATTTAACAAATTGAAATTATATGAATGTTGTAAAGAATTTTAGTGACAATTTATTTATAAATCAAATCAGCTTGTTCTATTGTTTAACTAAGCAATTGTAAATTTTAAACATCATGCATGAAAGGCCCTATGAAGATGTAATCAATTATGTTCAAATATTTCAAGAATTATCCAATGATTTGATTGACAACTGTTGTACATTTTAATTTGAGCCTGAAGTGAGAAGTCTTTCTCACTGTCTTCCTTTATTAAAAATTAACTGTTTTGTGTCTCTAATATTTTTCACGATAGTGAAACTATAGTTCAAAATTATTGTTTAGATTATTTTCAGATTATTTTCAAAAAAAAAAAAAAAAAAAAAAAAAAAAAAAAAAAAAAAAAAAAAAAAAAAAAAAAAAAAAAAAAAAAAAAAAAAAATACATCCAAAAGGTTAAACATTTATTGAGAACCAAAATTTTATTGTATAAATACCTACTTACATTAATTAGAAATAAATAATATATTTTAGGAATGCTCTTGGAAAAATATTTTCGAAGGAAAACTATGATGTTATTTTATTGGATGAATGAAGAAGAATATGATAACTCCCCATTTAAACCACTCAGTAAGTTTATCTATCAACCTGATCATTAATTTTTATTCTTAGTTAGTTTATAGTAAAAATAAACATTTAGTCCTGAGAAAACCTTTTAAATCAGTTACATTGCATTATATAAATACTACTTACTGAATAAAATTTTATTCAGCTTCTAGCTTTAAATGTTTATCTGCTTTATTAAGAGCATTTGAACAAAATATTAATTTTTAAGACCACTAGGTTCTTTGTTAATAGATAACCATTTCCTTGAGGAGGCTGAGTGGATGACCTAGTTCTAACCAAATGATAAGTCTAAGACAACTTGAAGCCTAAAGGTTCAATCCTGATACAACAACCATTGCCTTCAAACTTCCCTGAAGTGAGACCTGTGTGAACCCAAATATAAAACCCAATAATAAAAAACATCAGACCTAATACAGTCCTCTAATTATTCAAGAGTTAAGCCCTGGAAATCATTTATTATACAACTCAACAATTTTATGTGCCCATTTCAACTGTCCCAATGTTACTTGAATTATATTTAGTGGTTACATTTTTTGTGGTTCCACTTTATGTTTATCTAAATTCTATCATATACTTGTCAAGTTCTAACCATAGCGCACTTAAAAATATTATAGCATCTCAACAAATTGCCAAGCATTTTTGCCTAGAATGTCTTCTATTACTAAATTTGTGATATAATTAGATTTAGGCAGTTCCATGAAATACTGTTCCCAACTTTGATGTCGTGCTAAAAATTTATCATTTGGAACTATTTCTAACCAAAACTCATATATAATTATAAGAATAGGGTTTACATTCTGACTTAAAAAAGATCAACTTTCCTCCAAATTAGTCATTAGATCTCAATAAAAAACAATAATAATAATAAATAAGCATTAGGTACTCTTTGTAACATACATCAACAGTAAAAGTTTTTCAATATATTTACTTTTAAAACTTTTTTTAGTCAAGTAACAAGAGCTCTATAATTTGATGAGTCTTCATTGTTTTGATATAGAAAAAAAGTTAAAGATGGAAGTAATAATTTAATCCTGTACTCTTGAAATTCTAACTTTCATAAATTGTGAAAATAGTGGTTAGCCATTGTTGCTAAAGTATAACACGAAGGATTAAATAATGGAGAGCAATAATTAACTTCAGAGTTCTGTTAAAAATTTTGTCAAGAAGTTTGTTTGGTTCTGGGATACATGTTGAAAAAATGATGGCTAGTTCTACAAACCTTGACTCTACTCCTGCTTGTGATCATAATTGATTAGTTGCTCAAGTATAGAATAAAATATGGATAACCACAATGTACATTATATTATCACTCTAACCTTCAATATGACCAACTCCATTCGAATCAAGTACCTATCTTCAAAATCTCAAATCTAATTATATTTTTAGGTTCCGATAAACAATATGAATTAAGAGCTGATTACTGCAGCAGTTGCAATGAAGCTGATGCAGAATGTAAGCAGATCTTGTATTAAATATCATAATATTAAAAATTTTAATTGTAATAATTATTATATATATGTCTGACATTAATTTACAAAATTCTTTGTTTTATACAGCTCGATTACCTTATAAGTCCTCAAAAAAAAGTGAAACATGGTTTACAAAAGTATGTTCTTGCTTGTTTTGTCCAGTAACATTTTTACTTTACATCACTATTCCAAGGAAATGTCCATCACTTGCCATATTTATGTCACTATTTTGGATAGCAATTGTAAGCTACATCACTACCTGGATGATTATATTTATAGGTGAGAATCACCCTTTTAAGTTACACAAAACTCCTCTGATATTAAATAATAATTATGAAACCATGAATTTTAAGGTTACAGGTTAAATATTCCTGACTCCCTTATGGCCCTCACCGTGCTTGGGTTTGGTTTAGGAATTCCCGAACTGTTATCCAGTATGAGCGCAGCTAGAACAGGTATGTCTCAATCATCAAATACATGATTTGCATAATATGGAATGTGATTCATCATTATGTTAGCATTACAAAGTGACCTTAATAATAGAAGGGTGTATGTTTAAATGCATCTTGTAGGTTCATAAAATGTCATAGGTATTTAATAAGCATTTTATGACTCAATTAATTTATGACTGATAAAACTGAAGATAATCTGAAACTAAAAGGACTAGAGAAAAAGAAATCTTAAATTACCGAGATTTCAAATCAGTGGAAAATCAAATAGTAAAGTCAAAAAGTAGTCTTAATTTTAAAGTGTACAAAATGACACACAGATATAAATATCATAAAAATTAAACTATTACAAATAATTGTTTATTTAAAAAAAAAAAAAAATGCTGAAATTTTGATTTGCAGCCCTTTATTGTTTTGCTGTTCTTGGTTATTTATTCTCAGTACTAATATATATATTTATAAATTCTTTGAGAGCCAAACATTGGTCAAAATTGATTATTCTCTACTCTGTCATAAAAGACATATTACTTTAAATGTTTCATTTAAGGAGATTAATATCAGTTATTATATTAAAAAGGCATAACTCCCCATTTGCTTTATTCATTTAACTACATGTTTCAGGTTCTACAATCATTATGTTATTTTACAATTCTTTACTATATTATTACATCACTTAACTATTTTTGGTTTTTATTACCTAACACTGTGATATTCTCACTTGGTCATCTCTTCTACACTGACACCACTGGGCAATGTTCAATTATTGTTTTGTTTATTTATTGTTAGCATTCTGGCCTATTTCATTTAGTTCATATTTTACCATTCCATTTCCATTCTAATAGTTGTATTGTCACTACTATTTACATTTTTATTACTTTTATTTATTAATGATTTTATTCTTTTTATGGACTATTTATATTTTCAGTCTATCTATTAATTTAGCATAGTTTGTACCAATTTTATGTGTATCAGTTTTGTAGTTTACTGCCTGGCCTATTGTTTTATTTATATAAATTGCTTCCATTATTTTTCTATTTTTGGTTTTATACTCATGATTTAATATGGTTGTATTTTCAAAGTCGAATTCAAACATGAATTTGAAAATACAACCGAGTACGAGTATCCATGAAATTCTATAAAAGAAGTAAATTAAACATGCAGTTACAAGTTATTATCATTATTCACAGGTAAATATACTATGGCTCTGTGCAATGCATTTGGTGCAAATACTTTCAATATCCTTCTCTGCTTGGGACTTCCTTGGTGCGTCAAGCTCTTGATCTCCGACAACCAAAGTGTCTGGGTCAATACTGAGGGATTGGCTTACAATTGTACACTTATTTTAGTCATCGTCACAGTGATCTATACTTCATTAGCTCTCAATGAATACGTCCTAGACAAAAAGGTATACATAAAATCTTACATACTTCTATGGTTATCCTATTTTATATTTAATGAAGGGTGAAATTAACAAAAATATTGCAATAACATTTTAAACATTATTAAACTTTAATTATTTTTCAAACTATCAAATTTTTGAATTGCTGATGAGATAATAATGATTCATCTGACTTTGATATTGACTTACAGACAGGAATACATATATATTGTATGGAAATACTGAAAATTTCTACTATAGTTAAACTATATCAGTATTTGTCATGAAGAAGTGGATAAATCAAATTTCTTTTCAAAGAGTTAACAATATTACAATAGTTTAGCAATATATTTTTTAAATTGATTTATAATTAGACAGGCAAAAATGGGGGTCTTTCCAGCCTAAATGTGTTGTGTTGGTATAACAAAATAAAAACACATTTTTATTTATTTTTACAGAATTATTTAAAACAAATTTTTAAGAATTTATCATAACATTCGACAAATTAAAACAGGTATTCGAGGTGTGTGCGTATGTATATAAAAGGTGTTTCGGGGTTAAGTAGAAAAACTGAAAATTTGAACTAAGGACCCCAAAACACGAAAAAAATTTCCTATGGAGCTATGTCCGCAAACGCTTTGTTTAGGAAATGTTAAACTTATTTTATTTGTTCCAACTACTTTACTCTTTAAATGCAGCATCTTTCTTCAACAGCAGCAGTGGATGAACGGCATTGGATAAGTGTTATTGTTTCACAAGATTCAATTATCGTTCTTCGTTATTAATTAAGGTCATTGACCAGCCTTGCATAGAATTTTTGTTTAATGTCTCCCCAAACAAAAAAATTCAGTGGTGTCATTTCTGGAGAGCAAGCAGGCCAAGCCACTGGTCCTGCACGGCCAATCCATTGATTGGGATAATTAACACTTAATCATTGTTGTGGACCTCTTCCCTAATGTGCAGAACAACCATCTAATTTAAACTACACGTTTCTTCCCAGTTGTAGTGGAATATCTTCAACTAAATCATTATTAAGAAATTCCAAAAGTGTGTCTGCATTGAGTTGAGGTGGTAAGAAATGCGGACCTATTAAAATATTGTCTACTATCTCCAACCATACACTGAAAGTGATGCTCATGAATAGCATGGGGATTTTCATGCAACTAGAGATGATTATTTTTCTGATTGAAGATACCTCTTTATGTGAAGGTAGCTTCATCTGTCCAGAAAATTTCTTTCATATTTCCAGTTTGCTCACTGCTGCTGCTGTTGAAGAAAGAGCCAGTCTTGAATTAGGCATAATTTCATTTAATAATTGTGAATTTTTAATTTCAGCTTGGCTGTTTTTTCCTGGTGCTATATTCCATTTTCGTTGTGTTGTCAACTTTAATAGAATTGAATGTATTTTATCCAGTCAATATGCCGATGTGTAACATTAAAGACTACTATTATGACTGATATTAAAGCTGAGAAGTTAGTGAATACCTCTAACCAAGTCATTAAAAATAATATTTAGTATAAAATAATATTAAGCATCTAAACATCAGACTGAAAATAAGAATTAATGCTAAGTAATGTTAAATAAATTTATTACAGAAATTATTTGCTCAAATCTTTGTTTAATATTTAATTCTTTTAACAAAATCTCCAAAAATTCCAACATACATTTGTGATAAAGCATTTCTAACTTCAAATAAAAACACTTGAAACCCCATACATAACCCTACCATGCCAAGCATCCACCACTTCAAAGATACATCTAATTGAGCTATAAGAAGGGTTGGTTTTAAGAGCAATCAGAATGAACAAATGATTTAATAAACATTTAATCATGAGTTTTGCTACCAGGTATTTTTTGACATCTTAATCTCTATATTTGAGAAAATATTGCTTTTAGTCTTTGTTTAAATGACAGATTGAATTGGAGAGCCTAGATATTATACATAGTGGATTGAACTAAGAGATTCTACAGTAAACTGAACTATCAACATAAATGTTTTAAATAAAATAATTTTAAAAAAATTCTATCGTATTAGGTATATCACACAGATGTCAAATACTCATATCCATTAAAAGTGGTGGTGGTGTGAATAAAGATTCTCACACTGAGACCTGTATTCCAATAGTTTTCCTGCTGGAAACTATTAACAGAATAATATCTATTTTAAAGAACAAAAAAAAAAAAAAAAAAATTTGTATTTGTTAGGAACAAGAGACACTATATTGAGTGAGGCCCCCCATTTCACATGCTGCACCCATTGCTACATATTGCACTGCACTGTTATTGATTTTGACACACACAGGGTACTATATACATTATAACAAGAACCAATAACATTATACAATAATTATTATGATGTCTACATTTTTGTTTATTTCCTCTTCCATTTTTTTAAAATTCGTATTTCTATATTGTCTCTCTTTTTTCATGAAGCTCCTTGTTCTATTCTGTGAGTTTCGAACCATAGACCTCTCACATCAAAGCCTCATTCACCGAAAGTCCCACAGAACTTTTCTTTAAGGAAAGGAATAAATTTATTTATTTTTTTCTTCCTTTCCACTTTACCTGCTTGATCTGTATCATTATTTTCGAACCTATACGTAGGGTATAGAATGAATGCTGATTTTGAAAATAGCAACTATATCAGCATTGAGTAGAGCCATTGGTATCAGTGCAGTACAGATCAATGAAGCAGGTAAATCCTTGCTATTTAAGGAACCTCATTGTTTCAGTTTTTACGACGGTGTGTTATAAGGAGGGAGTAGTGGAAAATTCACAGCACATGTGCTCATATTTAACTCTGTTGCCTTTGCATTAAAGGAACCCGAGTTCACTTTTCTGCTCGTTGATGCCTAGGATGCAGAGGTCCATGATTAAAAGAATTATAGTACACTATATAATTCCTTAAATACATAAAATAAACCATTTTTAATGGTGTAATGTCTGACCGTAATTATGTAAGGAAGATGGTTGTGGTGTGCGGTATAACGGTATATATAACACAATAAATTGATATATTTTTATAACCAATTGAGTTATAATAAAGATGAGTAGTGTGTTGATAAAATTTTATTTGTGAACAGTTTTTTTAAAGAAGTTCAATAGGAAAATTACACTTTTACAAGCTAGGTAAGATTTTTTTTCAATGTAACTTTCCCAACACTGCCTAATGAATAGTTAATAATAATGTATTTATTCATTAAAAAGAAGTATTATCAATTAGCTAATTTGAAATGTTCTCTTTTAATTTCAGTAAAATATTGATACTTTGATATAAAATATTAAAGTACCAAATTTTTATCTAAAATTGGAAATACTGCCTCTTAATGTAATATAAATATATTTATCTTAATATAAATATTATTGTATTTAATAAAAAATTAAAATCATTCTCCTTCATTTTTCTTAGGATTATGATATCCATTAGCAGCCAATAAATAAAAACAATTATTTTTTAAAAGTAGTGACAGTGATATCCATGCATTGATTGACTAGCTAAATCACCACTGTTTATTATGATCATTCACTTAGCCTCTAAGCGAGCATCTAAGTAATTTTGTGTTCTTTACTGGTGTATCTCTATTGGAAAAATGTTGACAGGTCAATTATTAACAGATATTTGGGATTTTTAATGCTTTATATAGGTATTCTTTGATAATTAGCATTAAGAAATAAATCTAAGTGTGTTCACATTCGATTGATCTGTTACATAGGACTCTACCCGATTTCTAACTTGGGATTCACATACCATACTAAAACAACAAGAAACTACTTGTGATAGACTGCTCCAGCATTTACTAGACTAACATTCAAAGCTTCCAATTAATAACAAGACTCATTTACATGACAGTTATTAGACCTATTATATTAGGACATATGGAGTTGAGCTTCAGGACTCAACTAAACCAAAATATTTTATTTGTTTAAATATTAAATTATTTTAAAATCAATTAGATTATTCCTTTTTATCATTATATAACTTATTATTACATTTATATGGAATTGAGCTTTGTGGCTCTACTAAACCATCCAATTCATCACGTATACAATTCTTTGTCCAAGATCCTAAGAAAAATCCTCAATCCTTACTTTGTCACAAATAAACATTTCCAAAAAGACCTTAACGCTTCTATTTTAGCCTATATCAAATACTTATCCTTTCAGAGTAAACTCCACACTCACTCAAATCTTCTAGTCTCCCAACTTGATTACCACTCAATCCCTGATAACCCTCCAAGGTGTGTGAAAAGAAGATGGCCTAGGGATCTTCTAATGTAAAACTTTTATTGAATTGCAACAGATGAATAATTTTTTACTAGTTATAATTTTTTTACTATTGTAATAATTTTTTCAGATTTACTTGATGTATATACTGTATATAATTGTAAATATTAATAAACAAAATAAATTAATAAATAGAAAAATGTGTTCATTTTTGATTGACTGCCTGGTTAAATTAAATATCATTTTTCATTGAACATATTTAAGTAAAATGTCAACACATTTAAAATATTTTTTACATATACTAAATTTAATAATAATTTTAATTATACCAGTAAAAGTAAATTTATGATTTTATTTTTAATAATAAAAATTAAGCCTAAAACAAAACAATAGTGCAAATTAACAAAGCTGACATCTTGTAAATCAATTACATATAGTTAAGTATTGAGTACTTTGTACTTTATATTACTTCAAAATGGACCAATAGATTAGTATAACATCAACTAAACCTGATACAAATGTTGAAGTCAAGTTTCCAGTACTATAGAAAACAGTAATTGTATGGTGGAGACTAGCATGTATTACTCCCTTCCTTCCAACTTGGCACTACAACCCATTACTGAGTCTTGGCTTCCACCAACATAGTCCGTCACCTGTCTCTATTCTGTGCTGCCATTTTCCAATTTTTCACACACAGAAGGGACCTATCATCATTGTAACACAACATCACTCCATCTGGCCTTATGTCTACATACTCTGCGTTTGTGGTGGATCCTGTATTCCAATAAATTTTTTGGGATCTCCTCTTCAGACATCCTGGCAATATGACCTGCCCACCAGCTTTTATATGCTGAATGACATATATATAACTTAAGTTTAACAATTATTTGTGAATATAATTATAGAGTATTTAGTAAACAAGGGATTAAAGTGAGACATCGGTCTGTAACAAAAAAACATATTTTGTTTTTTAATAATCCATTAACCATTAACAATATTAACAAATTTACAAAAATATAAAAATTTAAACCAGCTATTTTACATTATCCACTAGTGACAATTGTAATGATTAAATGATACCAATTAACAATAAACTGTTTAATATACATTAAATCATAAAGTTTAATTCATGTGTTTCAGATTTGTTTACAATAATTAATTACAAATATAACATAGTATGCAATTAAAAACATGATAAATTCACAATTCTGAAAAAAAAGTAGATAGATTTCTGATATATTAATAATTGATCTCTAAGTCAACTTCATAAAATAACCTTTTTAAGGATGACAATTTCATTTTTCAAGTTCTTTTAAATTACATAGGAGAAAAGAATCAAGATCATTATCATAACACCAGTGTAATTTTCGTAGAGGATATGAATTTTTCTATAGACAGAAATCAATAAAATTAATCGAAAAGCTTTTATTTAATTTTTAAGGTAACTCGATTTAACAATTACTTTTTTTGAACAGTAATTAGTTCAGTTTATAATATAATTATACATTTAATTACAACACAAAAAATGCAATAGATGTTCACATAGTTGAAAGATAATATTTCCATGTCTCAAGCCATCTTTTATGATATTTTAAACCAATATAAAATTTTAAATAATGTTTTAAGAATAAACAGCAATGAATTTGCTTTTATAACAAAATACAGAAAAGTGCTGATTTATAATCATTTTTTTGAAATATAAAGAGAAATAATTAGCAGAAACACAATGGCTCAAATATGAAACAGATTATGCTTGAAAAAAACTAAGAAACATGTTTTATATCTTAAACAAATCACACTCTTTTATGGTAACATAAGTCGCAGAACAGAGGAGAAAAATTATGCTTGTTCCATGACCTTGAGATCCTCAGCAACTGCAAACTCACAGCCGGTAGAAGTCAATATTTCTGGCACTCCTATTCCTTCACCAATTTCTACTAATGTTAAACCTTGCTCTGGGTGAACTTTAAACACTGCCTGTAAATGTAATAAAAAATCAACATTGAATCACAGTTTATATATTTTTATTTCATCTATTTAATGTTATCCTTAACTAAGGAAAACAATTGACACAAAAAAATAAAATAAAATAAAAAAATAAATAAAAATAAAAATCTGGTATAGCTGAAGCTTTTACCTTCTCTGTTATAATGAGATCAACTACTTTCTTGCCAGTAAGTGGAAGGCTGCAATTAGTAACAATTTTATGTCCACCCTCTTTAGTATTGTGCTCCATAACAATAACCACTTTCGTTCCTTCTGCTGAAATTAAATCCATAGCTCCGCCCATACCATTGATCATTTTGCCCTTTAAAAAAAAAAAAAAAAAAAAAAAAAAAAAAAAAAAAAAAATTAAGAATGCAGAAAAACTTGATCTGAACTCTCCATCTCCTTTACATATTTAAAAAAAAAATTTATAATAATAATAATGAGATTGCCCTTTCCATTCCTATTATTGCTTTGGAAAAAAAAATAATTAACTTGAATTGAAAGAGTGAATTTAGTTAGTAATCATATTGGAAAGAATACACCTAATTTAAATACAATAAACTAATTAATTTTTAAAAATAAATCATACTGATTTGATGTTTAATAAAATTTTAAATTTTTCTTAGCAGACATCAATCTTTTATTTGTTTTCATTTTTAATATAGCTCTATCCACCAATCAATATATTAAAATCGGACTTTAACCCACTCCATAACAACCCTGGTAGTATGCAAGACGCAAAACTAAAAATAAGTGTATATTTTCCAAATAAAATACTCTGTTCTCTTATGACATGTTGCTTCCTGCGTAGTTTATTTTAATTTTTCTATTCCTAAACTAAAACAGCTTCCTTCCACGTCAATTGAACTAATCTCACCAACTTTGGTGGACTCCTAGAGATCTGATATCATCTACTAGGTCATATTAGAAATTTTTAAAAAGGTGGTGCAGACTAATGTTATGCTTGTAAGTTCAACAGCTGTCTTAGGAAGAACGAAATCTACAGTCAATCTTCCTCCTCAATGGTAATCTAAGTTACCTCCCAGCACACCTTACCAATTTCTTGTCAACTGCAATGGATAGCACCCTATATACAGACGACAGTAGCAGCCCTTGCAAGCTATCAGCTTAATACATCCTTATTAGTATAGTACAACAATAATAATGAACAAAATACAAAAATCATTTTCGAATAAATAAAAAATTAACAAACTTTCTATTTGTATGGGTTATAATATTGATATACTTGATATTTTACCTTTGATAGAAGAAAAAAAAAAAATATTTAAAAGAATTAATAACCAGTCTCATCTCTGTCAACTTATATTCTCAACAGATCTTTATGTTTTATGGGGTGCTGAATCCGAATCTGAAGTTTGCTACCACGGCAACCATCGAATTCATATTCAAAATCGCAAAAAAACCCGTTATTATGGTTTTTTTTTTTATCTATAACACGATAACAAAGCTTTTTTCGAAGAAAGTCTTCAAATATTAATTGTAGCTGGAACTAGTACCTACATAATGAAAAAAAGAAATTCGAAATCGGACCACTTTTCGCAATGTTACGTGGTTGGGAAAAAATGGAGAAATTGGCCAACTTGCCATCAGTCCCACAGCTATGCAAAAACACGTTTGTCGTACTCTTTTGGCTATAACTCTGAAACTATTTGTCCGATACAACATTACTTTTTTTCATCTTAAAGCTGATTAAATTTACTATAAGAATCTATAAATGAAGTTTTAATCAAACCCCGTAAAATGCACATGCCAGCCCGCTAATAAAAACGTACTGTTGTAAAATCCAAGTGTTTTTTGGCACATTTGTCGCTCTAACTCCTCAAATATTTGTTCGATCCCAAATTTCTTTTTTCTATCTCAAAGCTGATTAAATTTGCTATCAGATGCTATAAATGTAAATTATATTAAATCCTGTAAACCACCCAAGCTAGCACGCTAAATGTGTATGTTTTGGCAAAATATGTAAATTATGAAATGCTCAGTAGACTGGTGTGAGTATTTCACGGCGTTAATTATAAGTTACATATATAGGATCTTTATATTTAATTGTAAATTTAACCAGCTTTTAGATAAAAATATTAAATTTTGGATCGGACAAATGGTTTTAGAGTTATAGTGAATAATGTGCCAAAAAAACATGTATTTTACAAAAGTAAGTGATTTGAAGCATGATAGCTTGTACATTTCAAGAATTTTGAAAAAAATTTCATTTTTAGGATCTAATTGTGAATTTAACCACCTTTCAATTTGAGAAAAAAAAACATTTTGAATCGGACAAATACTTTCGGAGTTATAATGATAAATGTGCCAAAAACAATGGATTTAACAACAGTACGGGTTTTTAGGCGTCTGGGATATTATAACTCCGAAAGTATTTGTCCGATTCAAAATTTTTTTTTTCAGTCTTAAATTAAAACTTCATTTATAGATTCTTATAGTAAATTTAATCAGCTTTAAGATGAAAAAAAGTAATGTTGTATCGGACAAATACTTCTGGAGTTAAAATATCCGACAAATGTGTTTTCATGGAGCTGTGGGACAGACTGCAAGTTGGCCAATTTCTACATTTGTCCCAATGTAACATTGCGAAAAATGGTCCGATTTCGGATTTCTTTTTTTCATTATGTAGGTACTAGTTCCAGCTACAATTAATAATTAAATACTTTCTTCGAAAAAAGCTTTGTTATCGTGTTATAGAGAAAAAACCCAAAATAAGGTTTTTTTTTTGCGATTTTGAATATGAAGCCGATGCTTGCCATGGTAGAAAACTTCAGATTCGGATTCAGCACCCCAAAAAACATAAAGATCCATTGAGAATAAAAGTTCCGCAGTTTTGTCTTTGGCAAACCCTTATTTTACTGGACTATTATGGAATAAGTGGTTATTTGACTTTCCGAAAAGTTATTTAACAAGTTAGATGCAATATTGACTTATAACTAAATAAACTTTTCTCCAATGTGTCCGATTTTTGAAAATAATCCAAATTTTAAAACTGCTTCTTTGAAGAGTTCCAAATTTTTGACAACTTATTCATCTATATATTTAAAAGGAGGAAAACTAAAGAAATTGAAAAAAAAGAGCATCACTTACTGGTACCATCCAATTGGCTAGATCTCCATACTGCGAAACTTCCAAGCCTCCAAGTATAGTCAAATCTATGTGACCTCTAAAAATAAAAAATAAATAAATGAAAATTAACTAAACAAATAATTAAATAAATTATTTAATAGCTGAACAAAAAAATAGTTGAAATACCTATATTATGAAGTTGAAATAGGACAAACGGGAAGGTGCAGTAGCAGGGGAGGCAGGTAAAAAATATAAATTTTATTCTTCAGATAGTACTGGAATGACATATCAGGAAGAGGACTAGGAAGGATTCCTAAAACTAAGTCAGTATAAGCACTAAACATTAAACAAAAAATATAATTAAATTATTTCGTTATAGTCATGTATAGTTGATAAAATAAATACCCTCGAATCATGGCAAAGGAATCATCACTGGAGAAATAAGAAGCTCCAGGGACAATTGTTACTGGCTCTTTTGCAGCATTTATTAGGTCTGGGTCAACATCTGGCCTGGTTTCAGGATATGCACCAATTCCTAGGAGACCGTTTTCTGAATGAAGCACAACTTTCATACCTTTTGGAATATAATTGGCTGACAAAACAGGAATACCTATTCCCAAGTTCACTAAATATTTCAATTAAGGATTGTATATGAGAAAACATTAATAGTAAACAAGGTTTTGATTTGAATAAAACTTGGAATGGTAAAATATATCTACCCTTGTTATTTAAACATGAACATTAAAATTTAAAAGCCTATTATAATTAGTAAGTATATAATATAAAATTTTATTAAAATAAATAAGTGATTGCATAAACATATTTTTGTCATAACAAGTATTTACGCATGGTCAGTTTCAATTTTTTTTTTAATATAAAAATTCTGAATTAAAATAAACTTCTCCTTTTATTACATAGTTTTTAAACTCTTCTGTGCATAAGATATCTCCCAAGTGAAGAGCCAGGTACTTACTTTATAGTGGTTGGGTATGCATAAGGTTTCCTGATCACGGGTCCAGGATTATGGAATCAGGTGCCATATCCACTGAGTAGCCAAAATCAGAGGATAGGAAGTATAACAGTATTATAGATTCTTGATTGTAGGTACCTAAATTGCAAGCAAGTCTGAATTTTCTAAGGAAGAACTGACAAGCTTTTCATACCTTTAACTTTGTTCCTATCTCATAAAAATCATCACTGGTTCTATTAAAAACCACTTTGTTGAATATAAATTTATGATGAGACTTCATTATTGTTTGTTTGCTTTTAGTTAAAAGTGTAAAACCCACAGGCCATCAATGTCAAGATATAATTTTATATCAGGTTCTGTTGATATTGATCCATTCTTTATAAGTTTTATTCAAAGCCTTGATTGTCCTTGAATATATTGGGTTGTCTAGAAATTAATGCAGGTTTATGTTTTTAAAATAAAGCTATAAAATAATTGATTATATATATAATTGATATTGATTTTTATGACATAAAACTCTTTAGTCCTCTCAACACAGTTCTGCCAATGTGTTGTCTCCAATGAATAGAGCTTTTATTTAATCCTTATAACTAAGCATTTCTGATTTCTAGAGCCTTTTTTTTTTCATTTTGAAAAAATAGTAGTTGATAAGCTAGAGGTTTGGAGAAAAGGACGTTTGAGGCAGAGAGTCATAACTAAGCACCAACAATTTCATAACAACAAAACTTTTCTTACAATGATTTTTTTTTGTGACTTAGGATCTTTCAATTCTTTTTAAGTACTAGGATTTTTACCCAACAAACCTCACAGAATATCATTATCCATGGAAAGACTCCAGCCAAGAGCCTAATTCTTTTTAAGGCTGAAGTCTCTCTCTCAAAATGTTTTAAACGATTGTTAAATGCACTTTATTAATATTTCTGCTTTTTGGGTGGGCACTGCTCCGACCAAGTTTGAACACGCAAAACAAATTTATACTAAAATCAAATGTAAACTTGTAAGTAAAAACTAAATTAATTACAAGTCTATTACTAAACCATTTATGAACCTGATAAACTGCATTATTTCACAAAATTGAGAAACACTTGCAGTCTTTTTCCTAATATTTCAGACCAATAATAAAACATTTTACTTTCTCATATTGTTTAAATTATAATTTTATAAATATAACAATAATAGAATAGAAGGAAAAAATTCCTTTAACATAATAATCATAATTAAAGATTGAATATTACAATATCTAATAGCAAAAAAAAAAAAAAAAAAAAAAAAAAAAAAAAAAAAAAAAAAAAAAAAAAAAAAAAAAAAAAAAAAAAATAAAAAAAAAATAAAAAACCATTAAAACACATGAGTATACAACTCAAGAGAGCGCTAAAAAAGGATACCATACATGCCATCTTTAAACTCAGCAGCAGCTCTTCTAGCAATTCTCTCTCTAAGTTTGGCGGCAGGAGTTTCAGAAGCAGCACTGGCTGTTTTCTTTGCCAAGACCAGTTTCTGAAAAATCACATGATATATTATAAAAAAAAAAAAAAAAAAATTAGCATTTCTTAAACAACTTATTTAGCTTGACATATTGTATACCTCTAGCCTCTTTTCATAGTCTTCACCTTTTATTACTCTGTTGACGTAAATGCCAGGCAAATGAATTTGATCAGGATCTAGTTTTCCAATGGGTACGAGTTCTTCTACTTCAAGTATAGTAGTTCGCGCTGCTTGAGCCATCACAGGATTAAAGTTGCGAGCGGTTTTCCTGTTGAATACAAGGCAATAATAAAAACTTGAAATTTTTTGAAGCTAGAACCATAACCGACATTAGCTACCTGAAGATAGTATTTCCTTCTTCATCAGCAACTTGACCTTTTATGAGAGCCCAGTCAGCAGTAATAGCAGTTTCCATAACAAAATCACGTCCACCAAATTGCTAAACTTAACAAAAAATAAAATAAATTTGACTTAAAAAAGGGTATAAATATCTATATGGTAAGTTGTGATTAATTTATTTCAAAAACAATGATTTATATAAATAGGCATTTATAATGAAATTAACAAAACCTACAATTTTTAATTAAAAATTTGAACTAATTAAGAACTTAATAAATAGATTATATTGTCTCTTGGAGAAAACTTTTTTTTTTTATTACTCCTTTATAGAGATGTGATATTTAAAAAAAAATACAGATGATGCTTTCTCATCAGTCTTGAACCATTTTAAGTATAATATTAAAATTGAAAATAAATATTTTTGGATCAAGGTTTGAAAAAAAATCCACTGATGAAGAAAGCTAGCTTTTAAATACGTGACCTATTACCAATCCGGTACAAAGGAAAGTTGTGGTAGTTCTCTTGAGTCAATCACATAAACTAATAATTGTTACAGATAAAAAGCAAACACTGTCTTTCATTTAGGCCTAACTCTCTCCATCATTAAAATAAATTAGAGAGTTAATGCTATATAACTATAATGTTTCTTACTACATCTTATATTTATTCTGGTAATTTATTTAATATAATGGCTTAAATTTATAAATATTTCCCAGTTCTACTTTCCTGAAATCCAAGAGTTTACCCAGTTTAATATAATTAAAGTAATTTCAAACAAAAGCAATGCTAAAATAATATTATTTTTGGCCCAGTTTATCCAGACATGGGAAATTCCACAATAAATGAATATATTAAAGAAATAAAATAATAATAAATTATTTATTTCAATAATTGTCTGACCCTATCTATAATTTAATAAATAATTACTAAATGACCTATTACTAATAAAAATATGTTAATAAATTAGATAAAACAAATAAGCATTGTGTAGTTATAATTTTCAACTAGAAGCTACTTTAATGCTACAGCCAAGTTAATATTAAATTCAAGATAAAAAGAAGATTTGAGCCCGAGGTACAAATGCAATTTCAAGGTCGATTGCGGTCAATCCCTCCAAGCTGCAAAGCCAAGGTCAAACCTCAGAGTACTTTTACTTCCCTTCTAATACTAAAGGAAAATATACTTAAGGCCTCTATTTATATTTTACACTATAATAAAACAGTAACTAAACACTAAGGTTTTTAATTTATTTAATGAAGCAATGCTTTTTATTTATTTTTATGAGACACCAAATAAACTGAATTTTGAAACAAATACACGAAAGTACATCCTGATATCTTGAAAAGAAAAATATTGCATATTTAATAGCAATCAAGAAAGAAATTGTAATATCTAAACATATGTACAGATAAAAAAACAAAACGAAACAGTATCAGATAATTCTAAAAATAACATAGGAAGTTAAAATTATACCCAGATAAACTACCTTAATATTGTAGGGTTATAAGAAAAACACAAACCATCTTTTTCAACTAGTGAGACATTTTTTTTTTTATAAATAAACCAGTAGTTATATTTTAGTTTCATTTTGTTTCTTTTATCTATTTTGTAATTACATTAATTCAGCATCATAGAAAACCTAAAAGTTCAACAATAAATAATTTTCACTTAAAACCCAACAATATCTGATTTTTATAAATAAAATTAATAGTTATTTACCCTTGTTTCCCTACCAGGGCTACTTTTTTTAACTTTGCCATCTTTATCATACATCATAGGAACGCCTCCTTCTTGAATGAGAGTACCAAAAGCAGTTGGAGTGTAAAAGGCTGGGATCCCAGCTGCACCAGCCCGCAACCTTTCAGCAAGGGTACCCTAAATAATAAATTAATTTGTAAAAACAATAATAAATATAAAGTAAAAACAAGTAACATTTTTAGAATAAAACTTTTTTTTTATATTAAAATTTCAATTTTTCTAATTTAAAAATTTTAATTTTTCTATCTTAAACAATTTACCTTTAACAAAGTCCTACATTCTAAGCCAAAATGTTAGCACAACAAATTAAATTTATTTAATCATGTTTCCTTGACTGCAGACTTTAATTTTTTACTTCATTGTAATTTTTAACACATAATATATTACAATTTGCTAACCAACAAGAGTAAAAAAGAGAATATTTGAATCCATTAACAGTATGCACTAATTTCATTTTACGAAATGAAATCAGCATGCAGGTACAAAACAGCATAACAGGGTACAGATTTGTATGCATAACAGAATACAAAGGTACAGCTATTAATTTTTTTTTTTTTTTAAACTATAACTACCTTTCTGCTATATGGGTCATTCTCATAGAAAGGGGCAGAAGTGATGTCCAGTACATTTGTGGCTCCCCATTTATGATTTTGGATCTGAAAATTTTTTTAAATTGTAGTTTATCACTTTATCTAAAAGTGAAATTTTTCTTTTCACGATCCAATATTTTTTTTGTGTTGAAAAATTGTGAAATTTGACCAATTGTCATGGCCCTGTCCTGTCCGGGCACGATATTCCCAACTTCAAGCTGCGGTAGGGGTCTATCTCTTCAAATACAGAAGTGATTATTCAATCCTAGATCATAATATTGCTGGAGATTGAGAAGTGATTGTCCAAAATGGGCTAGAGCCAATAGATTTCAATATTATAATGAAAATAAGAGTGCCCATGCCATCGACGTCAAGGCCCTGTCCGATTATATTTCTCAAATTTCCCTGTAAACGCGTGTGTTAGCCAGCTATGAATTCCCGCCTTAATTTTCACACCATTATTATCTTGTTGCATCACCCATTAACTAGTCCTTGGAGTACAGTGGGAACACTCAGAGAAGAACAACATCGGCAAAGTCATGAGTGTCCAAACAACCACCGTCAAGTTCCTGGCTTCAATAAAAACTTAAGTATTCAAACCTGTTTTTTCTTATTGCTCAGTACTTGTTCACAGTGTGGAACTGTTTCTATTTCTATAAATATTTTAGAAATAACGTTGCAACAAAACAAAAGATTTTAGAAATACCTATGTTTTGTCATGGCCCTGTCTTCATCTGTAAAATTGAGGACAGGATCATGACGGTATCCAAACGTTTTTATCATTTTTACTAAATAAAAAACCGCATTTGAAGTTGTACATTTACACTTTATAATAAATACATATAAATTACAGTGTGCCGGAATCACAATAAGTCCGCTCATTAAATATAAATAAATTCATACAAACTTAAAGCGGTAATCTGTAGGTGACACACTTTGATTTTCTTTCACGTTTGTTCTGATACCCTTTTTTATTTTTAGAATATTTAGTCAATATTTTAAGTCAATTTTAAACAATTCTGGTCAAAATAAAAGACTAATAATTAATTATTTTTCTTTGTTTTTCATCATATAAATGATGTACCTATATATTTTTTGTATGATTTAAATATTAAAACATTTTGTGAAAACTCGATTACTGCTTATTTTTTGAGCCTATCACCTGCAGAGAGATTAAAATAATTATATTACAGAAGACAGCCAAGATGATCGTGAAGAAAAAGGCATGGCATAGTTAACGTCATGAAACGGGAGTCAGTCATGTGCCTTCTTATTTATTTTTTTTTCTTGATAAATTAAAGCGGTGTTGTTTGGAAGGGCATTGAATTTTAATTAAAGCTGCTGGAGAGCATCCTAATTTTTTTTTACCTTGATTGGAATACTTCTAAATTTCTGAAATCGTGAACCCAAAAATGCCCCTTTCTGTGAGAATGACCCATATACAAAAGAGTGTTGACACTTTGAGTTTCCCATAAATTTTGGACTCGTAAAAGATTTTAATTTTTATTATATAACTTCATATATTTGATTCATACCTGGCTTACAATAATGAAAAAATGATATCTTAATCACATATCAGGTTTAAAGGAGACCCAGTGGCATACTCTGGTACCTCCTCTTGATTTCAAGTTTGTTTTTTGAATATACCCTCTATAAACACTTTGTTATATTGAAGTCCAATATTGATAATCTTTCATCGCTCTTAAATTTTAAATTTATTTAATGTTATTATTTTTATAATTTTCCCAAAGAAACTATGAACGTTCAAGTTTTCGATAGTTTGAGTAGGTAATAGGTCCCAACTGCATTGAGCTATGGGGTCCCTACTATACCATAATAGTGAGCAATTAATAGATGAACATGGAATAACAAAGAAACTTCTTAATCCAAACATTTAGAAGGGACAGTATCAATAATATTAATTCTGAGAAGTTTGAGGTCTATTTAAGTGAAAAATAAGGTGATAGCATTTTTTTAATTTAACTCTAAGGTATGCCTCTAAAAGTGAAATTCGTACCAGAATAAGTTTAAATCAAGGCTCTTAAGTACACACACTACATTCCCACATATTGCCCAGAAACCTTAAAAGTAAAAAGACTGCTATGTTCTCAAAGAATAGTTGGAAATATATGATCAGGGACTAACTCACTAACAAGAATTATGTGATATGGGTGGCATCAGACAAAACAAAAGAAAATTTCTGGTTTATTATTGTTAGTCTGATCTTAGCAGTAATCTGGATATTACATAAACATGGGTTTGGTTGATCATTACCTTATCTAATTGCTAGCTGGACATGGTAGTTTCAGGGACAACCAAGCTTCAATCTTGCTGAAACAGTAAAATATGTATTCTTCTGATGCCCTAAACACAAAGTAGAGGGAGAGCTAGTACAGAGATGGTCTCAGACAAACCCAATGAATCAGATGATTACGATGGAGGAGATCTGGAATACTGCAGCACATTACTAAGCTTACATCGGCATAAAGCTAAGTAAACAGGAGAGAGAAAGAAGAGTCAAAATGGGTAGAGCAGTATAAGCCTCTGAAGGAAGGTTATCAAAACCCTGACGCTTTAGTCACACAGTCACCACATCAATTGCCCCCCTCCTCTTATTCCGCTTCACCACCTACCCAATCCTCCTGTTATTTGATGTCTTTTCATCCAAGACTTAACTGACTAAGAAAAAATTAACTTCATTCACACATCAATATTATTTTTTCAATCGTATTTAGTTTGTTACTGCCTTATTTTAAATTTTAAATCAATAAAGAGTCCCCAGGCAGGCACAAGTGGCATTAAGAGTGTTTATCCTTAAAATGGTAGCAAAAGTAGTTCACAAAAATATCACTTTTCTATAATAATTATTAAATTGATTAAAGAATTTTTGAGGATTTTTTATATTTTGAGGAAGTAAAAATTTAATCAATATTAAACATAATCAAACAAATGTTTTTTTGCACTAATTAACTCTCATGGTTTGAGGGGATATAGTTTATGTGCCTGATTTTAAATACTGGAGGGGTTCAGGAGTAGGCCTGGTAGTTATCTCTCTTTTTATATCACCAATCGAATTATAAATAGGTATCGTAAAGCAAAATAAAAAGATATGTGAGACTGTATAGTGAAAGGGGTGCCCTGCTGAAATAAGGTATAGAAGCTGACTTAATAACCCTTTGGGCTGTAGTATCAGAAAAAAATTACAATATAAAATTAACTTTTTTGTCTTGAATTATGTTTTACCTGAGGTGTGAGTTCAAGTTCTAATTCTCCTGAAAGATATTGACGACCCAAATCAGGATTGCCTCCAACAAAGGAACCTATGACTTTCTTAACCCTCTTTTCTTTTAAGAGAAGACCAAGACCAAAATCGGCAACACCAGTGTTGTTCGACACTATGGTTAAATCTTTGAGGTTGGTTTCCAGAATAGCACCAATAAGCTTTTCGGGGATACCACATAGTCCAAAACCTATAGATATTTGTCGTTTTAATTTGATATAATAAATGAATAAACAGAATTCCTTAAAAAAAAAAAAAAAAAAAAAATTATAGTTCTAAATTTATGTATGTTAACTTTGTCCTTTATATATATATATATATATATATATATATATATATATATATATATATATATATATATATATATATATATATATATATATATATATATATATATATATATATATACATGTATATATATGTTTAGTAAGGTTTTTGAGGTTCAGTTATAAAATAAAAAATCAACTATTTTGGTGTGTGTGTATATATATATATATATATATAAAATCACATTTTTAATTATTCAATAAAATACATAATTAAAATATTACATAATATGACTGTATTTTTTTATCTCAATCCCTAATTCAATAATAATTCTGATTATTTGGATTGATTTCGATCCCAATTAATCCGGATAATTAGAGTTTCACTGTATATACATTATACCTAGTAACATCTTATCCATTTTATATACACATGTTTATTGGAATCTAAACATTATAACATTTTCAAAAGAAAATTTAACAAACCCAGAATAAAATAAATACAGTCCTCAGGGAATTTTTATACAACCACTGGTAATTAAATTATATAAAAATGAAAAGAAAATTATTTCCTATTTTCCCACAGATTCCATCAGACATATCACATAATTAAATAAAATTCTGAGAAACCAGTATTTGTTTCATACTTAATATAAGTTAAAAGTAAATGAATAAAAATAAGATAATGATAAATTTTTATTGTTTATGAATATTAATGACATGGATATGTAACAACCTTGTGAAACAGGTTTTCTTATGTAATATATCAAAGATAAACAAATTAAAAACAATGATAACTTATATCAACGGAGGGATAATTGAAGAATAAAAAATAAATTTATTTTTCAAAATTTTTAATGAACAGCTTCAGAACAAAATCTAATCATTAATTCTCAAATTGTAAATTAGAGAATAACTTAATGTAAAGTCTAATATAAGCAGGGCAAATTAAAAGTTTCAAAAGATCATTCACAGTTCACCTTCAAAGAAATACTAAATCAAATAAGTATCATATACAATAAACTGGAAATACCATACTATTATAATTGCATTGAGATTAAATCTACCTTATCATTATAAAGAAACAGAACACAAATGTCAGTTATAAACCAATATCATGACAACAAATTAAGACCATATTGCAATATACATAATCCTAATTGATTGATTTTTAATAAACTGCTGAAATATTCAGTCAAACAAGTATTGAACAAAGAAAGTCATATAGAGTAGATAGTTAATTATATTAACTTTTGTTGATATTACCTCCAAAAAGAATAGTTGCTCCATCAGGAATATCCTTAATTGCATCTTTAGTTGAATGATAAACTTTGGAAGACCCTCTTATTCTAGCAGGAACTTCAGAACCATCAATATTTCTTTGTGTAGAATAACTTAGTTCTACAGCCTAAGAGAATAAAAAACATTCAGAGAAAAAAAATTAAATTTCTGGACTATAATTAACTGAATCAGAAATAAATATGCGCAAGCAAGAGCTGTGAATCATAAACAATCATTGAACATAAGTATTTATGAATTGTTTAATTTCCATTACATAATAATCAAAGACAACAAACAAGTAAGTACATAAATAAATTTTTATAAATCGTGGTTAATTGCAAAATTCTATCAAGATTGCAACAAAAATATTACCTTATTAATTAAAAAAGTACTTTTCTTATTCAAATTTCGGCACCTTCCCCGACAAAGAAAACCTACCAAACCTTGCGTAAACGCCATGTTTGATACACAGCCACCTTGACCCTGAATACCCTACCACTAAATTGCAAAACTTCAAATTTATAACTTTTCAAATGGTTTTAGGTATCTATTGATAAAGGTTGAGGTGTAAACTTATACTCAATAAATATTTAAGAATGGTCCAAAAATGATTTGGATTTAAGTTTGGAGAGCGCAGCCTATAATTTTTCACACAAGATAGATGGGAGAGTTTTGTTTTACGAATCTTTTTAGGCAATGCCCATCGCTTTTTTTTTTTACTTGTCCCCTGTTTTAATAAGTCTTAGATGTGGGCGACGCTTCGGTTTGAAATCTTATTTTATTCCCCTTTCTTTTTCGTTTAAGTTTTTATAGTTTTCAAATGAAATTCAAATATCTAACCTACACCAGTGTTTATAGAGCCGGTGCATCTATAGTTTAATATAAAGTTAATTTTTCCTATCATTATTGACTGACAGCGTCAGGAATATGTTTGAGGTGAGTCCATGGAGACTTCGAATTGGTGTAGAATCATATTTCATACGCTTCGTTTCGTTAAAAAGTCTGCAAAACCGTAATTATGAGTACTATTATCATCTTGTGATTCTTTGTCTGGGCCATTTTTATTCTGACAAAATGGTTGTTCTTTTCATTGATTCAATCTACGAATGTCATTCAACCATCGGTTTGAGTTTTAAATTGGTAATAACTATATACGCGTACTCTAAATTTGAGATTTTAAAAATTAATTGATACAAATGTATTTTTTTAAATCCGCGGTTTTTATGTGGTGCCGATAATCGCCAAAAAATCAATCGGCATCACCGTGACCTTGCATAATGAATAGTACCATTTTTTAATTAGAAATTATGTAATTAATTATTTATTTATCGTTCGATGATAAAAATGGATAGAATGCTTATAATTAGCTTTATTTATGTTGCTTATATCCCATTTAATTATTTATGAGTTAAAACTATGATTTTTAAAATATTAATTAAAAGTATAGTATTGATTTAATGTTTGCACTTTTCTGTCAATGATGCTTTATTGATTTTAAAAGTGCTAAGAAGTGCTGTTTAATTTTAGGTGGATCTGGAGGCCAATAAAGAACAATTAAAATGAGAATACAGTAGTTTAATTAAAAGTTAATAGTTCAAAGTAAGTATGAGAGGATTTAGTTCCCCTTAATAATATTATTTTATATTTAAATTTAACTTTATCTATCCTTGATTCATTTTTAAAATTTTGTTTCCTTTTTTAAGATTTATTAAACTTTTACAGTCTAAAGATATTTCTTTTATTAAGTATTGGTAGTAAAATTTATATCAATCAAAAGCTTTTAAATTGAGTTGTGTAATGAACTTTGTGTCATTTCAATAACTGTTATTTTCCTATTTTTATTATCTCTTATTTATAATTTTATATTTTACTGTAATAAAATTGTTTTAAATAAAATATATTATGTGATAACCCCTAAAGAACCTCCTTTTTAAACATTTTTTAATTATATATTTATAAATATTGTTCTGCCAAATAACTATATTGATTAAGAAATTCATGTTATAAGCCATTAATCTCAATATTCCATTAGTTTTAGAATATTGAAATAGTTGAGTGATTTTAGCTTGCATAAAAACCTAATTTTTGGTATTCTAATTAATGATTTTTTTTTTAAAATAAATATTCAATTTTTTATTAATCAGAATCTTATTTTTATTAGATGTTTACAATTTGGAAGAAACCCAATGGAGTTTAATTTCTTTTTGATGCAGACCTTTTTTATTTTTGTTTTGTGGAGTTCACCGAAATATTTTGTATTTTTAGGAACCAATTATCTGTTAACAGACCTGGTTATTAGAATACCAAGATTTTTAAATCAATTAAATTAAATTTATACTTCAAAGTTTGTTTTTAAATTTAATTTAGGTTCATTTGAAACTCTTTTAAAGGAACTTTTTATTTATTAAATCATCATGAATTTGTGATGGGTTGTTTATGAATATAAAATAAAGATTTTGTTTTGTTTTTTAAGTGGTAAGATGGAAGTGGATATAGGAAAAGTATGCCGCCTATGTTTAAAGGGGAATGAGGTACTTGCACCAATATTCAGTAATCAGCAGAATGGTGCTGGTATATCCCTTCCTCACCGCATTATGGCATGTGCTCAAGTTAAGGTAACACTAAGTTTTAAATTCATTAGAAATCAATTATATAATTTAGTATATTATTTAGTTAAATAATTGGATTACCTAGGCATTTTTATATTTTATTATTCGTGTTCAGTATAGTTATCGTAAATAAAGTTCTTAATTTCAATATTAATAGTTATAAATAAAGAGGTCTATTAGTTACTAGTTAAACATTTAGGAACTTATATTTCCTTAATATAATATTTTGTTACGTTAAATAACTTTTTAACATTTTTCTTTTTAATAACTGTTTTCTAATTGCTTTAGTATTGATTACACATACTTAATAGACTACAGTATATTTTATTCTTTATGAATATTTTTTATACTTTTAGAGATTGCTTTTAACTAGCCTCATTTATGTAAACAAAACTGTTTTGACTTCAAGGTTTTAAAATCCTTTATTTATAGACCAAGAATCTAGTTCCTGGCTGCCTCTTAATTACTAAAATACATATAGATATTGAGGTTTATTACTTTATAAAGAAATTGTATAAAAAAAAGCCTGAGCTGTCACATTTTCTTTGTGAAGTTGTAGTTATAATGAAAATTTTATCTTTATATTAGATCTTAGATATGTAAAGGCCAGGATTTCAAATAAAATTTAAAAAAATAAAATAAAATAAACAGATTTTTTTTTAAAATTTTATTAATAACCATCAGAGCATTCAAATAATTTTTTTTGTTTAATTTTTGATGGTGAAAGAACTTGTAGTTTATTGCAGAAGTTGCAAAAAATAAAATAAATTAGTTAGTAAAAAAGTAATAAACTGGACTTGTAAATTAGCTATTTCTGACAAAAATGTGAAAACTTACATATCTTATATACAAACTTTAAAGAAAAAAAGTTTATCAAATAAAACAACTGTAATGGCCAATTATTCACTGTTAAATTGGCTGAAAAACCTGTTTTATATTTCAAATAAATTAAAAAGAAAAATTGAAATTTCTTATATTTGTTATTATATAACCATCATAGCATTTTAATGATTATGAAACAATTTATAGTCCACTGCTATAAATTATAATCCATAGTTAGATTTTGAAGTATGCAGAAAAAAATTGTTAAATTATTTAATAAAATATTTAGAATATTTATTTTGTTTTTCTTATATGTCTCATGAAAAATTTCTAACAAAAAAATAATTTTAAAAATAATAATTTACAATCAATGAAATGAGGAGGAAAAGAAATGAAAAAAATGTAAAGCAATATTTTTTGTGCTATAGGTTGAAATCTTACCATTACTATCTATAAATTTATCATCCATTGCATTGTTGATATTCAGTACATTTTAAGCAGTTTCAGTTTTAAGTTGGATAATGAATTTATGTAAAACATATTTTCTTATAAACAACTGCATAATATTGTCAAATGTAAAAGGTAGCAATAGAATATTTACTTATTCTCAAGAATTATATATTTAATAAAGAAGAAAGAAATTCGAGCTTTTTTTTACATGAATAATCTTAACTTTCACACTGACCATATGATTATGTGATTAAATAGCTATGTAGTAAAATCATTAAAGCTTTATGGTTTTAATTGCAATCTGTTACTTTAAAAATGCTATTAACATCTGCTACTTCATTAGGTACTAAATCTGCGTTCCATTGAAAAAAATATGGTTTTACTTTTCTGCTCATTAAAAGTTAATCCAATATCATTTGAATGGCTCCCCCGAAAAATGTTCTAAGCGACAAAATTTCTGAAGTGGCGATTTTAAAGTTTTTAAAATGCATAATAGTATGTAATAGTATTATATAGTACTCCATTATGTTATTATACATGTAAATATAACAATTGATATGTAATTATAAAATCTAATCTACAAAACTAACAATAACTTTAGGTTATGATTTTCTTTCACTGATTACTCAACATTTTATGTTTGTCGCTTAGAACGTTTTTCGGTGGACCCTTCCAATTATAAAATTAGTTTTTTCTGTATATTTGCTTGATAGCTACCAATTATTAGCTTTGTAGCTCCATTGTGATTTAAAAATTTTAATTATTTTTTGACACTGGGATTTTGTGATGAGTTGATCTCTAATGACAGCATTTAACAAGTTGTCTACAGTTTTGATTTTATTAGGTCAATAATATCTTTTTGAACATTTTTCACAATTTTGTTAATATTTTTTTCTGGAATTTTTAAAAAGATCTCAGTAAAATTCTAGTTATCTGTGTTCTAAAGCATTCTTTGTATCTTATTTAGAAAATGTTATTGTGAAAGTATCTTTAGTTTATGGAAGACCTAGTGATTTATAACTACAAATACAATTTCTTACTATATTATTCTTTGTCTACTTAATGTAATCTTTATATTGTTAAAAATACAAAGATTTTTATTTAATTAACTGTCAAAGAAAATATATAAGAAAATAAAGTAACCTAGGTTTACTACTATCTAATTAAGAGAGTAGTTTTTTCCTTCCTGCCCTAGTTGGAGTACATAAGGACGTTAAACCCTCATGAACAACACCTACTCTAATTTAGATTATTATGGAATATTAGAAAACATTTTAGCTTATTTTAGCTTTGTACGTTAATAAAATCAATTTCAACTGAATAAAAAAGTAATTTAAATAAAGGCTTAGGAAACCCTAAGGCTCTATAAAGACACCATCAACAATATGCCTGAAAAGTCGAGGAAGGGAGATAAAAAAATAAAGAGCAACAAATCTCTGGCCACACATCATAGTTGGGCAAAATTTAATCATAGCTAAAATTTAATCGATATTTAATCAGCTAAAATTTAATCGATATTTAATCATAACTATTTGATAAATAATTTCCTGGAATCAATCACCTAATTTATTTAAGATTAAATCTTTGTCAAATAATCATTATGTAACTAAAACATCTCTGAAAGATTTAATCATGATTAAATTAGTTTATTGGTTCCAGGAAATTAGTTGTCTAAATGCTATGATTGAATTTTGCCCAACTCTGCTATACACCTTCTATACCACCCCATTTATAAATAAATCCACTGGGATACTAACACAATCCTTCCATCTATCTCTCAGTCTATCCTTGTATGTTTACCCACCCGACAGCTCTATGCTTATTACTTTTTTTTTAAATTTGGCTTTCTTTATCCATTACCTGAACTGTATTTACATGACCTGCAATTTTATATTGTTTAACCTTTTAAATTCTCCAGGGTGCTCTTCTTTTTTTTTGGAGCAAATATTTCCATAAACTTTAAGACATTTTCCTTCCCTTAGTGTAAACAGCCCCTTTTTTACACGCACAAATAGCTGTAGGTAGAAAAATAATTTGGTAAAGTGCAATTTATTTGTTTCTATAGATAGTAGGGACGAACTGTGTAGGTTAGATATTGAGAAAAAACAAGTGTTTCCTGCCTTTAAACTTCCATTTTTTTCTTCTTGTAGAATTTCCATTTATTTTTCCAAGATTTTGTAGACTCCAGATGATTAAACTGCTCTATATGTTAAAACTCGATCTCTGATAAATCTATGTTGCTGAAATGATCACTGTTTCCTTACCTGCTACTAACCTTATATTTTCTTTTATTGGTATGAATTATTAGGCTTGTTTCTTCACCAGCTTTTATGAATTATTTTTTTAATATAATAGTACTTCCAGTGAATAGTGAATAATATCATGGATTTCTTAATTTATCTCTATAATACCATAGCAATGTTTATAGCTGATGATTTTCTATGAACCAAAATGCTTTATTTTTATATATTATATCTGATAAATACTTTATTTTGTTGTTTTAAGGTGGTTGAGGGAGATGGGCTGCCTCCGAATGTCTGTACATCTTGTCTTTCCCAGGTAGACCGATCTTATCAGTTCAAGATCTTATGTGAGCGCTCAGATTCAACTCTCAGAGGAAACTTTAAGGTATATTAATGATCAAAGTTTTTTATGAAAAAAGTTTGTCATTGTTCTCTAGCTGAATCTCTTTAAATTGTACTGTATTGTTCTATTTTAATTTTAGATCATCAATTATTATTAGTGCAGTAAACTGTAAATTTTTTATGACTAACATTTGTTTTCGGGACTAATTAATTGGCATAAAAAATGTAAAAAAAACAACATAATAGTGACATTGTTTAATTAGACTTTATTTCCTTCATGATGTAGCTACAATTCAAACAATATAGCAATAAGTGGTGGAAAAACCTAAAAAGAGAAAGAAATGTAAATTTTTCTTTTTGCTTTGCCCATCCTCTGGGAAATTTGTTATTGGACTATTCTGTGGAGAATATTACTAACCTTATATCATAGATATAATCACACAAAAATTTATTAACCTATTAACTTTTTTTGGGGGCATTTTTTTAATTTACTGAATTTGATTAGTATGCAGAAAGATTTTATTTCCAATCATAATAACATTTATTTTTGAGATTTCTAATGAATACTGTTATAATATCATATTAATCGTTTCTGTCAAAAGGTTGCTCATATGCTTTTCAGAGTGAAGGAATTTCTGATGATGAGTGTTCCGATAATGGTGAAGGATGGGATATGACCAAGTTTACTCCTGAAGTTATCATCAAAGAAGAGGCTGATGAAAATGTAAATGAAGCTATCATAATTTTGCATTTAAAATTTATATTTCCTGAACATTATTTCTTTGTTATATATATTTTTCAAATGTCTTACCTGGAAAGGTAGTTTAATAAAATAATTATTTGTGTAAATATATATGATAAAAAAAACAAAAACACTTTAACCATGATATTAAAAAGTTTGCTTATTGTATTTTTTTTAAAATAATAGCATGTTTGCATTTTATTTCATAATGAAATTCTTATTTTTCATTATGTGATTTTTACTAAATTTCTAATGAGACATATTTATTAAAAAAATTATGTATAGAATTATACTATTATAACTTTTAACACTCTTCTATATTCAGATTTGGGGAGATTGACGGTACTAAGAAATTTTTTTTGGTTTTAATTTATTAGTTTTGCTCATTATATTGTATTAAACATTTTTTTTTTTTTTTTAAATGGGTTGGTCCTGTTGGAGGACATCATACTTCTAAAATGTTTGGCAAGGCCAAAGTAGCATCGGTTGGTGGCTGCAATCCTTTTTATTTCCCGCGATATATCATCAGTATTTCAAAGATCAGTGGAAGATACATTTCATGAAATTTATGTTTACCATTAATTACATTCAGATCTGCTGTTCTAATAGGAAGGATATTGCTGTTCAGAAAAAAAAAAAATCAATTAATTATTTAAATGTTGGTCTATTATTAATACCGATAAATCGAAATACATGGTTAGTAGTAGAAATGGTGAACATTATAGTGATATAGATATTTCCGGGATAATGTTTGAAAACGTTGAGCAGTTCAAATATCTAGGGTCTACTATATCAAGAAAAAATGAAATTCAAGAGGAAATAAGGGCTAAGTTAAAAACCGGTAATGCTTGTTTCTGTCGCAAAACTACTCAGAAATTTTAAAATTAGGATATATAAGACTATTATACTACCAACAGTTCTCTACGGATGTGAAACATGGCCACTTATGCTATGGGAGGAACAACACCTGAAAATATAGAACAGTGTAGAATATTTGGGCCGAAAAAGGATGAAGAAACCGGAGAATTTAGAAGGCTTCATAATGCAGAACTGCGCGAGTTATAACCGGTAAATATAGTTCAGGTAATAGCAGCGTGACGGTTAAAATGGGCATGTAAAGTCGTTGGGTTTAGCAATGATCGAATTCTGAAAAATGTGACCAGTTTTGAGCCGTCGGGTAAACGACCGAGGGGTAGACCATGAGGTAGATGGCAGAATTGCGGCAAGGCTGACTTGGGAGTGGGTTGGAGGGAGGTGTGTGGCCAACGGTTGGTGGTGTTGCCATCAAACCTTCGGGTTTGCTAAGCCCTTATTTATTATTATTATTTATTATTTAAGTTTAAAATAAAACCTAATAGAAAACATGAAATAACACTAATTGTGCTCGAGTCAGTAATTTTTAAGACTTTTTCTACTACTTTATGCAGCTTTAGAATTTTGAAAGTTCATAAATTTGATTAAAACTTAGAAATGAATTTTGAATTTAATGACAAGGTGCGTGCGATAAAGTGGTAGTTAGATTGGTCACAAATAATGCCTGTCTGTGGTGTAACAAGATTTCAAGTTGGAATTTTCACTATTTCAGTTGCTCAGAATTATTTTTAAATTTTAGTTGAATGAATGTGTGTCTACTTCATGGATTATCTTACTTTTTTTCATTTTTTACATAAGTAAGAGGATTCTGTTTTCTTCACTATTATTATTTATATTGACTGATCTGGAAATGTAATTAATAATTAAAAACGAATGCTTGCAATCAATTTATCAAATTAATTTAAAGTAAATAATGTGATAATATTATTTAATTTTCATACATTGTTTTATTTAACCATAAATGAAACTGCCATTCATTGTTATTTCTTTTATATTTGTGCGATGATAACTAATAAGTATTTTTTCCATGGTAGAATCTTTCCATGAACGGAAGTGTTGAAGATGGAGGTTATTATGGTGCTATAACTGCAGAACAGGAGCAAGTAATAATGAGAATCCCCCAAGCTCCGGGAGCTGTAGCAGTTGATCTCCGCACCGCTGGAGAGGGTTTGATGCTGAATGGGCTTGTCTTCCCTATCCCCACCCCGATGCCCTCCATACCACCACCTGGCCCTAGTTCCAAGTTAGTATTGTCTTTATAAGAAAGATTTTATTTTTATTCAAGTTGATTAACTGAGGATTATTTATGTTTGTAAATAGTAATTGTTTAGATCTTTGAAAATTGTAAATCAACTGTCTTAGTCTATTTAAAATAACATATATGATCAAAAAATATAATAAACTAATAATAAAAAAATTGATTTATACAGTATTTGTACTTAATGTGAAGTTTCCAAGTTTTGGTCTTCCAAGACAAAAAAAAAAAAAAGCTCAATTGGTGGGATCCTTTTAATGTTTTCAATTTATTTTTTAATAAAAGAAGATATCCCTTAGTATTTAGTAATACTCCTTGGGACGAATTCTGATTAGTAGCTATTGGTAGAATATTATTAGACATTCACAAAATTACTAAATAGAATCTCTGTCTCAGGCCTTCAGAGCAGCACTCTTTAAGTTCCTCAAGCTCTTGGAATTTCTTTTTTAGGTGTTCAAATATTTCAAGTATACAGTAGAGCGTCGAAAATCTGAATGTCAAAAATCCTATTGCCTCCTGAGGATTTTTTTGAATATTTAATTCAAAATATTATTAATGTAAAATAGATACATATTACATAAGTGATTTTGTACAGTAAGGTTTAGAGTGTTTCTTTTAGGGTAATGTAACTATTCAGTGCTCTGTTCGTTTCCATTGTATGTAGTCTACATATTTCTTCAAGAAACCTACTATACTTTCCAAGATTACGGATTGCTACTGGCTCTGAGTAGCGTGGGTAAGGCGTGGCCGGCCTAAGCCAATGACTGGGCTGTGCTGTGCCGTTGCCAGCTCTCCAACTGAGTACTTCATTCAATATCGAGCCTTGCTGTCGACAAGTTCTCTAAGATCTCATTTAAGCATTTTGGTTTTATTATTATTTTAGATTAGTTATCATTAGTTTGAATTGCGGTTAGGTTTATAAGTGGTGTAGGTAGTTAAGTTTTAATTTAGTGCATACATTAGAATTTGTGAAAATAACCAAGGAACTATTATATGCCTGGTGAATGCAGTTGGACAGAAAAAAAACTTAGCTGTTTTATCTTTTTATTGCACAGTTTGTAATATATATATATATATATATATATATATATATATGAGTTTTATTAATATTTATTTAGTTAACATCAAGTAATTGCCAGAGGATAAAAAACCCCATTAAATATAGTAAGTTCTATCATTTGCAAGTTTAGTATAGTACTAAAACTCATTTTTGCATTAAAAATGTGGAGAAAACCTACATTGGAATAAAATGCCAAGGCACAACCTTATTTTAATCCACTAGGCCTGCGGACTTGAGGGTTAAAGCAATTACTTTTAAAGTAATCATTTGATGATAAAAATGTAACTGGCAGCCTTATTGAAAAAAATATTCCATTTTGTTCCAACAATAAGGCAATTATCCTTTACTTGAGAAGCAACATAAAAATAACATCTGCATTGAAAGAGTTCAAGAAAGGATTTAAAAGATTTGTAATTTAGATAGCTGTAAAAAGGAAAGGCCTATGATTTTTGTTTGTCAATTATGTGACACAAAAAGGGGTTGGCAGTGTGATGGGTCGGCTGCAGTAACGTAGGTCCCGCAATGTCGCTCCCCTCCTCTCCAAAACTCAGTGGCCATCCGAAATCTTGGCAACTATACAGTAATGTACATAATTTATGTATGTAAGTACATAAAAACTATTGTATTCCAGAATTGTATTTTTAATTATGGGTCTAACAAGCATTTCTAGGTTATGTTCGCAAATCCGAATAAATCGGTAATCCGAACTTCCTATGGTTCCAATTGTTTCAGATTTTTGACGCTCTACTGTATACAAAAATTAAAACAAATATTTTTCTCATTTTTAAAAATTTTGTTTATCATTTTTCATTGCTGACTAATTATGGAAATATTTAAAAAACAAAGAAAAAAAAATGGGTAAACACGTAACCATATGAAATGTTTTTCAAATATGTAAAATAAAAAAACTTCCTAGCAAAAGAGCTGTTACGAAATTGAGAAATTTTTACATCTGAGCTTTCAAATTATCCCGAGGCTTCCAAAGATAAGGGCTCAAATTCTTTTTTTGAGATAGTGCTAATAATATTTCAAAATTTACCATCGCCATAAAATCAACACGGTTTTATTATTTATGAACTGTTATGACAGGAAATTATTGGGATATTAGATAAAAATGTATGATTTTAGCATGGAAATGGAAAAAAAATGGAAATGGGTCAGTACGTGTTAAAACCATAAATTACTTCAATTTGTATAATTGTGACTTTTTTAAAATAATAAATTAGTCATGAATTAATAACTGTATTGTTGCCCCACTTTGCATGATGACATCACGTGCATGAAAAATGAGCACTAATACTGGGAAAACATTTCTGTAATGACTTCATATGCCCCAATATAGGGTTGGAAGTCCCTAATAAATAAAAAATATCAACGATGATGATTGTATTGTTGACTGTGAGTTTTACTATGGAGATGAAATGGTCATGGGTGCAGTCAGGATGAATAAACACGGCCAGTTTTTAAATGAAAAACTTATATTTTGACGTGCCAACGTTTCGACTTGCCTTGCAGGTCTTCATCAGGGCTAAAATAACAAAAATTGGATGTGACCAAGATGATACGAACATTAAAAAAATAAATAAATAAATAATACAAATAATTTAAAAATGAAAAAGAAACAAGAAAAAATATCTGTAGTTAATTAGATAATTTATAATTAAAAAATATCAACAATTGGGTAGTTGTTTTAAAATTGTCATATTTGTCAAAATATAAATATAATTTTTAATTAAAAAACATTTTGCGGAAACAGCTTTTTAGTAAATCAAATACTGTACTTTGTAAATTACAAAGAGCGCATGTATTGCATTGAATGTTTCTGAAGGAAAAGTTTACAAAACTTTTGGTACTATTAAAAATTACTCTTAGCATTTAAGGTTTATCAGTGGAAAAGAAAATGAAAAAGTATTGAAGTGATTTTATGATTTATATTGAAATTGTTATCAAAATAAAATGTGTTAGATGATTTTTCTGGAATGACACTGATAAACCTTACCTATCATCATATTTTTTTTTTTTAAATTAATTTACAAAGTATTTCAAAATTCCACTATTTCAGTTTTTATACTTTTCCTTCAAAAATATTCAGTGCGATACACGCACTCCTTATAATTTACAAAGTACAGCATTTTATTCATTAAAAATATACTTGATAATTAAGGTTTTTATACCTTAAAGTACAATTAATTAAAATTGTATACAGTAAAATTCACAACAAAGAAATAAAAAATCTTCACTCTTTGTATTCTTTAAATTCTGAAAGAAAAAAATATTTATAAAGTATTCTGAGCAGTATTGTGTTAGCAGTGTTTTATTTTGTAAGTACATACTATAAAATATTGCATACACTCATCACCTGTTGATTTTAAATAATAAAATTGATAGTATATATAAAGTACTTACTGATTGGTTGGTGTTTCATCTTGTTTTCGGTTATTATGTTTGCACCTTGGGCAATCCATATCCACACACTCAATTTAACACTTTACCCTTTCTACAAAATTTTATTTACAAACTCTAATACAAAACATGTTTCTATATTATGAATAAATTATTTGGAAGTTGTAATTGATTTTAAAGTTTTTGTAAATATATAACATAATAATAATGATTAACAAGATGTAATGGACAATAAAGAATAATTATTTATTACATAAAATGCACCCTGAATAAAAGTTATTAACAAAACATTCAAACAAACAAACATTTTTAAGAAAGTTAAACTGAGTACTCATTAAATGAAACAGGTGTTTGACGTGGAACATAATTTCTGTTACATGCTCTGTGATTCACTGTAAAGAAATATTTGTATGTATATATATTATAATGTCACTGCAGAAGCTTCGCTTCCAAAGGGCCTTATTTTGTTTTTAATATTATCTCATAGTAAAAAAAAAAAAAAATAAAAATAAAGAAAGACCACCTGGGCTTTAAAAAAATATGTAAATGCATATAAATGTAATCTCTGGTCATTATAGTGAAATATTGATCATAAAAAATCATGACTGCTAAATACAAAATTTAAAAATGTAATCCTCATTACACTTTTATAAATAGTTCAAAAACATCTTGTAACACTAAACGTGTTTAAAACTCAGGAACAAAAGCCGTTCCAAACATTCACTTGTGGCCCAGGATTGTAAGGTGGTAGTCAATTCTTGATAACACAGGCAATCAACGAAATAACTTTTCTACTGAAAATACCTTATTTTTATGTATTTTAGGGTGCCAAATCCAAATATGATTCTTTAAAAGCTGTATCACCTATCATTTTGTTATATTTTGCAGTCATAAATTAAGCTGCTTTTAAAGAATTTAACAACTTTTATATAGTTCATATATTAAACTCTAGACCGGGTGCGCTAGTTGCTTTTTTTCATCCAGCTGGATGTTTTCCTCTTCAGTTTTTCTCAATTCGATACCACTCGCTTCCTGTCGCTAATACCCTTTCCCTGTCTCTCTCTTGTCCCTTTTGTTTCTAAATTAGTCTAGTGAGATCGTGTGACATTTTTCGTAATTGAATCTCTGAAACCAACCTTTGGTAGACAAACCCAACCACGCACCCGGTCATGTAAATATATTTTTTTCTGTTTTCCACTTATTATAAATTTCGCGTCTCTTCTCTAAATCGGATTATATTGTTATAGGTCTGTTTTTATTAAAACGGAAGACATCCACAGAATTTTACAAGAGCTTCAAGAGCAATCTGATGAGGAAAAAGAAGCAGGAACATACACTGGCAAATCAACGCAACCTGATTCTTCTGACTGCGAAGATGAAATTATTAATTATTCTGATGAGGAGCACAATAGTGAAACCGAGCAAGAAGGCGATTCTGATAATGAATCAACTTCTGAAGATGAAATGGAAAAAGATTTTTTCTTTGGAAAGGATGATACCATGTGGGCTACAACAGACCTAAACAAATTTTCTCAGACCAGATCTAACAATATTGTGAAATTATTACCAGGCCCAAAAGGAGAAGCGAAAACTGCCTTCACTGAAATCGACTGCTTTTTAAAAATGATAGACATTGAAACCATTGATCAAATAGTTCATTTTACAAACTTGTTTATATGTAAAAAACGTGATGAAGTTTGTTATAGCCGGGAACGTGATGCTAAATTGACAAGTAGAAATGAATTAATGGCACTAATTGGCCTTCTGTTTTTGTTAGGTATAAAAGGATCACAATATAAAAGTGTTCAAGAGATCTGGAACACTGAAGGAGATGGGTGTATAGCCGCAAGGAGTTGTATGTCTTCAAAACGATTTCTATTTTTGTTGAGAAGCTTACGCTTTGATGACAGAAATACTCGTAATGAGAGACAGAAAACTGATCGTTTGGCTGCTGTTCGCTCTATCTTCAATGCTTTTGTAGAGAATTGTAAAAATGCTTACACTCCTTGTGAATTCATTACAATAGATGAAAAATTAGTTCCCTTTAGAGGGCATTGTAGTTTTATTCAATACATTCCAAGCAAACCTGCTAAATATGGATTAAAGCTCTATGCTGTCAATGATGCTAAAACATTTTATACATCAGCAATGGAGCTTTACTGTGGTTTGCAGCCCCCAGGCCCTTATCAAGTTTCCAATAAACCATTTGACATTGTTCATAGATTATTAGAACATCTTAAGGGAAAAAATAGAAATCTAACTGTAGACAATTGGTACACCTCATACGACCTAGTGCTTAGTTTGTTGGGTGATAAGGTGACGACAATAGGGGCCCTAAGAAAAAATAAGAGTGAAATTCCTCCCCAATTTCTGCCGAACAAGAATCGCCAAGTCTCAACAACATTGTTTGGCTTCCAATTTGAATTAATGCTATTATCTCACGTACCTAAAAAAAATAAAGCAGTCATTCTCCTCTCATCCATGCACACTTCTCCATCTATTGATGAAGTGACAAATATACCACATGCAATAATAGATTACAATCAAACAAAAGCAAGCGTCAACACTTGTGACCAGATGGAAGGAAAATACTCAGTTACTAGAAAGAGCAAAAGGTGGACATTGTGTCTGTTTTACACTTTGCTAAACATAAGTGGTATCAATGCACGTGTAATCCATACTTTCAACAAACCCATTGAAAATCGTGTGACCAGAAGGAATTTTCTGAAAATATTGTCATATCAACTAATGAGAGAGTTGTTTATTGAGCGCTCTCAAATTCGATCATTGCCAATTGACATTCGCATGTATCTAAAGAAGAGACTTTGCATTAATGACGGTAGAGAAACAGTATCTAAAGTAGGTGCTAAAAAAGGACGGTGTGTTCCGTGTGGCCGAGGAGGTAACAAGGTTACAACAATGAAGTGTAGTTTCTGTGATAATTTTGTATGCAAAACACATTCGAAAAATGTAACCAAATGTATAAACTGTGATAATGAAGGTGGTGAAATGACTGATGAAGAATTATAATTATTAAGTTATTAAAAAGGAGTGTATAACATGTCTAATATGTAAAGGCCCATTTCTCCTAATTTTATTGTTATTGTTCCTACTGTAAAATAAAAAAACAATTATTACTTTTAGGTTATATTACTCCCATTACAACTATAAACTATAAGAATCGATGTTAACACATAATAGTTCAGGTCAGCACTGGATTTATTCTTAGATATTAAAGAAAAATGTATTGTTTGACAAAGTCAACTCCAGCCTGGATACTTGATTTCAGCAGGCAAGCCCAGTTTAGTATTAAAAAAAGTAGCTGAGGTTGGTAGGATTGCTGAAAGGTTGATAACGTTTTTCTGTTGTTAGCTGATGTTTTGTTTACTGTCAACCTAACCACACTTACATGTTTCCTTCCTATGTGCTCAGAACAATATCTAGTCGCGGTTGTAAAACCTCTGCTGACAGTTTTTGTTAGATCTGTGGTGAGTTTGTGATTAAAAAGCACCAAAGAAACATTACAGACTGTGTAGAAAAGGTTTATCTGTCATACTTTGGAACTAAAATTATCGTGGGTCCACATAAGGTATGCTAATGTATGTGCAGAAGATCTTTGAAAATGTTCAAAAAAGAAAAAAACCTTTAAATTTGATATTTCCATGATACAGAGGAAGCCAATAAATCTTTCTGATAATTGCTACTTTTGCAATGTTGATATTACTGGTCATAACTGAAAAACAAAGGTGATAAGCTACCCTATCCGACCAGTAGGGCATGGTGTACTGTTGCTGGCCCACGAACCACTGGTTGGTTTAAATTTTATTCCAATAAAAGTATTTTGTGATGTACATCAGAAACAGATGAACCAGATGATGATGAAGAATTCCAATGCATTACAGGAAATGCAGAGCCTGGAATTCAGTTTTGCGTAACAGCCAAGACATACGTGCCTTTTCTTTCTTCCCGGACAAGAGGAATTATTAGATTTTGTTTCTTTCTCTGCGGGTTTTCATTGATTGTGGGAGGAATATTTTCTGTGATACTGAAGGAAACCATTTCAATCAAAGATCTTCTAAAGTAAATGATTGCAAACTTGTCACTAGTTGGTTGTAGATCAGCCAAGAATTCACAACAGTGGTACTGATTAAGATTTCAAATATGACTTTACGATACTATTTTATGGTTTTTCTCACTGGTACCATCTTGTCCGTTCATGTCCCCGGAGACATGTACCGCATCGTGGCTACCTCTATAAACCATTATTTGGTACATGTCTCCGAGGACAGATATTTGAAAAATCATAATTTACGATTGTAGGAGCTGAAACAGTCAACAACCATGCATACTGAAGTTATTTCAAAAACATTTCCGAGCTTTATGAACTTTTTTTTTTGCCGCGCTGGAGGGCGGAACTCCATAAAAGCATCCCGCACTGAAGAAGACACTGCTTATATGTCCCTAGAAACATGTATTGCAGTTAACGTGTTAAAGTTAAAAAAGCTTTTCAAAAATATTTTTTTGTTGGCCTGTGTAATTTGATTCTCAAGAGCCCTGAAAATAAGTTGAAATTACTTAGTTTTCATATAAGGAGTAGATAAAATATAATCTAGTATAATGTGGTATTTATTTTAAAATAAGGAGTATAGAAGTATAATATAATAAATAAGCATAAAATAATAAGCTGATATGGCACATATCTTCGACACTATGTAAAACTAACAAATTTGAAAAATCACATCAGTATGTCATTCGCTTACTGTTATATTCTATAAGGCCTGCCTTGTGGTCAAGTGCTAGAAATTCGTAAAAATGACATTACTGATTTTATTCTTCGAATTGCCGATCTGATTTGACATTTTACCACTAGGCCTTGTAGAATACAGCGATGAATGAACAAAATAAAAAAATGTGATTTTTCACATTCGTTAGTTTTGTGTAGTGTCGACGATATGTTTATAGAAAAACTATAAAAATTGAAATGTTATAGTTTAATGTTCATTGTGATTAGATCTTGTGATTTAGTTTTGAATTAGTGACTTCCAACACTATCAAGTGAATTTTTTAAGTTGAGATTTGTGATATAATAATCATTAGTTTTCAAACTGAGGACATAGAAGCTTAAAATAAGGACTGGTTTGCTTAAAGTGATTGGGGTTAGCAGTTGTCCTTCACTATCTTTCTTTATATCATCATTACAAGACATCTCTTCCAAATTTGTTAAGCAACTTTAAACACTTTCATCATATTAAACATTCTTAAAATCTTCAAATGTTTACTCTCAACATTTATGTATGTAAATGCCTGTGGCCTCTTGGGCCAGAGGGGTTGGGGTGAGGTTCTCATAGTACCTGATACAGGAGATAGTGGGTTCGATTTCTACCTGAATCAGTAAAAATTTTATTTCATGCCAAACCCATGAGACAAATCTTGAACTTTCTACTCTGATTATAATAGGTTGGTAACCTGTAGAATAACCTGTCCTTTCTTCTCTAGTTGGATTACATAAGGACATTAAACCCCAAGTCCACTTCCTTCATGGAATATAATTAATCAAATCTCGCTTAAATCAGATGATGTAAACAAACGACTGATCTATGCATGTTCAAACCAATAACAGATCTGTGAAGTCCCAATTTCCTGATTTTAAATGGAACTAAAAAAAAAAAACTATTATTTTTCAAACTTGATGGAGTGTTTTTTTTTGTGGGACCAGAAGATAACTTCATATTGAGAGGTATAATTAAGGACAGACTTCCAAAGGATGGTTAAGTAATCCAGTCTGGAATGGTCAGATACTGCAAATTTATGGCTAGGTAGGGGTAATGTAAAGATCGGAAAGACAGCATCTTGGGTATTATGAACGGACTTAAAGGTGTTTATTAATATAGAAAGAACGAGTGCTGATTATTTATTTAAGGTATAACATAAGGTGATATTATCTTATTAAAGAGAGAAGAGACTCTTTTAAAGTACAAATAAATAGTAAAAATATAATAAAAAATAATAATTTGGATTAATCATTTTTTTATTGTTAGTAACATTTTTATTTATTACTAGCCCACTTGTGATAATTGAGATATCATCCACACAAATGCAAAGTATCGAATGTGAAAATACACGGTTTTTGCATTCGATCTTTAGTAGTTCGTTACATTGATTTGGCCTAATCAAATAGTTTGTATAATCGACTCTTTGACAGGGTTATCCCCTTTGCAGAGTGCAATAGATTTGAGAATTTGTTAAATTGTATATTAGTCCTTAAACAATTGATAAAGTAATAGAAAGAATGTTTTTTTTTTCATATTCAATACTTTGCATTTGTACAGATGATATATAGTTAGTTAGAAACAGTATCTTTTCAGTTCTATTATCTGTGCAGATATAGGATTATCAAGTTTACCAACTCTAAAACAAGTGATATAATTGTCCATGTGAGATTAATCTGTGAATTTAATAATAATAAGAACAATTAATTATTAAAAAAAAAAAAAAAATTATTTATGTGATTTGATAATGAATAAATCTCATAAATGGGAATTAGTGCTGTTAAAAAATGTGAACATCCTAGAGTTAGATGAGAAGATTGTTGTTACAAGCCTGGCCTTGTAGTTTTGGTTGGACAGTGATTGTTGGTAGTGGATCTGTTTGATTTCTCATACAGAACCATTGTGTTTCTATTTAATTATAATTACTTCATTTTTTTAAGTTGTGTAATTTACTCAAATACAGATCTCAGACTAATGCATTTATTTATTATTTTTTTTAGCCGTTCTCGAAGGTGTCGAGGTGGTGATAAACTCTTTAAGTGTAGGCAGTGTAACAAATCTTATTCATTCTCATCAGCGTTAAGTCGTCACAAAGCTGTTCATAACACTGCTCTTCGCCCACATGTTTGCCAGGTTTTTATAATGTTTATTTTCCTAATTTGATTGAAAATAAGGCTTTTTAATTATTAAATTAATAATAGAAACTAATTTTGTGTAAAAATTAAGATATTTTTTTAAACAATTGTAATAGATAGTTTGAAGGAAAAGAATTGTGTAAACTGGCACTGAAAAAAAAAAAAAAAATGTTTTTTTATTAATGGATGAAATATCTGAGAAATGATTATTTATCCAATTACATTTTAACTAATAAATAGAAAATTAAAATAAGCAGTTAATAAATAAATGAATATTTCAAAAATTGTATTACCTAAATAAAAAAAAATATCATCTGTACCCAGATATGTTTATATCTTCAAATCTCAAAAAGTAGTCGACTAATTGACTTGAAAATCTAACACAATGTTCATTTTCTATTGAAGATTGTTTTTAAATACTTTTTATCTTGAGTTTTCTTTTGGTAAATGGAAATCTCACATGTTTCAAGATGTTTAAATATAAACAATAATATTTGATGTGGGACTCGACGGCTGAGTGAGTTATTTTGTGGTGGACCAACAAAACGAATCTTGACCTTCCCACCATGGCTAGAATAGGTTGGTAACCTGTAGGATAACCCTTCCTTCCTGGCCTAGTTAGAGTACATAACGATATTAAGCTCCCCCCTCCCCCTCCAAATTATATCTGTCTTAGAACTTTTTTCAAATATAACATGGGTCTTAACACTGCTCCCAAAATTCAAGGCTGAAAATAAGATAGCTACATACACTTTATTAATTTTATATATTTTCTACTGACTTTTGGTCGATTAAGTTAAGGTCAACTGCACTAAAATATAATTTTTTTCATTTTTTTAATCAGTACCTTAGGACAAAATAAAGTTGATGAATCAAGTACATTGATAGCCTATTTATAATTTCTTCCTTCTTATTTATCTTTAGTACCATTTAAATTTGACTATATAGGGACAGGTGTCCTTGTAACGCAGAGGGGCCCACTGTTCTTGTTATGTTGTTTCAATATTTAGTAGAAAATATTCTTTGGTAATTTGTTTGTTGTGTCACATAATTAATTTATTATTATTTTTTTTTCTGTTGACAGATATGTAAGAAAGGATTTACAGATCTCGATAAATTAATGAGGCATGAAAAAACTCATACAATGGATATCTTAATGACATGTGATCTCTGTCGTCGACAATTCAAATCATTTACTGCTTTCCAGAAACATAGGTTAGTTTAAGTACACATTAATAATTTTATGCAATAACCCAATTATTAATCAGGGGTTGATTACTAATTGTTATGATGTAATAATTATATTAATTGTAGATTAAAAACTATGTATCATTTTCTTGTAACTCAATATCTTATTGTTATTATTTAATTTCAAAGTTCTTAAGTTGAAAGGACATCAAATAAAAATTTGAAAACATCATTATTAGTATAGTAATTATAGTTTTAATTATTTAAATAACTTCAGAAATGATGTGACTACCAATTGTATGTACAACAGGGTAACCGGCATTTGTACTGATGTGCCTGATGAAGAAGGAGATCAGCCGCCATCTCCATCACAGTCACCTCCTGCTCCACCTCAACCTCCTCCCGAACCATCGCCTCCTCCTCAACCATCTATCCCTTCCACTCCTCCTTCAAGACAGAATAAGGGAAAACCTGAGTTTAAGTGCCCCGTTTGCTTGAAGAACTTTGCTACTCGTGGGTCTCTTGATGTCCACTCAACTATACATACTGGAGTTCGCCCATTCGTCTGCTCTGTTTGTCACAAATCATTTAGACACAAGGTAAATGTTTCATGTTTTCTTATCATTACTAACTTATCTTATGTTTTCTATTGTCATACATTTTTTACTTGCCTACATCATGTTTCAAATTATGCAATTTTTATTGTTAATTGTTAATAATATAACATTTATTTTTTGTAACTCCTCCCTTTATGTTTTTCTTAAGTTGAATCTTATTTTCTAACCTTACATATATGAGTATATTTCTGCCACATGTGATACCTGAAGTTGGGTCTTGACCCAGACCTATTTCTTCCTCGATAGGTTATTGATTATCTTATGCTAGACAAGTTTTACATGTTATCTCTTTAGTGGTAAGATTAAATAACAGCAACAAATTAAATTCATTCATCCTATTTAATAGAGCTGAATAGATGGATTTTTTTATATTACTTCTCAACAGAATTTACTAGCAATGAATTGAATTATAAAATATAAATGAAAAATGTACTGATGGTAGGGAACTGTTTGTGAAATTAAAATTAAAACCAGGAAGGATAATTTTTTTTTATTAAAATCATAATTTTATTTTTATCAGCTAACCTGAAGTCTATGATATTTTTGAATCATTGCCTTTTTATTGTCAATGGTTTTCTAAAGTTGTTAGAAGTATAACTATTTTTTGGCATGCATATGTCTTTTGGCTGGAGGTCTTTACTTTTTTGGTGTAACATTTTTTTTTTGTTTTTTTTTCCCAGGCAGAAATGTAACAATTTGACAAGGTTTAGCTGTTTTAGTATTGCTTGAATCGAAAAATTGTTGATGGTTTTCTCATCATAAATTTAATGGAAAATATTTTTTGTTATATAACATTTTTTACTAGGACCTACTATTTAGGAGCTTTATTGGTTCGAATGAAAAAACTCATGTATGCCTAATTTTTTTAATTGTTAGGGCTTTTTTGTAACGCTCTTGACATGATGGTGTTGCTTGGTTCAAAATTTAATAGAGAATATTGTTTGTTTTATATCATTTGTTGCTTGGACCTACCATTTAGGAGTTAAATTGGTTCGAATTAAAAAAGTCACGTTATAATTTTTTTTCACACTCAAATGTGTAACAGTTTTTTTACCTTCAAAAATGCAACATTTAGACATGCCCAGCTCTATTGGTGTTGCTTAGATCGAAAATTTGACAATAGTTTCCTTATCAGAAATGTTAATGGAGAATATTGTTTCTCACTAGAACCAATTGTTTAAGAGCTATATTTTTTGGGATGAAAAAAGTCACATTTGAAACTCCTCTTTTCCCTCAACTTATTTTATTTCGAATAATCATTTATTGCTAATTCAATTTAAGTAATGTTATCCTTTTTATTCTAAAATTTAAATTTGGAAAAGCAGTAGATTATAGATAGAAATATCTATTGTTTTTCCCAACCAGGGAGAAATTTAATATTTTCTTATGTATATTTTCCTATTTGAATGTGCCATTAGTTTGGAGTTATGTATATTCATTACCTTAAATTCCAATAGCTTTTGTTTTATTAATTTATTTTTTACCATTCAGGTATCAATACTGTTTTTATATTTTCTTAATAATCAATTTATTCATATTTTGTAAAATTAATTTTGTTGTTAAGCCAATAAAGGATCCAGAGGAGGATTCTTACCTTGTTTTTGTGCAGAGGCCCAGATACTTCATGGACTATAGTGCCTTTTATAAACTGCGCAAAAATGAATAGGGAATGCCTTATTTATCCCTTATCCGGTCATTTAATTTAAATTAGCCAATCTATTCAATATTAGTAGGGTATAACAAAATAGAAAATACAAACCCAAGTCAAAACAATTGTTAAACCTTTTATTTATAACAAGTTTTCTTAAGAAAAATAAACACGAAGATTTATCATTTTGTAAATAAACAGCTTTTCTCGTATTTTAATCCAGTAGTACTTTCAATAAACATGGACAAACATCATCTTGAACCCGAAGTTCGCGAAATTATAGTGAGAATGCGTTATCAAGGTCATCGACAAGTTGATATTGCAGAGGCGGTTCGCGTTTCCTAGAGTGTCGTCTCCCGGGCTTTAGTTCGATTCCGAGAGACTGGGAGTGCCAATAGAAGGCCGGGCAGTGGATTACAACGTATTGCAACTGAAAGAGAGGATAAAAATATTGTTATCACTGCCAGGAGAAACCCTTTTCATAGTGCATGCCAGATCCTCAATGAAGTTGAAGGTGTTTTACCTAGACTTTTATCAAAATAAATGATTCGTAATCGTTTGTGGAAAGTTGGCCTTACATCATATTCCCCTTAGAGATGACCTGCAGCAACAGCTCGTCACCAGCAGCTCAGAAGAATGTGGTGCAGCGAGCGACTAGAGGAGGACACAAATTAGAATGCTGTGATGTTTATCGACGAGTCGCGTTTTTGTCTGTATAGTGACAGCAGACACCGAAGAGTCTACAGAGATCAAGGAATGCGAACAATGCCCCAGTTTATTGTGTCTTAAGTGCAGTTTGGAGGAGGTGGTGTAATGGTCTGGGCTGGCATTAACACGGGAGGACGAACCAACCTCACAGCAGCTCGATATGCACATGAAATTATTGAGGAATACCTCCCTCCAACTAGGGATCTCATTGGGAGAGATTTTCGATTTCTGGATGAAACCGCTCGACCTCATAGAGGAATAGTTGTTCATCAAGTTTTAGAAAACCTGGGAATTTCCCGCCTGCCCCTTCCCCCATTGTCTCCAGACCTCGATCCTATTGAGCACATGTGGGGCGCGTTACAGAGAAGGCTTTTTAATCATCATCCGCCGCTAATTGACCGACCTTCAACAACTGAGTGAGTGCAGCATTGCAACATCTCTGGGGTGAAATTCGTCAAGAAACCAGTGACAACATTATTAATAGTATGCCTAATAGGTGCACACAGGTTTTGGCTAACAGAGGACATTATACAAGGTATTAATTGTTTCCAAAAACAAATCTGTTCAATAAAAAAAATTATGCAACTAAAACGTTTTATTTTTGTTATTTCTTAAAACCCATTAATTGTATTTTATTTCTGCAAAAAACATTATAATTTCTAATGAATATTAATGCAGTTTATAATAAAAATAATACAAAAATGGTAGGCAAAGTAAATAACACAAAATTAGCAATATCCCTATTCATTTTTGTGCAGTTTAGAATAGAATAGAATACATTATTTCATCTGATTATCTTGATTGGTTTTTATTATTATTATTATTTTTTTTTGGCTATGATCCACCAGTTCAACCCTTCTGTAATTTCAACAAGTAATAGTTAATTAATGAACAAATAAAATACATATTTTTTGTAGGTATCAATTCAGGCGGAAAAATCCCCCTCCCCTCAAAAAAAAAAAAAAAAAAAAAAAAAAATTAAATAAAGATAAACTTGTTTTTTACAGTTTCCAATATCACAAAACTCTAGAAAAAATATGTTGTCTTTATGAATAGTTACATACAGTTTAGATTTCATAAAACAGATACTGAGAAAAAAAAATATGTACGCTTAGGTTTATCACCCCCTATTATTCCCTTATCGAAGGGGTTATGAATGTAAAATTAGTTGTATGGCTACTTTCGATGAAGATCAACAAAAACAAGGTAAGAATCCTTCATTTGAGGCTGGTGCAGTTTTCATATGTTCAACCCATAAAAACCTTTATTTATTGAATATAATGCACAACTGCAAATGTTCTCTTCATCTTTTTAATTCATGTATTTTTTTTTAGGATTTCTTGATTTATATATTTTATAATAAAACCTATGAAAATAAAAATAAAAATGTAATGAAAATAAATAAAATTAAATTAATTTTTTTTATTTTCAGGTTAATTTAATGGAACACTTTCAAAGGAAGCATTCTCAGGTTCGGCCTTATATTTGTGATGTGTGTGCAGCTAGGTTTGTAACTAAGCAGGAGCTCGTTAGACATTACAGGAAACATATTGGCGACTAGAGAACAATATAAAAGTATGTTTGAGAGTAATTTATGGATTTCAAAACATTTACTTCATCATTTAAAGAATGTAATTCTATGGGACCTAATTCCTAAAAACAATGATTGATGTTTATATCAGTGGTTGTCGTAAAGAAGTGGATAAGTCAATTTATCTTGAAAACGAGTTAATTATTAACCTTCAAAGCTAGATTTTTAATATCTGAGTTGTGAAAAATTGGTCAAGTTGGGATTTTTAAGTTAGGCTATCTATTTTGGCACAAATAGTATTTACTTTTAGAATAATTACAAGATTTTGGAAAATGATCAATGACATACTTGTATCAAAATAAAAAAAATAAAAAATTAATGTATCTCAACACAGCTGAAAAAAAAAAAAAAAAAAAAATAATAAAATGATATTATGATAATAAAAGGTAGTATCGAGAATCATAAAGCTTTGCTTTTGAGTGTAAACATTTTCGTTATTTTCTTTAAAATAAGATAATTTCTGTCAACCCAGTGAATAAGTGGTTAAGTTAAATTTTGATCAAAATGAATTAAGCGACTAAAAAGTATTGTAGAGGTTTTTCTTTATGGTTTGTTTGAAAATGAACATTATTCTTTAACACTAATGAACAATGAAGAAAAACGTCTATAATTCTGTTTAGTCGGCACGTTTTGGTCAAAATTTGACTTGACCGCTTATTCTGTGAGATGATAGATATAATCCCAAAGTACAAACATTGCTTTGTAAATTTTATAATTTTTATTATGATATCTGGTGGTTTCAATCTGTTAAAACAATACAACTTATTTAAATATAATATGTCTGATAGTATTATAGATTACTGCTGGCTTGCTCAAAAAATTTATTGAATAAGCAAATCCAATGTTATTTGATAGCAAATTATAAAGAGAACAGACAAAAAAAAAAAAAAAAAAAAAAAAAAAAAAAAAAAAAAATATATATATATATATATATATATATATATATATATATATATATATATATATATATATATATATAGTCAGCTCTGTCTGCAGTAGCCTCCCAGTGCACTCTTGGTTACTTGAAGTATGTGATTTAAGACTGCTTCCTACACGACTATACCAAATTTCAGAATTGTACAATTTTTTTCTTTTGCTAATGTCATTTATTTGACCTTTATTTCCTTCGCTACTTTCTCTATCACTCACAGCCATGTATAATTATGAGTAATTAATTTGAATAATGAAAATCACTAATTTGTGGTTATTATTATAAAGGCAACCATGTCTTATTGTGGTTAAACAAAAATAAGCTTGAATTTAATATTTACTGTACTTTTTCAAGATAACTGCAAATCATTTTTTTTTTTCAATGCTCCATACCATTTGCTTTCAAATAATGTTTGTTTACTCTTTTTAACTATTCCTGTAATTTGATCTGAAATATTAATAATAACCAATATTAATTTAAAGACACTACCAGAAATTATTTATTTAAATCAAGTTTGATTCTTTTAACTATTATATGCAGATATATCAAATTTTATGAGCCACTCTATCTTATCTATCTATCCTATATTAATAACAATTGTTGTTCAATGTATCATTGATAATTAACCATATTATATTTTTCAGGAGTGGATCGATAAATACTTTGTATACGAATAACCGCTCAAGGATTTGTTTTATGATGCGGTTTCTTTTCGGAAAGACCGAATTTTATTGATGGAAATATTGTATCTTTTGGTATACATGTTTTATTTATCTTTTTATCAATTAATGCCAACTAATGGCATGCTCTATTGATTTTTTTTATTTAATTTTTTTCTACCTAATATAAGTGAATACTGTATGAATTGAAAGATGTCATGTGAACAAATTTTACTCGATAATTTAATTTATTTTTTTATTTTTAAATTATAAATATCTTAATCATCTAATTGAAAAGTTTTGGAATTTATATTTGATGTTAGAGAAAGTTTAATTTGTTCGTTTGACATTTGTTATGAAGTGTAGCACAAGACACATCACTCTCCCTATTTCAAATCTTGAAATTGTTTTAATGATACCTCCCTTTTAGCATTTAAAACATCAATCAAAACCGCAGTATTTATTTCATCACTCAGGTGGTAATTAATTTAATTTTTAATTTGTAAGTTTGTTTTTTTTAATGAAATGTGAGATTTTAAAAAAAATTTTAATCCACCGAAAGGCTGTAAAATTTTATAATGACAGGCCTATTGATAGTTAGACTGCCTTCTGTAGATGTAATAACTCTTAGAGAAGCTAGATTACTATTATCATATAATATTATAAGAGGATAGTTTGCATGGTAAAATAACATGAGCCTTGTATATATTGCATGATAATTAGGAATAATAGGAGTAGGTTTAGAATTTAAATAAGAGATTTGTTTTATTTTTTGTTTGAGAAAACTTTGTTTCTTGGATTCTCCAGTAAGTACATTTTGATAACAGTCAAATGATTAATATACACTTATAGGTTTTGTTATTCTATTAAATTATTAGCTTATGCTAAAATCCAATTATTTTGTTAATACTTAACTTGATCACAGCTCTTAATAAATAATCAAATCTTTATCTGTGATATCTGAAATTAATAGAGGGACAGACTCTGCACACATTATATTTATAAAAAACTATTTACTTAATAAATAAACTTAACTAGTTCTTTATTGACAGAAAAAATCTTGAAGATTAAAGGTCAAAAATTTAGACCTCTAGTCCTAACTATACCTTATTTGTGCATTCTATAAATTGCTTACAAATTTCATTTGATTTCAGAAAGTTATGACTAGTTCACACAGGATCTAGTTGATGTAGTTACTATCCATGTAAGTTAAGTAGTATGAGTATGGAAATATTGTCACTAAGAATTATTGAAGTAGTGATTATACTGATTGTCAATATGGCACCTCCACCTCAGTTTTGCTGGGTGTAAATCCATAATAACCAAAACCATCATGTGTGTCCCAGTGTACATAGTTGAGAATTGTGTGGATTTGATTCTTATCTGAATCTGACAACATCTTGTATGAAATGAATCTTGATAATCTTGCTCTGGTTAGGACGGGTAGGAAAAATCACCGGCTTACTAGTTCTTTTATAAATATTGTTCGGTATATTGCTGGTACTGTTGGAGACATGCTACTCTAAATACATTGTGCTGTGGTTACCTCGTTGAAGTGACCTCAAAAAGCTTGCCTGTCTTCTGACTGCTCATTTCACAGCTTTTCTAATTTTGAAAATATATCAATTTGCTCACGGATTGGTGGTCTTTCTTATAGAATGGTTGTCGAAAACAGCAAAACATCTTGATTAGGAAGAATATTGTTCTAAGACTGGTTAGTTCTTGCTAACTCCCTGATCTCATTCATTCCATACTTATCTCTTGACCACATTGGTTTCACATTTGTAACCTACGCAAACTTCCATTAAGCCCTAAAATGCTTAGTATGAGTGAAAAAAAACAAAAAAAACTTAGTGTTAAGCTTTATCCTAGTAAACTAGACATTACTTAACTTTGTCAACTGAAACTGAATATTGAATATATGAGGTGTAGAATTCCAAAACCAGCTTAGTCCTATTTCCAGATTTTTTTTTTTTTAAATAGTTTTTCTACTAGATTATTCTTAGGTGAAAGGTTTTCCCCAAAAGTAATTAAATCATATTGACGGCTAAAAAAAAATAAGGCCTCTTCCTAATCAGACATTTACTTTTGGCGACCAGCACTGAAAAATTTTCAAAATTTTTTGAAATTGGAATATACGTTTCATATTTCTTAGAATGTGGCTATTTACTGTTTAACTTCAAGCAACATAATGATTCACTATTCACCACTTAATGAACTTTTTCAGAAGCCTAAATTGAACATAATTGTGAAAGTTGTCTTTGATAAACTTGAATATATGTGTCAATGATTTCCCTTCTGCAAATTTTTTTTTAACCTCAGATTTATTCAAATGAAATTTGAATTAAATCATGAACAAGTTGAATGATTTTATTCTTTCCAGTTGTTATTGATTACAATATAACCTTTTAAAAGTTTAAAGATCGAAGTTTACGTGTAATCAATGATAATTATTGATTTAAACTACTCTTCTGGAATTATCTGTTAGTTCATCATCATTGTGATTTATTTTATAGGATTTGGGGATAATTAAGAAATAACAGTGTTACTTAAAACCAACTATCTTTTTTATAAATTACTGTTTAGCTTTTCAATTGGTTAGCTATAAATGCATAAGTGCTGAAATAATTTTGTTTTTCTAAAACCTACAAGAATCGAAATTTGAAGATACAATAAAAATATTTATCTTTAAATTGAGTTTTGTAATCTAAGAAGCAAAGTTTATCTCAAACAAAAAATTCTTTGACTCTTTAGGTGTCATAATTACTGTACCTGTGAAAACATTAAACCAATAATGTGCAATTATCGTGATACTCATGGTTGAATATTGAAAGTCATCAATGAAAATTAATTAATCACTTCCTTGCTAGGCAAGTATATTTGTGATATTTTGGCAAATCACTTGTTACGTTTAGGATTTTTAAGTTATTTTTTTTTTTTTTAATTTAATTTTTGTTATCTTAGTTTTATTATCGATACATATGAACGTAGTTACAATTTTAGGAAACAGCCATTTTAATAAAATGATAATTACTAGAAAATATAAATATATTTTATTGTCGTGAATTACTTGAATTATTATCACACCCATCTGTGAGCACCGGGTGCCTTTTTATAATCATTTCGTATTCTAATGTTCCAACTCTGTCTATAAAATACTGTTCTATATATCGATTGGACAGATTTTAGGTAGTTTATCTAGTCAAAATCTTATGAACCCTTTGTCCAAAACACAACATACAGTGAGTTTATGCTTTAACTGGAAATTCGATGCTGTTTAATTTTACTTTGATTGATTATTATTGCTGTTTTAAAGGATTTTGGTGAGGTTCAGTGGAAAGAGGTGTATGGGTAGCGATCAGAGAAACTTAGTGTTCACTAAGTTGTATAATAATTTATATCAATATAAATTTGACGATAGAAGGGCATTGCTGACTGCCATAGAGTTCTGTAAGGTTGCGGATTAGACATACCTCCACCAGTGCCTACTCTATTGGCCTTTCTTATGCATTTGCAGTAGTAAGTTATTTATTTTAAAGGATGAAACACTAGCAATAAAATTTAACAAACTAAATAGTACATAATTTTGTATTATATTGTTGGTCAGTACTGTGGGGTATATTACTCTTTTTACACATTGTTTGATCATTTAAACTATTATGACAATCAAAAACAATAATTTTTTTCTTTTTTCAATAAATTCAAGATATTTTTAATCTTGTTTACATCTTTTGGGTTCATAAGATTCTGTTCCTAGATAAAATAAATTGTTGAGATAATATAGTGTTCAATATAGCAATGATAACCATGGTGATGCTTTTTTATTAGATTTATGCATTTTTAACATTTACTTTTGGATCAGTTGCAGGAAGGTAGAGTTTGCTACCTAACCTCTGGATTTTATTTGTTATAACATTTTTTTATTTTATTTACACTCTTGTTCCTACTTTATTTTTTAAAATTTTTCTGTTACAATTTAATGATTTCTTATTAATTTTGAATAGAAACCTTTTAGATAAATATGTTATTTTTTAAAATTTAAAGTAAAGAAATTTCATCAATTGTTAATAATTTATCATTTAAATATTATATCAATTTCAGGGATCAGCATTTTGAAAAAAAAAAAAAAAAATGCATTTAGTTTTTACTGTTTAGTCACATGTTTTGTTGTAAATTTTTCTGATAATACTTAAAAACTTTACTTTATATTAATTATGATACTTATGCTATTAATCAATTTTAAGATTTAGCAATCACATTAATTTATTTTTTATATCACAAGAGTTTGATTTAATTGTTTCATATTTATTTCTAAGCCCTCTGTTCAGTGTTTTGATACGAAAAGAAAAAAAAGCCCATTGTACATCAGCAAAGTTGTAACATCATAGTACAAATGTTCAACTTCATTTAAAAGTAAGTCATTAAGCTTTTATAATAAGCCCATGTCTAAAATAATGCCTTAATCTGACTGATATGTGTAATAAATAATGAAATTTTATATTCTAATATATTGCTACTCTTTTTAATATTAGTATGAATCAAAGGTAATGAATTGTATATCTTAAAGAGTCAAAGGGTGATGGTCTTAAAAGCCCCCAGAATAATCAATAAAGGATGAAACAATAATCAATTAATCATTATAGAATTAGGCTTGTAGACAATACCAATACATATATATATATACATAAATATATTTTATATAAACAATGATATAAGTGAGATTATTAATATATAGATATAGAGTTATAGATGGATTGTGGAGGAGCGTAGCTTCGACAGAAAAACTTTGGTTAAATCAGTAGGTTTTCGAAAATTTTATTTAAATATGTTTGTCTTAAACCATTAATATTCCCAAAATAATTTTCCTACTTTAAATTATTTTTATTTATGGTTCTGTGTTCAATTAACGTTAATTTATTTCTTGAAATTTAAAGTGTAATTATTTATTGAACAAGTAAATAAATCGAATGAAATCTATGTGGCAAGAAAGGTATTTTTGGAGAAAGTACCTTAACATATATCCTTCTATAAAAACTGTTATATTATTTTTTTACAGCTTACTGTAACTGTTTTGTGAAAACCATAAAAATATTAATAGTTAAAATGTTTAATATTATTTATTTATTTAAATAGGTTCGTTGAAAATATAGAAACAATTACTGTTAATTCTCTTGAATCGAAGGGTAAATAAGGAAAAAAAATAATACTGATTAAAGACATTTTTTTTTCAATTAAAAATTTTGCTGATACGTTTTTTTTCAAGATATATCAATAATTTACATGCATGAATAAGCATGCAGTAGTTTTTTTTTTAATTTTAATTTTGGGGAAAAGTAGTGTCAAATGGTTTTCGTCAACTTTTTTGTTCAATATACAGAAAGTTTCAAACTATTGTTTTAAAATAAATTAGTTAAAAAATACCTACTGTTTTTTTTTTTTTTTTTTTTTTTTTTTTTACTGCTACTGTTCTTTATGTGTTTATAATCTGATTATTTTTTTTTTCCCCATCTTAATCGCCCTACCTTCTATATTTCTTTTATATGATTTATTATTTGGACCTAATTATTGCTAAAAATATAAGTTTTCTGAAAATAATTGTAGATGCTAAAATGAGATTTAACTGAAGTTATTGTGTTTTCATTCATTAAGGCTCTGCTAAAATTATGTTATTTTCTTGTTTTAAAATTGATTATTAAAACTGATCATTTTTTTTTTTTTTTTTTTTTTTTTTTTCAAAATTATATGACTCGAAATTTAGTATAATATAAGGTGGTCGTCCAAAAGAAAGACGCGTAAAAATGATAGCAAAACTTTGGGAAATCGCAAGACATGATCGCTGTATTGTTGGAAATATATTTTTTAGCTGGATCGTAATAATTTAGGTTTCTGTTGAGGAATATATAACGAATGACTAGGTGATGCCAGAAAATTACTTTTGATTTTCTATATTATTTTTTTTTTAAACAAAGATGATTTTATTGATATTTATGCCATTATTTATTATATGGGACATTTAGAGCTGTGAAGCATAACAGAAAGACTTTTAACTTTGTGATTTAAAGGAAAATATTTTGCAAGATATTAAACATATAGATTTTATTTAAAATCTTTTCTTTCTTTTTTTTTTTTTTAAAGGAGAGATGTATCATCAGTTGTTGTAGTCTTCCATCGAGTTTCTTTTGCTTCCTATCAAAATTCTCTGATTTAACCAAAGTATAGTCTGCTTAGAGCTGTAAATTTCATATTGCTTTGCATTTCAGTTTTTCACTTTTTTTTGTTGTTTTTTTTTTTTCTACTATTTATAAATATTTATGATGTTCTTTTAGCGGTTCCCTTACCTTAATTGACAGTATTTGTTTATTGCTACTGTTTTTAGCGATTTTTTTTTTTTTTTTTATAATTGGAGGATTGTTGTTTCCATTATGTGATTTCTTTTGCTCTCTATATGAGTTGTTTTTAATGCATTTTCTTGTATTTTTTTGGAACTAGTCATTCAACAAGAGTAATAATAAAAGTATTTGTGGTATCTATAAATTTTAAAAAAAATATAAAAAATATTAATATGGAAAAATTAATTTGTGATTGATTATATTAGTTATGCTTTTTCTTTATTACGTAAAATAGACCTTACAAAAAATTATATGGGTTGGTCAGTTAAGAGAGATAGATTGACATTCTATGTTTTGATTGTGTTAATTAAATTGTATTTATTTTATCCTAGTGCTCATCTATTCTATTGTCGTAATTCGCCTCTATCTCTTTTAACAATTATCAAACTCCAAATTGTATATTTTTTTTTAGTACAGTCGATTTAAATTAAGAAATGAACAATTCTCATTGTACTTTCGTAATAAGAATTTAATTTTAAAATCCACTACCTAACAGGCACTAGGATCATTCTGGAATCCATGATTTAAAAAATTAATTATTTTAAGTTTGAATGATTTATATTGATTATTATAAATAATTTCTTTGCCTGTGAAAATATATATTTTTATTCCTTCAGCTCAAAGCATGATGCCAGTTAATACTTTGAAAATTATTTATATGTATCTTTTAAAATATACTATGAAAACATAATTTCCAGAATTGTTATAGGTTACTTTATTTTTGTATGACATACGTTTTTGAGACATGGTTTACTTGTCTTCCAGGCTTCATCACTTTTTGTTCTATTATTTTTAAAATTTATTTATTTGTGTTGACTGATTTTATTTTTATTTATTTTCAAAAATATCTGGTTTATAGATTGGATAATGCTTTGTTATAAATTTTCCTTTAGTTAAAATAAGGTTCAGTTTTACTCCATCTAAAAACTTTGTGAAAGTTATCAATTTCACTTTTTCCCCATTACTTAGATTTTTAACTATTACATATACCACACTTGAAATCAAGTTGCGATCATCGCTAAATGGGATTAATGGTTGATATCATTTATGTTTTCCTTTTTAACATTACCTAAAATATTTATTTTCTTAAAATTTAACACAAAAAAATTAAAATATTTCTGGTGGTATTTAGTGTTTTAAGTTTCATTTAATGGAGTAATGTAATTATAATTTTTTTTCCCATGAGATAAATTTATTTAAATTTCTTTTTTTTGAACCTATCCCTGCGAAGATGAGATTATTACTGTTAATAATTTAAACCATTTGCTCAATATCCTTTTGCCTTGCAGGTTGTGAATTAATTATGTATATAACTCGAATAAAATGATTTTATTATTTTTTAATTGAATGTTTTTTTATTTAATTATTAACACATTTGAAATATTTGGTGCTAATGGATAATAAAATTGTTGAAAACTGAATTGTTTATTTATTGCCTGTGTCACTCGAGATAATATAATTTTGTATTTTACTTGAATATTGTGTGTAATAATATCAACTTATATTCTTTGCATTTCAATACAGAGATTAATTTAGTTGTACTAAAGAGCAGTTAATTATTAAAATTTAAGGTCCTCATAAGTATTTGGTTTTAAAAATATATTATTTAAGTAGTTTAAAAATTATTTATTAATTTTTATCTAAGCTATTTAGGGAAAATCTTTTGTCAGAATATCTTTGTATCATGCGCTTTATTGATAATAAACATAAACTTAGTGCCTGTCTATTCCTGTTGTAAATCAGTGTAAAATCATGTTTAGTTTATCCATACTATATAAAAGGAAAAACCATTTTTCATTTGTGATCAATAACCATGAAAACTACTGAACCAATCTGTACCAAATTTTAACTGGATCATCTTTATAGTACTAGAAAGATTTAGCCATAACAAACTTTACTGCTGATCTTAAATTAATTTTTTATTAAAAAAATGCGATGATTAAGTCGATTCCAGTGATGTTTGAAAATTGACCGATAGGTGGTGAGTGCTATGTAGTAAGAGGGATTACAATGGTTTGGTGTTATCTAGAGCTTCAAATTTATAATAAAATATTCTTATTTTTAATTAAATATGTGTTAAAAAAGAAATAAATATGTGGTGCATCGTATAGATCCCAGTGAAGTTTGAAAATTGACCGATATATGTTTAATAATATAGTAAATATTCTTTGTCTAACTTTATTACCGACTAATATTAAAATTAAAACATTGATTTCCAATTATATTTTTGAGTGACCTTCAACCACCCAATCTGTGAACTGGTACCAGGTTAAAAGTTGCAGCTATGATTGAAAATATCATTAAGGCTGTATTCTCAATTGACTATAATTCTCATCGGAACAGCTACTGGAGGAATTGAAATTATTTCTGGAATCCTAATGATTCATTCATACTGATCTACCATTTCAATTCAAATTATTAATATTTCTTTTGCTATTACAGTTATCAAATCAAAAAGTGTTAGAAAATTAAATGAGGGATATCAGCAATGGGGACTAGTTATTAATGCTGAGAAAACGGAACACATGACAACCAATAATAAGGATATTGAACTGAATTTGAAAAGAATGCATGAAGAAAGACTACCCAAAGTAGTCCACCTGTGGAAAGTTAAGGGAACACGAAGACGAGGAAGGTCTGGGAAAACGAAGTGGAGGAATCCATGATGGGTCATGGTCTTCGGGAGGAATGAACCTTGGATAGGATATTATGGAAGGAAACCATCCAATCATTAGGTTTTGCTTCCTTTGAAAAATACTTTCAATATTCGCGCAGCCATATTTTGGAATTCGATACCCATTAACTCGCAATGCTCCTCTCACGTCCTTTAAAAAACAATTTATTCTTCCACCTCCTCAGTTATCAATCTTCCGAAATCGTGTAATGATACATTACTGTAAGAGTGTTTTTTATATCTCGATATAACTCAAAGTTTTTCTTATATATCTTGAAGATTAGTTCTTAATTTTAAATATATATTCTAATTATCAAAATTTTAATTTATTTTATAATTATCTAATTTATAATCTACAGAAGTTACTGTCTGATATGTCCGCAGCCAGATAATAATTCATTTTTATTGTACTGTTATGTTATTCTGAGGGGACAAGGTGTCACAGAATCAAGATTATTTTTCTTTCAATTCCATTTTTTTTTTAAGGATGTATTCAGCATGCATATTATCTGTGATGTTATTATGATATTATTATGCATATTGTCAGTCTATTATCTGTGATTATATCTAAGTATTTAAAAGATTCTACCCATTTTGAAATAAATGAAATTTAGCTATTCACTTTAGTGTGTAATTAATTTTTTTTTTTGGAGGAACCCCCCAATGTGCTCCTAATATAAAGGACTGTGCACACCAATGCCTTTTAGGAAGCTGCATCAATATTATGATACCATTCACTCTAGTTTCATTGAAATTTAAGAAAATATATTTTCAACATTTTCCACGTGTTTGTTGACAGAAAAATTATCTCTAAATATTTCTGTAAAAAATAGCTACAGTGTGTAAGGAAACTTTGTTAAATAGATGAGAGATGGATTAATAAATAGTTTAAAACTATTTTTCATGAAAGAATCAAGTAATTGAATAGATTTTTTTTTCGTATGGAATTGTTTTCTTTACATAGTTATATTTTGTTTATGAGATTACTAATTACGTTATGTGCATTTTTTTAATTTAGGTTTTTTTTCAGGTTTCGTTTTGAAATTGAATTCCATGTCAAATATAAAAACCCGAATATGCCTATTCAGCTTGGATCAGGTTTCGACATAAAACTTTTGTGATTTTAGCCCCCAAAATAATTTAATTATACATGTGCATCAATGCACATTTGGTATTTAATGTTATATGTGTTAAATTGCACATAACGGAATTAGCAATCTCACCGACCCACATAGTGGTATTTAGCAATTCTAGGCGGCCATAAGTCGATTTAATAAAATCCACAAAAGGTAAAAAAAAACCTAGCTATTTATAAGATAAGTTAGATAAATAAAGGATATTATGTGACCCTTGTCCCTTCCTTCCCTGCAATACCTAAGTCGTAAGACTAGTCATAACTGCCTCATCCCGTCAGGCCAATGGTTCTCTCTCTGCTTTCTAAGTGTAACAGCTACAGTTAAAATTCGTTTTCTTATATTTAGTGATATTCTTCATAAATAGAGTTCTTGATCTTGAAACTGTAGGTGAGGACACATACTTTTGAAATGGTTATTATTTTATCATTTAATGTATCAGTACCATTTCGGCTGTTTGAAAAATACTGCATTTTTCGTTTACTTTCAACCACATTTTATTATATTTTAGTGTTTTTATTGTACTTGAGGGTGCGCCCCGGCTGTTATTTTTAATTTCTTAGAAAGATTGGACCTTTTGTAAAATAATAATGTCCAAATCAGCCGCACCTTTTCGATTTAAGCGGCAGCAAACATGACCATGAGAAAATTACAAAATATTAAATTAAATATAAAAATTCGTTTAACGGGATCTTCAATTTTTTTTTATGTGTCCATTTGTTCAGGAGTAAGAAGTGTCCCGGAAATCACAGAGCGATAAAGCAGGAACAAAACCTCCCAATTTTGAACTAAAATTATATAAAATTAAGACATACTTTAACTATTGGGAACTATTTTAATGACCAGTTAAAGGACACGAAGTACCAATTTCCTGTTTGAAACGAAAAAAAAAACCCTTGAAAAAAGACGATTGGTTGCTAAAAACATTTGAAATACTTACTTTAATTAATTAAATTCATTAAAAAGCACCTTATCCACACTGAAAAACAATTGTTATACTGTGATACATATCGTGTCACTTACTCTGATTGACGCAAATGTGTGTAATACCGTCACATTAACATCAACCATGAGGTCCTACATTTGTGGCGCAACCTTTAAGAAATTCAATGATTTGATTAAAAAAAGAAAATAAATTATGTTGATACCGCTGTTCTTTCTTTTGGTTTATCTATGTTGCTGGCAAAGATTTGTCTGTTCGAAAGTATATTGGATTTCTCATATCAGCTCCCTGTAAAAAAAGTGGTAGCTAATACTGACAAAGCAATTGTTACTGACAAAGGAATGTTTAAATATGTTAAAAAAACTGATATTAAATAATTTTGGCCGCCTAGATTCGTAATATACCCCCCTATGTGCGACGATTTGTAGCTTGGTTGTTAATAGAAACAATTATGAATTTAAATAAATAACATTTCATATTGTAACTATAATAAAACATGAACATATTGTTGTTGGTGGCTGATTGAAATCTGCATAGTTCTCTGCTTGATGGACTATGAAAAGAATTGTCCTTTCAGCTAAGCGGGGACAACTGAAGTAGCGAGTGAAGAGAACAAACAGACCAACTTTTTTGATTAGAAAAGGAATGGTTCGCCATTACATAAAGTTTTAAAGCTAATATCATTTTTCTACCCCTCTCTTTATTTTTTGTTGTCTGTATTATTACCACGAACAGAACAGAGATCGAGTTATGTGAAAATAATCAATCTCTCAGTCAAAAAAAAAGAATACATAGGATTAAGTTATGTTCTGTTTTGGATTTAATTTTCAAGATCTTAAAACGATAAGTTTTAGTTACGATGTGCATAAATATTTATCCCCCCCCCCATCGAATGCATACGTAATTAACGTAAGTAGATTTTTAATCTGCTTGCTTTTATACATATAATTAATGGTTTAATAAACCTAATACGTTTCATATGCCATGATTAAAGAATATGATGACGTAAACTCGTTAAAATATGAGTCTATAAGCCAAAAATATGAAAAAATAGAATCAAATAGGTTGAATGTTTTGCCTGTCAGAGTATATTACCGAAGGGAGACCTGCCGAATCTAAATGATCAGCCGCTGTTTTAGCAAAATTATAGAAATTATTTAAATCAGAAATTTTTACAAATTAATTGGAAATATAATCTCAAGAAGTTTTCATCGTTATTTATAAAAAAAATTAAATTTTTAAATAGTGTCTAGGACTTCATTACAGTGACATTAAATTGTCTTTCAATCCTAAAGCTGGAAAAATCTTAGTGTTTCTAAAGAAACGGTTTAAAAATATTTAATAGTTCTTGTTATTTGTTCTTTCTATATTATAGTTTGTTAAAAAGAAGGATTGATTTTTGGGTTTACTTCGAACATTTATCGATCCCTTTTTGACGTTTCCAGGAAAAAAAAAAAAAAAAAGAAAAAAAAAAATTGTTCAAATCAGGATCAATTTTGATATGGACGTTCAAGGGAAATGGCGTAAAATTAAAACAAAAGAATAGCCGACATATATAATGCTTAGAATTAACATTTAAGAATATAAACCTTATTAGAATAATAGTAAAGGAGAAACAAAAATTTAAAAAATATCTTATAAATAGACACGGGGAATTATCTGGAAAATTCTTAACCGACTTTAATCGGAACCTAAAAACCAACCAAATTATTTTAATAATTTATTTTCCATTCTACTCCCCTCCCTAATAGTCGGAAAAAACTCTACTACAGACTTAAGTATTCCAAGAGTTATGAACCACATTCGTAAAAGTTACAGAAATTTTCATGATAAATTACACTAACATATGGGTGCAGAAAATGGCACATTATAGGTTATTAACTCTATATACAAATTATTAACAACATAATAACTCAACGCTGAAAAGGAACTGGATGTGTATCACGCTTGGAGATACTGGATCCTGCCTCCATCATGCCTTATTATGTCTGTTGTTTTTTTAGTGTAACATCACATTCACTGCTTTGGTTTCATACAAAGCATTCAACTTTCAAATATAATTATATTTAAACAAATTATTTTCTATTCAAACCAATCCATTATTTAAATATATATATATATATATATATATAATATATATATATATATATATATATATATATATATATATATATTAAAAACATCGTCTTATGGATTAAAAAAAAATAATAAATTATTCAATTTTTAAGCAAATAATTAATTTCTCTAAATGGTAGAAAATATATTCATATATTTAGGATTTTTTTTTTTAAATGGAAGAGGAATATTTTTTCTTGGAGGGAAGGGTCCTAAGGAAGATCTTTTGTGTCTTAAGATAATCAGAAGCAAATACGAATAGTTCAGACAATAAACATATTGTAGAGTGCATAAAAATATGTGATAATTTTCTAATTCACAGCTTCGTTAGGAGAAGTTAAAAGGTAAACATACTGAATCGTTTCTAAAAAAAAAAATGACGGAATCGAAGTCCTAGAGTATTAGATTTACTTCAACTTCATATATATATGTTTCTGGCACTTTAAGGAAATGTTTGACAAAAAGTGAGGTAAACCTTTTTTTTTTTTTTTTTTCCTTTTTTTTTTTTGGAAAATTATCGATGTTTAATAACGCATATCTCGAAAACCGTTTAAAGTTCGACAAATATGAATACGAACAATTTTATAGGAAATTTAGTTGGTTTTAATTTTTATCTAAGGTAAACATACTGAATGTCCTCGCCACTGTGAGCTGACGGTGGAGGGGAAAGGGAGAAGGTTCCATTTCTGGTTTTTCGATTATTTCTCGAAAACGATGGACTCTACGAAAATTCGCTACAAATAAAAATTAAAACCAATTAAATTTCCTATAAAATTGTTTATATTCATATTCGTCGAACTTTCAACGGTTTTCGAGATATGCGTTACTGAAAATCGATAATTTTTACCTCACTTTTTGTCAAAAATTTGCTTCTAGTCCCTTCCACGATCGTTTCTAAAAAAAAAATGACGGAATCGAAGTCCTAGAGCATTAGATTTACTTTAATTTCACATATATGTTTCTGGAACTTTAAGGAAATGTTTGACAAAAAGTGAGGTAAACCTTTTTTTTTATTTTTTTTGAAAATTATCGATTTTTAATAACGCATATTTCTAAAACCGTTGAAAGTTCGACAAATATGAATACAAACAATTTTATAGGAAATTTAATTGGTTTTAATTTTTATCTGTAGCGAATTTTCGTAGAGTCCACCGTTTTCGAGATATAATTGAAATACCAGAAAATGGGACCTTCTCCCCTTCCCCTCCACCGTCAGCTCACAGGGGCGAGGACATTCAGTATGTTTACCTTAGATAAAAATTAAAACCAACTAAATTTCCTATAAAATTGTTTGTATTCATATTTGTCGAACTTTAAACGGTTTTCGAGATATGCGTTATTAAACATCGATAATTTTCCAAAAAAAAAAAGGAAAAAAAAAAAGGTTTACCTCACTTTTTGTCAAACATTTCCTTAAAGTGCCAGAAACATATATATGAAATTGAAGTAAATCTAATACTCTAGGACTTCGATTCCGTCATTTTTTTTTTAGAAACGATCGTGAAAGGGACTAGAAGCAAATGTTTGACAAAAAATGAGGTAAAAATTATCGATTTTCAGTAACGTATATCTCGAAAACGGTTTAAAGTTCGACAAATAGGTATTGAAGCAATTTTATAGGAAATTTAATTAGCTTTAAGTTTTATTTGAAACATTTTTTACAGTCCACCGTTTTCGAGATATGATCGAAAAACCCAATATGGTACCTTCTCCCCCCCACCTTTAGCGCAGGGAGGACTTTTAGTATGTTCATCCTGTAACTACTCCCTAAGGTAAAAAATAATAGCATACTTCATGCACTCTGCACTCCTCATTTCAGCACTCTTTGACTAGACTAGAACTAATGCAATCATATTGTGAGCAGGATATCCTCAGTGCTATTGAGAAGAGAGGTTGAGAAACTTAATAAATAAGAGAGTTTTATTGAGAAACTTAATAAATACTACCTAAAAGAAAATATTGGAACGTGGTAAAGTTATTAGTGGATGCCTTTGTAATACCTGCATGTGGCCTGGTTTAATAACAACCTCTATCAGAGATAACCGATCGAATCCAGTTATTTCGGTTGAATTCACCACAGCCACCTATAATAGAATAATGATGAAGGGGATTCGTGATTTCAAATGATTTGTCGAGGTATTCCCCTCTAAAAAGGGAGTATTAAAAAAAGCAAAAACGAATGCATATTGTATATCTAAGAAGGAAGGTAAGGTTCTGAAAGCCTGGATTTATATTTCCTGATATCGATAGGACAAACCATTTCTCCTCTCTCTCTTGCGATTATTCCATTATGGAGTGTTTGAAAATCGATTTATTTTTATTTTTTGTAAAGACCGATGTGTGAGCCATAGAAATACAGTTTAGATAACATCTCAATTTTTTGTTAGAAAGACTTTTCGCCAAAGTAAACTTCAAATACTAGCGATTAAATTAGTAAAATACACTGAAAGGCGAAAATTCTACCAAATTGATTTTTCCATTTATTTTGGTTAAAAGTGCCATTTTTTTCTAGGTTTATACGTCTCCATATAGTTTAACCAAGGAATATGAAACGAATTAGGATTGTTAAAAATATCAATTCAATAAGAGCAGGCAGCATAAAAAAAAAAAAAAAATAATGTTACAAAATTTTAAATTTATATGATTTATTACAGTTTTGTATAAGATGGGTCACATCTCTCAATAATTTATTCAAAATCACATTTAGACCTATACCCGAATGCAAGACGTAGTTAAACCTAGGGGCGGATAAAAACCTTATCAATTTCAAATTTTTCTAAAACTTGAAATTGTTTGGTAATATTTTTAAATTCTGCTTTGTTTTATTTAATTAATATTGTTGATAATCATAATTTCATATAGCCTGGTAAAGTATATGAGGACGTAAATATCTAAAGAGAATGAAACCTTTAGCCGGGGAAATAAAAAATCACATGGGGTGGAATGTTTTGTTATAATATAATATAATATAAATAAATACATAATTATGCTTTAATCTCACATTTTCTTACAAACTCCTTTCAAAAAGAAGGTAAAATAAGAGTTTCTTGATCTGTAATTGATAAAATAATAATTAACTGTAATAGATAAATAAATCATGACGCTTCTAAATGAACTGCAGTTTCACCACTTGATTCTACCCAATGCCTTCTGCCTCTTGCTGCACTCCACCAGTTCTCACCAACCACATTCAGTATCTCATTTTTCCATGTCTTCAGGTGTTGTCTTCCTCTGCTTCTAATTTAGTCTGAAGGACTCTACTCTCTGAATGACCTCGATCATCTGTTCTCGTCCATTCTTGCTAAATGGCCTGCCCATCTCCTTTGAATGGAGTAAAATATTCTAGGTAAATATTAAATAATTTTTATATCAATCTAATTACTTGAACAAATTATTTTCTTGCACCATTCGTCCAATGTGCGTAGCTGTTAAAAAGTATCTTCAGCTTTAAATACACGCCTGTGATAACCACTTTTAAATAATCATTAATGTCGTACTTAATCAAAATTATATTAGTAATAAGTTGGGAACGGTTGCATAAAAACATAGGAGACTTAATTACAGTTGACCCCACATTTTTAATGACTTGGACTTTACGATCCAATGCAACAATAAAGTGAAGTTCTTAATAAAGCCTTAAAAAAAATCGTCTTATTACATCATTCAAATGATCTAATGAAAGTTTTTTAAAGTCTTCTTGTCTTCCGCCCTAGCCAAGGGCGCCGTGTCTCAGTCCTTAGCCATGTTCCTTTCTTTGCTAACCTTTTTAACACATCGCACAGTGATTCAGAATCGACAAAAATAATTTTTTTTGAGAAAACACAAATTCTATCAGCAAAGCGATATTTTATATTACAAAGTGTTTTGGGGTTCCAGAAAAATGCACTAAGCATCTGCAAAAATGAAAAATAAAAATGATTGTTTATCTGACCTGAAAACAAGTTTTAATCCTTGGTTTACTTTTCATTAGGAAGTTATTTCACACTTAAATTGGTGGTCAACCAGCAACTGCGCCAAATGTAGGTCTTTTTTATATGCAAATAATATTATTTTCTGATTTTATATCTATTACCAATCATATTCGGGATGGCGCATCTACTGGTAAGTATTGATTAATAGTTCCATAATTGCGATTAAAAACACAGTCTTAACAAAGAAAAAAAGGAGCAGTTTCACTAAAAATAAATTAATAATAATACTAAAAATAGAATATAGTAATACTTATTTTTTTAAAAATCATATAAATTAAATGGAAGTAATTGAATCCTAAAATTCCTCCACAGATTTAAAAGTGGAACTTAAGCACTTTAGAACACCTGATAAGCAAAACCCAAAATTTGAAAACATTTTCTTCCTATTCAAACTCTCAAACTATCAAATGAAATTACACATATGTAATTCAGAAGCATCATCACACCGTCTTCAGTTCCCACAAGTATTTTGGTTCCGCGCCTGATTTTGATTCTAAAGCCGTAGCACAGTGGTGACAAATGGCCAAAAAGCGGAACAAAAATTTAACATTTTTTAAAATAATAATCCAATCGACTTATAGTTAGTATCATTCAATACAGAGTGGACAATTGCATTTGCAATTGCTCCAAATTTCACCCAGAAAAATATTTAAATTTAGAAAAAAACACGAATAATTACTGACACAATCTCTTCTAGTTTTCCGTAGCATCCTAGCTGAAACCTAATTTCAGCCACAGTTATCAGTATATGAAGTTATTTTGTAAGAACCCAGCCTTTGAATGAAATACTTGAATGTCCACTGATTTGAACAGATGCAGCATTGTATCTTGATTCAATTATCTGTTTCCGTTTTTGAAATTCAACTAAAAAAATATAGAATTTGATTTTATTAAATTTTAAATTTAGTAGTCATGAATTGTCTGCTTGACGCAAGGTGTCTTATTAAAGAACTTTGTTTATTAGACCTCGGTATCAACAAATTATTGAAAAACAGAAAGTAAACATTATGTTTTTAAAGATATTTTAGGTTGTGAGTCCGTATAATCCCACGATCTAAATCTGCCTTTGAAGTTGAGGATTCAGTGAAGCGTTAGATAAATTGTACAGATGAATGCTCAAGATAGTATTTCACAATTCAACTTATATGAATTCAGTTCCAATTATAATATATAAATTATTCAAACTGTTTGTTACTTCCGCTTGAAAAATGCTGCGATTATTATTGAATAATCTTTTCAATTATTCCCTCCAACAAATGGGAGGTTTTCTGACAGGCTGGGAAAAATTGTGTTTGAATGAATCCGAGTATTCTAAAGCGGATTGTTCGAAAATTAAAGCAGGTTAATATTTTTAAAATAAATGATTAGAAAACATTTGCATTAATAAAAATACACTTCATTGATCTCAATACAGTTCTGCTACCGTGTTGACTCCTCTAAATATAGCTATGAATTCTTATTATTAACTTTCTTATTTCTATCGACTTTTGAGAAATTAATGTTTTATTGTTTAAAAGTGGTACAGGTCCTTGAACAATGGTAGTTAGCAGGCTGGAGGTGTGGAGAGAAGGTCAGTTAAGGCAATTTTTTTTTTGCGTTAATTCTATGCTTGAACACTTTCAATTGCATTGAGTCGTTCGATTAGCTAACTGTTATTTTCTCAGCAAGATCTTGTACAGTTCTAGGATTTTCATCTAACAAAGCTTGCAGAATATCGTCATTAATTAATTTTTCAGGCTTTTCGGTCTCTTTTCCGACCGTTTTTTTTTAATAGTTCAAATTCGGTAAACAAAAGTATACGGAAACGAAATGTAAACTTGTAAGTAAAAACTGAATTACTTGAGGTACAGTTATCAGCTATCAGTTATCACTTATGAGAAGAGAAGAGACATGGTGGTATAGAAGAGTCAGTACGATTAGGATTGATGAAGTATTTGCCGCATCTAGTGGAATTTTTTTATTTAAAGACTATTTTCGAATGTTAAACATTCATTATCGTTTCCGAAAATATAGAAATTTTAAAACATCGTTGTATCATAGCACTTTGCTACACCGATTATATATATTAAATATTTTAATAATGTATGATAAAATTCAGAATCTAGAGCATTTTTAGAGTCTTGCATTTTAGCTGACTGACATAATGTTCAAGTAGGCAGATGGGCTGTCCTTAAGGTTTTCCTCATGGCAGGCTGGAAACAAATTCAATAGAAACAGAAAACCAGACATGGGGAAAACCTTAAAGATAACCCATCCATTTACCTGACCACTTCTTTTTCCTGATATCTTTCAGAAGCCATTTTCATTTTGCCTCCTTAGGTCAGTGTCAGCATGTCTTTTTTCTTGTATTTTAATAACTTTTATGTGTATAATCGATGTAGCTATGTGATGATGTTTTAAAACTTTTTGTTTGTATTTGGAACTGATGAATATTTAACATCTAGTCTTTGAATAAAAAAATCCAATAAAAGTCGTAAATAATTAAACAATCCGTAAAACTGTATTATTTTCAATTTGTGAAATGGTAAAAAAACATTTTGTTTAGGAGAGTAAAATATAATCTATTCAATATATTATTAAACATTTATTACATAGATGAGTTTTTTAAAGGAAACAAGAAAGCTTGAATTGTTTTCCGGACAGTCTAATAGTGTAGAGTAAGTAGATATGATAGTGAGAGAGTAAATGAGTTGATAAGATTAAAAGCGAATGACAATAATATGTTGTAAAACATAAGCAAAAACAATGTTCTTTTATGTGTTGAAAACATAAATTAAACAAAACAAAAACAGAAAAAAGAAAGTAAAAATATATTAATATACTGCCAACTAAATTTTTGACACTTCTATTGAAATTTAAAAAAATAAAATATCATTAAACTAATTTATTTTATATCTCGAGTTTAAAAAATGATATCGATGTGATTCTAGCAGCAAGATTTTTATTTTTAATTGCGGATTTAAGGAAAAATACAGCCACTCCATAGATTTTGGTTTAGGCTAATTAAATTCCAAAAAACTTATTAGATTTTCTAGCAAACTACCTCTTTAGATTTTGTCACACAATAATTAACGTCAAATTTCAATTCAGCACCCTCAAAAACATTGAAAAACGTTTTTTCAATATAAACAAAAAATATCATTTTTTTATTCTCTTCGAGGGGAATGGAATTTTCAAACCGATTACACTGGTCAACAGTATTTTTGCTGAATGGGTAAATGTGGCTGTCTCATATGTATTTTGCTATACTAATTCTGAATATGACCATCAAAGTTGTCCATGAGGCTCAGAATATTTGTAATTTTAAATTATAATAAATATAAATAATAAATAAAAGTGATATTTCATAGCTATGAACGTGTCTTGATAAATATATTCTATTTATTTGCTCTAAATAAGGCTCATCACCAATGCACGGTAATATTGGATGCAATAGAGATAACAAATAAGTCGTCTGAACTTTTAAAGCATGTTTAGCCAACAAGTTTCAGCAGGCTCAGTCAAAACACTGGCCCCCGGACACGGGTCCCCTCTGGACTCTTCTCATCAGTCTACATCTGTGAGCAGGCCTAGTTTGGTGCATCTATTAATTGAGTCCAAACTTCACCTCTTAGTATCTTCAATATGCCACGAAATTGTGAAAACCATCCAAACAATTTTTGTTATGTGTGTGGTGAACTAACTTTAAAGAGTCAAAGAAGATGCATTACTCCCTTATTAAAAAAAGCATTTAGTCTTTATTTTGGGTGTCAAGTTGGTGACCAGAAAAATCTTGGAGGCCTCTTATATTCTGTGCCTCCTGTGTTACATTGCTTTGTGACTGGATTAATGGTTAGTCACGACATATGACCTTTCCTGTTCCTGTGGTGTGGAGGGAAACTCGGGACCATTCAACTGACTGTTATTTCTGCATCACAAAAATCACTGGAATAACAAGTAAATCTAAAAAGAATGTTATATATCCCAACCTCCACTCAGATATTAGGCCTGTTCCTCACAACGAAGATCTGCCAATCCTATCTGCCAATCAAATCGCATTTGGATTTCTTTCCTGAAAATCTTGGGACTGTGGGTGATGAACACGAGGGTGAGCTATTCCTTCAAGAAATATCCACTCTTAAGAAACGATACCGGGGAAAATGGAATCCAAATATTTTTGGACAAGTGTTGGTCTTTGAAATTAGACGTCGCAGGTGCAAAATACAGCAGGAAAACATCAATTTTGATTTAAATTATGGTATGGAAGCTGATTAAATACAATTGCTTGTTTTAACAATATATTATTTTTTATTTTTTTTGAATTACACAAAATCCTTGCCCCTGAGACAAAAATTCTTTTCAAATTTGCATTCAGAGCACCAAATTCTAAAAGAAACAGCCATTGTAATTCATTTAACAGACAAAAAGTTAAATTTTGTTTTCCAGTGTTGTTGGTAACGATTGGTGTCGCTGGAAAGAAGAGAGCCTCGGCTTTCTTTTGATCATGCTTTCAGTATATCAATGCAAAATTCGATGAAAAAAAACCTATAAAAAAAATTGATTTTTAACTTGAGTTTGAAACTTAAAAGGAAGATGAAGCCAAAGGCATTTCAAGCGTACTAAATATTTATAAGAGTTATTTAAAGAAAACAAGAAAGCCTGCATTGTTTTCCGGACAATTTTATTTTATACTATTTCCAATAAATAGTTACTACGTGTAGAGTAAGTAGATATGATAGTGGGAAAGAGAGTAAATGAGTTGAATAAGATTGAAAGCGAATGACAATAATGTGTTGTAAAGCATAAGCAAAAACAATTTTATGTGTTGAAAACATAAATTAAATAAAACAAAAACAGAAAAAAGTTAGTAAAATTATATTACTATACAGTCAACTAAATATTCATCACTTCTATTGTAATTAAAAAATGATGTGTCGATGATTTGTAGTTAACAGCTAGCAAATTCATTTTTATAATTTTTTGTTTATTCTAACTTCTTTGGGTCCTGTTTTAACCGTGTTTGTACGAAATTACATGAAAGTGAAGACCGAATTATTTCCAAGTAGTGAAATGTTAAAGAGGTAAAAATAAAAGTTTATTTATTTTCTTTTAGGAGAGGAATAATATTAACCTTCATAGAAGGACTTTTAATATATTTACTGCGTTGCACAAAGTTGGCTAAGGTGTGCTTCTTAATAAGGTATTAAAGTATCTATTTTTACGCAAGTGGTATTATTAGAGTAATTACGGGATTTGGAAAACGATCAAAAATACCACACTAAAAAGTGCACTATTTTGACTTAACGACTTCTTCACTGAAGCCAGGGAAATATAAAGTTTATTACTCAACTATTCATAAGGTATAGTTGACTGTGAAGTATAGGAGATGTAGATAGTTAGGGTAGGCAGTCATAGATACTCAGCAGATCAAAATAAAATTGTTATTTTATTGTAATTGTTAAAGCCACAATTAAAATAAAATAACAATTTTATTTTGATCTGCTGAGTATCTATGACTGCCTACCCTAACTATCTACATCTACTGAAGTTTATTACGCAGAGGAGTAATTTATAGAAAACATTATTTAAAGGAAGCGATATTAACACAACAAAAATATCAGGTCTATAAGTAACTTGTAGCTAAGTAGAAACTATTGTTCATACCTACCTGCTAAGAGTTACCATGGCAATAAGTTTTTGTTTCCAATATATGGACGAGGATTCAGTTAATCTTTTGTTAAATGTTTTGTGTGATAGGCGTTATATTAAACTGTTTTTTGACGTGAATACGTATTTAAACTTGCTACCTTATAGGAGCAATCCACAAAACCTTATAACAAAATCGGGGGATACAATTTAGCGTTGTAGTTTCGAATCTATCCTCTACATCCAAAATTAAATTATACCACTGGATAGCTAAAGGATCAAAGAATTCATTAAGATAAGCGAGAACAGTGACGCATCGCGCGCGGTAGAGGGAGAATCGCCGCAATTTTGAGGTTGTTTTGCTGCGTATCGAGATTTACAATTTGTATAACTTTTGACTTAGATATGCTATGGTATTCGTTTAAGTTTTAATCAACTGTCGTCAGAATCTATAGATTGCATATAAAACATTAGTTTAAAATAGTCACAGGAAATATAATAAGCTGTTAGAATAAAGAAATATTATCAAAAATATATAGTCAGCTTATACGCGTCGAAAAGCCAAAACCAAGTACAGAGATCGTATACGGTTGGAAAGGGCTTCTCAAGAATAATTGAATGGAAATAATAAAACACCATATGCACGAGTCAAGCAGTGCCGGGAACGTAAAATTTCTGTGGTGTAGTGGTTAGCATAGCAACATACTAAAACCAAGATCGCGGGTTCGCAGCCCGGCAGATGACCTTAGGATTTTTTAAAATTCTTAGCTATGCCGTCCTTCGGAATGACGCAAAATGGGGGTCCCAGCCTGTGCGATGTCAGGTACTCGTTAAAGATCCCTATCCTAATTATACCTGGATAGGCAAAATTTAGGACTCCCACCGTACCATCGTCCGATTAGCCATAGCAGCATAAAGTGTTAAACGAAATAAACAACGTAAAAGTTCCTGATCAGCATTATTTTATACTTATTACCGCCATTAATGCTCAACGCTTGGATGCCAGGTATCACAGACCTATAATTAATAAAGTTATGTTGTAACACAATAATTATTTGTTTCCTTGTTTCCACGATCGGGTCCATGACACAGCCACACCCATTTTTTTTAACATCTGTAATGGAGAGTAAAAAAGTACATATTCGTTATTTAATGCTTTGGAACTTTGAAAAAGGCAATGATGCTAAAGCGACAGCTGAAAAAATATGCAGTGTATATAGTGAAGGACTGATCGAGAAGTTAGAAAAAGGTTCATAAATTTTTGTTCTGGAGATACGACCTTAAAAGACGAACCGAGGTGGGACGTCCTTCCGACTTTGAGGACAACCTTTTAAAGGAAATATTGGAGCAAATTCCATTTCAATAAACAAGATTTACAGCAGAAAGCTTGAATACACCACAATCTAAACCGCCACCTGGAGAAATTAGGGAAAGTCAGCAAGTATGGGTACCTCACAATCTCAGTGAGAGGAATAAGGAAGATCACATGTCAATCGCCACAAGTCTGCTCTCAAGTATAAAAATTGAGCCTTTTTTAAAAAACTGTAACTAGCGTTAAAAAATTCGTTACCTATGACAATTTAATCCGCAAAAGACAGTGGCTTGATTAGGATCCATGGCAAAAAAAAAATTATTGTGTGTAAGGTGGGTTTGTCAAGGAATAATTCACCACGAGTCGTTGAAATCGAATTCAACGATCACTGCGGATAGGTACGATCAATAATAGCAAAGAGTGCAAACGGCATACTTTTACACGACAATGCGCGACCGCTTACAGTAAGGATAGAAAAAGGTGTAGAGCTTGGATATTTTTTTGTACTACATCCACCTAACTCCCCGGATCTTGTCTCGACGGACTACCATATTTTCTGTTCCTCACAAAGATTTTTGAATCAAGGAACCTTTAATTCTGAAGAGTAAGTCAGGCAGGCTGTCGAAAACTTCCTGTCTAAATCAACAATATTTTACAAGGAATGAATTGATAAACTGGTAGGAACATCTGAGAAGGTTATAGATAATAGTGTTGAATACATAATAAATTTATATAATTTTGTTATTCAATGAGAGCAAAATAAATGCCTGATAAAAAAAATTGAAAGTTACTTATGACTGGACCTAAACGGATGGGGTTGAATTCGTTAGGATTGTGAAGGTAAGTTGCATAATACATTGTTTATAATACATGAAAGACTGATTAGAATAAGTAGATAGTTAATTGGTAAGATAAAGAAGGGAGAGGGGTAGAAGAGTGGAGAGTGGGGGTTGCCATTGATGCCTGGCCAGGGTAGCTACCCATTCAGTGCGCCCCGAGGGCCCATACACTTTGGTTGTGCTGTGTCCGGAGGCGTTGTTGTCACGGTTGTTCGGCTTCCTGTCAGTTATATTGGGATATTACCAGGCCTACTTCACAGCCTTCTGAATCGTATGTTTAGTTTTATCTATTGATAAAAATATATAAAAACATGTTTTCTCTTGATAATGCGTAAACAACATGGTACAACATTGGATAGTATTATTATGAAATCATGAGCTGTGCATTTCAATCTTAAAACATTTAGCCTTTAGGTTTAAAACTACTGTTTTTTTGTAAAGTTTTCCAAACACTTATTTGATTTTTACATTTTATTTTCTATTTTAACGACTGTATTTATATTATAAACAATGGCTACTAGCTACTATCAAGAAGTTCTGTGAATTTTTCATTAAAAAATTGTATTCGTTGTTTGATATCTTTTCCGAAAATTATTAAATTGTTTGTTACAGTGGCATTTACTAACAACTACTCTAAGAATTTTTAACATCGTATTCAGATAAGCAGTTTCGAAATAAATCCTGTTTTTTTTTTTTATAAAAGATATTCCTATACAACTGAAATATGAATGGTAACATATTTTGTAGTAATTAAAATTTTTTTTTATTCAAATTAATCTTGAGCTATAACTATTCTAAGGATTTTTAACATATTCGGTTCAGCAGTTTCGAAATAAATTTTGATTTTTCACTAAACGTTTTTGCCTATACACCTGAAATATGAACCTATATTTGATTGCTGTATTTTTTTTTTTCAAGTTGAATCCGGATCTGATCAATCTTTATCAAGTTGAAATTTTTTATGTGCATACATTTTTAAATTGTTTCTACAAAACATTCTAAAAAAAAACAACCATCGAAAATTATTCCCGTATATCAACATATATGGAAATATAATTGAAAAAAAAAATCAGCTTCAGATTCACTTGAGTCATTAACCTATAAATTTGACATTGACTTTCAATGTCAGCCATGATGCTGTCTCATAACTACTATGAGCTATTCACGATTTAGGGCGAACCTTTACATAAAAACTCAATAAAGTATTTTCCTTGTTTTAGGGAATGGAAGGGTATTAAAAATATGGAAGTACAATAGAAAGACATTAAACATTAAACTTCTAGTATAAAACATTTTTTTGACCAATTGCATTAGCCATAAATTAGCTAATACATAAATTATTATAGGTCAAATATCTTTACAATAAATAATATAAACGGTGTCAGTATTAAAAAATAAAAAAAAAAAACATGAAAAAATGAAATATTAATTTTACTATTTAAAACTTTTAATAATAATAAAAATCATAAATGATAATTATTTTTATAGAAATGTTAAAATTTAATTTTTTTTCTCGATTTCATTTGATTGTTTCTTATTATTATCTAAATTTTACAATAAACTTTTACTCCTTTAGATTTTATAAGTTTAATTTAGAAAAAAATGAAAAAACACAAAAAATATTTATTGATTTTTAATTATATGGCAGGTTTAAAATGAAATTTTGTTAAAAGAGATAGAACGGAATTTATTAAGCAACAATGTCGAGTTCATTGACATTTCCTTGTTGAATCAATTATGTACGCAAATTCACGTTGATAAAGCTCTTTGAGATGGCTAGGGAACGAGGTTCCCTACTCCTTGCTCAGACAACCATAAATTATATATACAATGTATATATATATATATATATATATATATATATATATATATATATATATATATATATATATATATATCCGTACCTCGGAGGTACACAACACTATGTCCTTTTTTAACCAGAAATACATTATTACGTATTCTTATTCACCTTTTCCCCTTTTATATAGATGTATAGAATTCAATGTCCTAGACAAATTAATTGTAAGGTAAGTTACATAAAAATGTTTTTAGGTATTTATTTTTTGGGGGAGGGCATGACATCCTATGTACTCCAATTAGAGCCGGAAGGACAGGTTACCAACCTATTCTAGCCTGGATAGAAAGTCAAGATTTATTCCGTACACATAAGTATAATAAATAGTTCAGGAAATGAAATCTTTTTTTTTTTTTTTTTTTTTTTTTTAATTGCTCTCCTGTAAAGTTACGGAAATGTGACATAGTGCTCTGCACCTCCGAGGTACAGATACTTAGACATATATTTACAATGAAGTTTTAGTGAAATGGTTTGATAATGCTACTTCCATAATTGTTTATCAAAGTAATAATTACAATGAAAACATGTTATAGTGTTTATGGGTGAATATTTCAATCTTAATTAACATAAATTGAATAATGAGAAGTGAGCTTGACGGATAAGTGGCGCAACATCCTATTGATAACAAGTTTCTTGTTTTTAATTTTAATGGAAAACTTTTCAAACTGGACATCAGCTCCGTAGACCGATAACGTTTCAATATTTGCTCATTAATAATAAATTAAAAAAAAAAAGTGCAGTCTAAAATTATTAGGTTTGAATTTAAAAAAAAGAAGGAATAAAATGACAGACATGAGGAAAAGCCTGTGCTGTACCTTCAACGGGTTTAATTAATTTACTTGTTCGTTCAATTAGATCCTTCGTCTAGGCCCTTTAAAGTCCTCTTCTATCATTTTCCTGACTTAAGATTTGCTAGTTCTATTATTAAATTGTTGCGGGGTCCTCTCAATCGTGAAATCTTTTGTAGGAGATGTTATTATTAACATTAATTTATAATTAACCGAAAGTGCGAGTTAGTGAGCTTTGTTGTTTGTTAGACCTAAGTCATGGAGGAAAGAATGAAGGATTGGGTGTAATGTAGTCAGCTACTCTTTCATTGTTGATTAATAAGTGTAACTTTTTATATCTGGATCGATTGTAAGATAATATTATTCTGTTTTGTAGGAGTTGGTCATGATTTGTCAGCTGCATTCGATAATGTCTGGTAGCGCAGGACTGAAAAATCAAGGAATATTATGTATACGATTTTTCTGTTCTCTCTCTACAATTTGTATATTTATACTTATTTCTATATTGACTATTACCTTTTTTTTCTCTTCCTATTTCTAATTTTTTTTTGTCTTTTTTTATGATGTAAATCTATACACTTTTATTTATCCCATAATAAAGTTTTTTTTTTCTATTCTGGAAATCCAGATATTTCAACAAATCTCAAATTTATGTTTAAAATTTCCGTGTTTCATTCAAACCTGCTATTCACTGACTATAGTTATTCCACAAGGGTCTAGCATTTTTTCTACATTATAATGTGTCATAATTAATACCATCTTTGATATTCCATTGCTGCAAAAAGTTTTTATAATAACATATGATGATACCTTAATGTTGGGGGCCGATAAATAATTATCAGAAATCAAACGCTGATGATTCTCGGTAAATTGCCACAAAAAAATAAACTTCAATTTAATTCAAACAAGTCTAGTTATAAAAAAATTGATAAAAAATGAAAATGAAAACCCATATCGAAGGACAAGGAAATAAAACGATTAAAACAATCAATAAAATCACACATGCACCAAGCCTAGATGGGGTTTAGGACCAAAGACTTAATATTAATTATGCTGGTGCTATCAAACCGATGGGAATCAGATGTATTAAAGCCTATTAATCTATTGTTTATTCTGCAAATTTAAATAGTGTGGAAGAAGGTAGTGAAGACGTTTGTACCCAAGTCTCATATTCTGCGTTTTAAGTGAAATTTGTACATGTTTTAAAAACAGAGTAGGTCACTAATAAATTTGGAGTAAATCTAATATATATTGATAGAAAAAAGATTAAAGATTTGTACTTGTTGGAATAGGTTTTATTGAATACCCGATGTTTGACACCGATTACAGCTCTTGCGATAAAACATCAACTCAGGCGTTAAAAGAACTCAGTAAACATCGTGGGCGTAGGCTTGCATTGTCGGGAGCAGCAGGCTGAAGAAAATGTAATAACGTGACGTTTTAAGTATGGATCGAATCCTATGGATTCTGGTAAGTTGTAGATACATTTTTAATAAATAAATATATTTAAAATATAAAAGAAATGTTTATTGACTTCGGTAAGGATCAGTTTGATTATTTGTTCGTTTCATATAAAATGCCCACTTCACGAAAAAGGTTATTTAGAAAAATAACTTTATGAAATCAAAACATTTTTATTAAAAATATTTGACCTCATTTTCTATACATTTTCCATACTTTGTTATCAAGTTTTCTGTCCTATAACCTAAAAATTCAGGGTTTATACTCAGATTAACCTACAAAGATTGTTTTTTGATACGGTATTGATGCTCTATATCAATATTATTACCGTACGATGTAGACACTGGGTAAAAAGGAGGAATGGATTATTCTTGCAATTAAACACCATGCGGACAGGTGCAATGTGGTTTGGCGTTAACATTCTTCCCCAAACGTGGTTTCTTGCAGCTTGTGCTACAAGTTTAAACTTTAAAAAAAAAAAAAAAGAGTGACTCTCAATTGCAGTGATAGTAAATATTAATAATAACATTTTAAAATGAACATAGCAAACAACGGAAGACCACTAATCCCGCTTTGAATTTCTGAAATCCTAAAAATTATATTTCACAAAAATGACCTAATATGTACTGTCGTACAGTGAATTGATCCAACTATTATTGTTTATCTTTGTGAAAATTTCACTAACGTGGTGACCACAATTACAGCATAAAAACTTTTGGTATTCTTAGATCTACTCGGCTGATTTAATTTTTTTTTTTTTTAATGATTTATTATGATTTTTTTTTTGTTTAATAAGCGCATTGATTTGTACCAGATCGTCTTGAATTACAAAAAATATATAGAATATGTAAGTAGTTACTAAATTTTTAGATAGAAATCTTATTTAAATATATGTTGGTAAATGAAGTAAAAAATAAATAATAATGAATGCATGAATCGAGAAACAATGCCCGATCTAATCAGTTTTATAAATAATGGATAGACAATAATATTTGTTGTAAGTTTATGAATATGGGTCTTAACTGTCGGAATACGTAAGTCTGTATGTAGTATATTGTTTGACACATAAGGAGGGGAGTCTGTTATCAGTCTTAGGAATTTCGATTGGAATGTTTGTATTTTCTGAATATGTGTTCTTTTGGCCGGTCCATAAATTTGCGATGCATACGTCCAGATGGGTTTAATCAAGTAACTGTAAATGTTAAGTTTCTGCTTTAAAGGTAGTTTTGAGCGTCTATGAAGTACTGAGTATAGAAGTCGCAGTCTTAACTGTAACGTCTGTTTTTTTGTCTTGACGTGTGGGCCCTATGACAGTCTTCTATCAAGCGTAAGTCCTAAGTATGTCACTTTTTCAGTTTTGTGTAAAGGTTGGTTGTCAATGTAAACAGGCGGGCAGGTCTTGTGTCGTAGTGTAAATGTAATATGAAGGGATTTGTCATAATTAAGTTTTATTTTCCATTTCTTACACCAAGTTTGAATCTCGTTGAGGTTGTGTTGTAGTGTTAAGGTGGCTATTTGTTGTAAGTGAAAAAATATTTCAATTTTTTATTACTTCAATGAAATGAAAAAAAATTAATACGATTATGAACTAAATACAATTAAGTACAGTAATTGAATCAGGATGGTGAATGGAGATAGAGCAGTGGTGTTATTGAGTTTTGAGGAGGGTTGTTCTGAAGGTGAATGAAGAAGGCATATCCTGATGTTGAAGTCCCATTTTTTAGGAGGATTAGAAATGAAGGATGATTCGCTTCTGATAAATTGAATTGAAACTTTTCTGTTATCAGTCAGTCGTTATATGAAATAACACCTCGTATTTCTTTTTTGACATTTAATATCTAACTGAAAAGAAAATATATGATAAAACAGCTACGATCTGATATCTATTACTTCTAATGTATTTGCAAAATCCTAAGAACCTGAAACGATTTTCCACATTATTATCTGTTGTGTGGTTGATGAGAATTGAAATTTCCTAATCTGACTGGGAGTAGAAGGGATAATATCATATTTTGGCTCAAGGACAATAAGCAGTAGCCATGATAATGAATTCTTCCATAAATAAATTAAATAAACAATCTCTCAATAAAATAAAACAAAATAAATAAAGATAATATGATTGACTGTACAATATATTTTATGAATAAGATAATCTGAGATGCAGTTAGGAGTTTCGGGCTGCATTGCAAACCTTCTTCGGAACTATAAATTATAAATAAAACATAACGTAGCAAAGAAGGGTAATTAACAACATAAATAGGAAAAATTCAAAATAATATAAAGTAATGAAAAATATAACATTAAAGTTAATCAAATCACGAATATAAGATGAATTCTGTCACTTCATATTAGTATTCATCCTATATTCTTGATTCAATTGTATTGTTATATTTTCCATTTTTTTTTCATTTTATTTGTCACTATTTCAGTTTATTTTATTACCCCCCTTCGTCATTTTTTGTTTTTGTCATTTATAGCCCTTAAGAAGTCTGGCAATGCAGACCGAAACGTCAGCAATCCCTTAATTTTTTTTAAATTTGAATGTGTTTTTCTTACTCCTGACTGCATCTATATGAAAGAAATAAGAAGACTTAGCGAATCCGAGGGCTAGACACCGACACTAGCAATGACTACACACCTTAACCCACACAGCAATTGAATACATAATAATATGAAATATTTTTAGAAATCTGCAAATCTTAATTAATATAAAACATTCAAAACAGAAGCTTAAACAATTTCAATATAGTAATGGTATTTTAACCTAACTATTAATTGAAGCATGGAAATGTAGAAGGTTGTAAGTGCCAAAAAGTTCTATGTGCTAAAGCCAATATTCCGAGACGTGCATGAGGGTTTTTTTTGTATTTGGGATGTAGTTTAATGACCGATTGAAACATGGTATTGGCGTAAACGCCGATGTAGTTCACTCTGGTGGGTGTAAGTTTAATGTTAAATTATATAACGTATGATAGCGTATTGTATAAAGTATAACTTTTCTTGAAGGATCTTACACCCTTTTACATTTCCATTCTTGAATATATTTTAATCAAAAAAAAAAAAAAAAAAAAAAAAAAAAAAAAAAAAAAAAAAAAAAAAAAAAAAAAAAAAAAAAAAAAAAACAAGAAAGAATTCGGTGCGGTAGCTCATTGGGTAAAAGTTTGACTTTGAGGTCGTGAAATCCTCCTGTGGTAAACCCTATAAAGTGGGTACCCTTAATGAGGAGAAAACTTGAGGGTTGAGCTAGAGTTCTGCCAAATCTCTTTTTTTCACAGCTGTTGGCCTAGTAACAGTATATCCTTACCAAATTATTAAACCCAAGACTGTTCATGTGCTTTAGAGATATGGGTTTACCTAGACTTACTTAATAGCCATTTTTTCTTTTTATGGTAATGTTATATAAAGTTTTGCAAATTCTCCTCTTACTGCTTTTTAGCATTTTAAGGAGTTTTTTTTTATCCATCATAATTTTGTTGATCTGTTCATATAGAAATATTTCACTAAAAATGATTATAAGACAAATTTATAAAGGAGTTTTCAATTTTTGGGAGATGAAATATTATGGTGTAGGCAGATATATGTGAGGCGTGAAGGAGACTACCATATGTATTGCTTGCCAATATCCTGGACAATATTGGTAACCTGGAGGGCGCACTGTAGTTATGAGAAAAAAAAAATCAGTGCAATGGCTTCACTGCTCCATAGGAAAAAAAACCCGCAAAACAAACAACCATTAAATTAAATTTTTTTCATTTCGATACTGAGTTGGAATAACAAGCCGTAGAGATATGGATCCAATTCCAGGGACCTCATATCACGTTTTATCTCCTTTATGATATAGGCATTCAGAAGAGTTCTGATTTTAGTATATGTAGCGAGTAGCTTAGTACATTCAGCTGTCGAAATGCAGTGTATTTATTGTTATTAAATTAATAAATAATATTAATATTATTAATTATTATTATTTATAAAAGGCTTAATGGTTAGCGGCACCCTTAGCCAAACACCCAATAAGTTTATAGCCTTTGTACCTGTATGTACTGTATGTACCTGTATGTACCACTTTGTCCTATATCGGCAAAATGCCGAAAAATTATATAGAATACCTTCTAAGAAGGACATAGGATTCAAAAATTGAGGAGAAGAAATTCAAAAGTTTGATGAAGAGGGTACACCTTATTTAAGATGAACCGGGGAAATAGGACCCAGCGATGCCGGTGCTTATTTAACACCTTAAATAAGTTCCATGTAATGGTATTAAGATCTGGGGTACGTTAGTTATTCTAGAAGATCAAAAGAAGATTTTAACAATTTACCTATACTATTATATAAAAGGAGGCGCGGTAGCTCAATGGGTAAGGCACTTGACTAACGTGATCGCGGGCCCGAGTTCGAGTCCGACTGAAGGCAGAAAATTTATTTTCTGTTATTTCGGCTGTGGATCGAATTCGAGGTCGGGAGACCCTCCTAGGGCACAACCCAGCCTCCTAAAAAGTGGGTACCCTTAATTGGGGGGGGTCACCTGTGGTGTAGTGGTTAGCATAGCAACCTACTAAACCCAAGATCGCGGGTTCGCAGCCCGGCAGATGACCTTAGGATTTTTAAAAGGGAGTAAAAAATCCTTAGCTATGCCGTCCTTCGGAAAGGACGTAAAATGGGGGTCCCGAGCCTGTGCGATGTCAAGTACTCGTTAAAGATCCCTATCCTAATTATACCTGGATAGGTAAAATTTAGGACTCCCACCATAGCATCCTCCGATGAGCCATAGCAGCATAAAGTGACGTTAAACGAAATAAACAATAAACCCTTAATTGGGGGGGGGGAAACCTGGCGGTTGAGCGTGAATTCTGGCCAAATCACCTCCTTTCACAACCGTGCTTTGGCTCAGAAACAGTACAGCCTACCTAAGTACTGAACCCGACCATGAAGGTTACAACCTTCATTGGTTGTAAATGGTACAGGTTTTTATTTATTTTTTTTTTTTTTATTATATAAAAGGACAAACCATTTTTCTTGTGGCTATTCGAGAGAGGTTACAAAGCTAATGCGTTAAATAGAGCTAGAAATTTATGATAAAATCAATTTATTTTCAATTTAATTGTTATTAAAAAAGCTATAAATATATGGAGCGACATGTGGATCACAGTTCAGTTTAAAAATCGACCGATAGGTGGCCATTCTGCATCAGTTTGCAATGGTAAAACTATTAAACCCAACTGTATCAAAATTTAACTACAACTTGTTCATAGTTCTAGGAAGGTTTGTAATAATAAATTTCACTATAATAATAATTAAAATGTATAGTCTTGAGTGCCAGAAACGACGTTTGCCAAACTTTCATAGTTAGAACTTTAAATCCAACCAGATGGATCGATGAAATTATTTCTGGCAAATTTATAGACAACTAATCAATTCAATTTTAGCCTGGTTAAAAATAACTGTTATGTGTGAAAATATCATTGAAGAAATAATGTTAAATTCTATGAATATAAAATTTTTATCGATAAACACATAAAACTTAAATAATTAGCTGAAATTATTAAAGTTCATTACTTATGAGAGCGGGCGAAGCCGCGAGGAGAGATTCTAGTTAAAAATGAGAAAGTTCTTTGTTAAAAAAACAAATTATTCTGCATTTAAATTAAAGAAAGTAATTATAATATTAACAGTCTTCCTGCAGTTAATTATGGAAAATTTAGTCTTTGTCTTCTGGATGTTGTGTTATTGAATGACAACTGACTTGAAGCGGAACTGAACGTACTTTGTGAACGGCAGAGAGTTTATAGGCGGAATGGAGAAGTTTATGACATGGTGCCTCACAAAGGTTAGGCGATACCAAATCGATACCGTGGTATAAAATATATTATTTATACCATTTATAATTAACCACCACCAGTTCAGTATTATTTCTACATTCAAAAGTTTCTTAGTATTTTTATTGCCTTCACTGAAACTCGGCTGCGCACAGTGGGGCAAAAACGCAAAGAAGTGTTAAAAATTCAATAACTGGAAAAATATATATTTACTTGAAATTTAAAACACTCTTTAGTTCAGTAAAGAGGTTTAATAGTCCCATTCCTCGAATCAATTGGATAGTATGAAAAAAAAAAAAAAAAAAAAAAAAAAAAAAAAAAAAAAAAAAAAAAAAAAAAAAAAAAAAAAAAAAAAAAAAAAAAATTCAAGATTAGTACCCACCTACATAAAAAAAGTCGAAAAATAATTTTCTTTTATATTTCAGTAATTCTAATTACCTGCTATTTTTTTAAGATAAGGTACTAACAAGAAATACTGTATCAGGTCTAACATCGGGGCTAATGAAATGGGAGTTCTTGGGAATAACATTCATTACTTTGCTTTTTGATATTACTAATATTATTAAAAAATATATTAAAAGTGTTTTTTCAATATCCAATCCTGTCTTATCATTATTTTATTTTTTTTGTACCCAGAACTTATGGTAGAAATATGTCCTATAACAATGTCCACAGGTACAATAGTGCTTTAGGTACAGCACTTTCCCCTATACATAAATTGTTGGTTGGTTAACCATGTTAACCATGTTTTTTTTTTTATTTCAAAACATCTTTATTCAAAAGATAAATAGTACATTGATACATATATCATTAAAATATAATGTATCTAGACAGAGTTTTACAAAATATCATCCTTTTGGATGTTTTAATGTGATTGAATGTTAGAAAAAAAATATAGTGTTACAGATAAATAGTGACATTCAATGACGATGTTACACTGAGATTAAGGTAGTAACAAAGGAAAAAAAAAAGGGATAAATAATTAAACAGATAGGAAAAAAAAATAATAATAAAAAATAAAATAAATAAATAAAAGAAATTAACCGAAATTAACAGAGAGAGTTTTAAGACGGGAATTTGTCCTTCCATTCCAGTTGGTTGGCTTTGAAGGAGGATTTAAAGAAGAAAAAAGAGGATTGGACAGGGTAGGAAGCATGTCGTAAAATTTGATGTGACAACGTTTTATGTACTGAATAGGGTTTTCTAGATTAAATCGAGACGCAAAATCAGTCAGTCGGTCTGTACGCCAAGGGGACTGTCTTCGTATAGTCATTAGTGTTCTGTTTTGGAGTCTGTTTAATTTATTGATGGTATCTTGAACTAAGTGCCGAAAAAGAGGAGCTGCATGAAGAAGTCTAGGACGAAGGATAGCTTTATAAAGAAGAAGTTTCAATCGGACAGATAAAGTTGGAGAGCGAAAGAGATGCGAAAGAGAAGTGAATGTTTGTCGAGTGAAGTTCAGGCGATGACGGAAATGACTGGAAAAGGTTAGGTGTCGATCGAGTCGAACACCAAGGTAGTTAATAGATGATACAATCGGAATTTCGGTATTATTAAGCTTGATTGGCTGGATCTTTTTCCTTTGGGATTGACGAGAAAATGAGAAAACTATGGCGTCAGTTTTAGAAGGGTTTATACAAATACCTAAATTGGAAAGGGAATCTGAAATTTGTTGAGCCACCGCTTGTATATTTTGAAGGGCTTTTGTAGTGCTGATGGAGGAGCTGTAGATCGCAATATCGTCGGCATAAGCTGATATTTCGACGCGTGGGTAACGAGTGCCGATGACATTTGTTGTATAAATGGAGTAGAGGATAGGAGAAAGTACAGAGCCTTGTGGAACACCAATCCGAGAGGACTTATATGATGACAAGGAGTTTCCAACTCTATAACAAAAGGAACGATTTGAGAAATAAGACCGAAGTAGATTAAAGAGGAAAGGAGGAAATTCGTGATGAAGGAGTGTTAACCATGTTCAAAGATTAACGTGCTGTTGTACTACGGAAGCAGATTTCCTTTCCAAAAATAAAGCATCTTTTTGTTTACATATTTCTGGAAATATTTAACTTTGGATTGAAAAATATCTATAAAATAAATAATTAATCATACGGTCAATAATTCATCATTTGACTTTTATTGCTAATGGCTTCAAAATTTACAAAGACCTCCACTCTCCTGACAAAGAGTTTTAAAATATGGCAGGTTATGTGTCAGTGTTGTGTGGCATTGTTTTTTAGTTTCTAGTGCCACTACAATGTAAATTGCGTGTGATATGGGTATTATGTAAATTTTGTGCTTTCTCATGCGTAGAGTATCTGAGTGAAAATCATCCATAGTTTCTTAATTTTAAATTTATTATATCAGTGTATAATATATATTTACTAACATTACTTAATCATCATCTAATTGCCACTAATCAGAGTATAATTGGTTACACGGTAGAATAGGAAACGATCAAATAACTCAGACCGATGTTGGGGGCAATTGTGTCATTAGGGACAAGATCCATATTAGTAAAGGTAAAAGCATTCTATAAACCCCCCAATCTAAGGTTTACAACATTAGAGTAGTTACTGTTCTTTTTAGTACAAACAGGTTTTTGTTGGCATGCTTGCATAATATAATTAATAATATAAAGATTGAGGGTCTATTTTTTATTTTTTTTTATTTAGTTCTTCAAGGAATATGCCTAAATTGTACGCGTTTGGTTAAATGTATAGATTTTTTGTTTATGTTTGAGATTTTTTTTAGTTCTTATATTAAAGTGCTCACCACTCCCTATAAATTAAAATTACGCAACATAATCTCCTTATGAAGCCTTTATTATATAGAGGGTTACTTTTCAATATTTTTTTTTTAATTACGTCAGTTTCATAATTTGTTATTATTCCAGCCTATGTAGAATGATCGGGGAATAAAAGTCAACACTAAACTATATTTCTCACTAATTGACATCTCATTGGGTATTTTATTACTTGTGATAATATTGCATAGATACATATGTATACGTAAATTTTTTCTATACATCGTTGTAAACTTTCCACATCAGGTTAAATGAGTATAACATTTTAATTTTATGACATCAAAGCCAGAGACTGACGGTAGCATTTTAATTTCATAAGACACTTTATAACTGTTGGCGTATTTTAATTTCTTTTAACCCAACTTGTAAAAAAAATATAATAAATACTTTTTTCCGAGAATGAAGCATTGAAATTTTATTTTGAAGGCAATTCATGTTCAAGGAAAATTTAAATTGAATTGACTTTTTTTTCCAGGCTAAACCATTCCAGGATTTAGGACAATTTGTGGAATACAGAATTCGTGGAAAGGCTGGGGATCCTTTTCGATTTGCCTGAAAAAGCTGATATCTTCGTTTGGAATTCGTAATAGGCTAAAATATGACCTATTGATATTACTTGGGCATAACTACCATTTTTATAAAAAATAAAAAGGAACCTCGATTGATGCTATTTTAAAAAGGCAATGTGTGATCGAAACAAACAAAAAATAAACTCTATAAAGTTCATATATATATATATATATATATATATATTATATATATATATATATATATATATATTTATTTATTTATTAAATCAAAGTTTATTTTTCATAAATATTTTTTTTTAGATCCAGGTATTAAAATAAATACCAAAAAGTAATGAAAATGGGGGGATATAAAAAAAAGTCTGAAATTAAACCTTTGTTTGCTTCTATTTAAAGTCATCCTGTTGGCTTCACTTGGTAAATACATCTTTTATATTTTGTCACTTTTTTTTTTTTTTTTTTTTTTTACCTTCCCCAATTTACTATAGACTCTTAAAAACAACATTAAATTCAATATTTTAGAAAAAACGGAAATGGCATATTAAAGGTGTTTGGTAGGAACTAATGACGTAGAACAAAATAATTTTTTTATAAATATAGAGTTCATTAATAATAATGACATATCATAATCATAAGATATTTCAATAAATTCAAACCATGATAAATATTCATTATTAATAAAATCATAATCATGACACGATTAAATTATCATAATATCAGTTTGTTTAATATTTTGTAAGAAGTAATGATGATAGAGACGATTCCTGCTAATTTTCCAATTAATAATTTGAATCTATTTATGGTTTTGCCTTGATTTGAACATGCTGATTGTTTTTATACATTCCTAGATTTTTATTTTTTCTTTTTATATATATTTTTTTATTCAGTAATTATTACAATCTGCCACAAATATGGGCAATAAGTAATATAGCTGGATTAATGATTAAATTCACACAATTCTTAGATTTAAAATATATTTGATAAATTGTGTTTCGCCGGGCGCAGAGAGCTTAGGGACTTTTACCGAACTGAGGTGAGTTAAGCTCAAAGATTTAATTCATTTTGAAGATGAAATAGATGTCTACGATTCCTCAACTAATGCTGAATTGCTGGATCGCGACAATGAAAATGAGAAAGATAATAAAACAGAATAACCGCCATCTTTAGTCACTTTGAGCGAAACAGAGTCTTCTTTATTTACTCAAGCTTCCACACCCCAAGCATCAAACAAACGACAATTTAGTTTAGAGCTGGGGCTCTCATTAACTTATATAATCCACTGGATGATGCAAGATTGAAGCAGCTTATTCAAAAGAAAATTACTGCATGTTTTCAAAATGAATACTTAACTCTAATCATTTATTTTTTATGTTTTTATTGAGTGTAGTTAAGTACCATATCCAAGTCTAATTTTCAATATTTAAAAATAGTTATCACATTGCATACGATTATTTGGTTTTTCCTTTTGTCGAACTTTTTTTCTGGTTTCTTGATGTTTCGAATTACCGAAAGTAGACGATAGAAATATTTTTTAACAGTAATTATTCAATTATATAAAAGCAGTTTTACCATTTTACCTTGCGGTATGGTAAATATGGACTAACTCTACAGCTATTGACAGGTTGATTTATTTTTTAAATGATTATAACTCAGTCGTTTAGACTTTTAATTTGTATATTTTATATTTGGCAAATATGTAAAACCACTGATTATGGAATGACTGAACGGAAATATACAGCTTGAAAGAATAAGGACTACACAGGCCAACGACGAAAAAATCTTTTTTACTGAAAAAACCTTATCTTAGATTTATGTATGTTAAGGTGTTTTATCCAAGCATGATACTTCAAAAGCTGTATCACCCAATTTTTTTTTTTTTTTTTACATTTCACAGTTCAATTTTGTAAATTAAGCGATTTTTAAAGAGTTTAACAGATTTTTTATAATTCAGAAAATTGAAAAAAAAAGTAGCTGTAATGGTTGTATATGAAGTTGGTAGCACTGCTGAAAGGTTGATTATGTTTTTCTGTTGTCAGCTGATGTTTTTTTTCTGTCCACCTAATCTCACTTTTATGTTTCCTTCACATGTGCCCAGAACAATGTTTAGCCGCGATCATAAAACTCTGCAGACAATTTTGTTACATCTAAGGTGATTCTGTGATTAAGCAGCACCAAAGAAACATAATAGACTTTTAAAAAAATGTTTTTCTTTCATAATTTAGAACTAAACTTATCGTCGGCGCCACGTAAGATATACTATGTATGTGTTGAAGATCTTAGGAAATGTTCAAAAAAAGAGAAAAAGCATTTAGATTTGCTGGACCCATGATTTGGAGAGAGCCAACAAATCATTCTGATGAATGCTATTTTTGCAGTGTTGATATTACTGGCCATAACTCAAAAAACAATAATGTGTAAAGCTACCCTAAGCTTTTGCCCGCCATCCGACCCGTAGGACACGGTGTAGGGTTGCCGGACCTCGGACAAATGGATGATTTAAATTCTTTTCTGATGGAAGTATTTTGTAATGTGCAATCAGAAGCAGATGAACCAGTTGGTGATGAAGAATTCCAATGCATTACAGAAAATTTAGAGCCTAAACGTTTTACACAGATCGATTTGGTTAGGAATATGGGGTTAAAAAAAAGCTAAATTGCTTAGAACAGGACTAAAAGAAAAGAACTTGTTGGTAGGTGAAACCAGAAAGCTATGTCAGAGGAAGAGAGAGCAGCAATTTTCTATGTTTTTTTGAATAAGAATGTGATTTGGAATATTGCTCCAACAACTCTAAGACTAAGGCTGATACAAAAAACAAAAAAAAAACTAAGGCTAGATTTTGACCCAACTCCATGATGAAAGTCAATAAAGATCAGCTGTTAAAGTTAAGAAAAAATGTTTTTTGTTGGCTTGTGCTATTCAAGAGTAGCAAACAGACTAGCATCTAGATACATTTCACCTTGCAATAGCTCTGGTAAACGTTAGGTGTAAGGGCAGGAAAATAGAATAGAATAAAAAAATAATTTTACTCTGAGACAAAGTCCCTTAAGAATAACAAATAAGTACAGAAATAAAAACAGTTACAACTGGTAAGAGGCATAGTTAAATAAAAAAAATTAAGAAATAAAAATAATGATAATATATACATAGAAGGTAGTTAAATATACAGAAAGGAAAATAACAGAACATTATACAACTGAAAATGAAAAATAAAATCTTTAGGTACAATGTTTAGAGTTATATGAACTCGTATAATAGAACTACCTAAAAAATCTTAAGCAAGAACTGAATTTGAATCTGATTTCAGAAATGCAAGAACATATATTTTAACTGGTTAGCTAGATAGGTAGCAAACATCAGCTTGGGTAAGAATAAGGTATTGGAAATAGAGATATTTAAATGTCTTCAGGGATTTCGATTGTCTGATATCAACAGGAATGGAATTTCAGAGGATGGTTGAGTGGAAGAGGAAGGAGCGTTAGCATGCAGAAGTTCTGTGGGATGGGGCATATTATAAATATAGGTAGGATGAAGGGTGTTGATAATTTGACAAAGGGATGTTCCAAGGAAATATTGTCTACAGAAGGTGGGATAAGCCAGTATAATTGGGATACATAGTATAGGTGAGAAACATGGAAGCTCCTGGGACTTTCGAAGACAAACCTGGCAAAGTAGTTCATGATTCGCTTCAGTCTGTTCTCGAGAACCGTCGAGAGACAACCGTAAACCAGACAACTATAGTTAAGGTGAGAGAAAAATAATAAAGAAACTTCTTAGGAACGGTGAGAAAGGAAAGACTGAAACCAGCGGATAGAACTGTACCAAAAATTTAAAGGTTCTAATTTGGTAAATAGGATAGAGTGATTAAGGGAATCAAAAGCTTTAGAAAAACCAAGGAGTAATAGGACAGTTAATTTTTTTTCCCTATGGTGGTAAATATGTCATTAGTGATTTTGTGGAGAGTAGAATGTGTGGAGTAGCCGGGACGAAAACCAGAGTGGAGAGGATTGAGAAGGTTGGATTCTTCAAGGAAGTTAGACCCTTGAGATTGAAATAATATTTCTAAAGGTTTAGAAAAATTAGACAGGATGGAGATCGGTCCATAGTCTTTTAGAGATGTGGTATTTAATGTTATATTTATAGGATGAATTAATGCTTTTCTCCAGGAGGTAGGGTATGCTGAATTTTTAAGGGAAAATTGTAAATTGATAAGGAAAATGGTATGATTTCGGAATGACATAGTTTTATTAATTTTGTAGGAAAATCACCTGTGCCTGTAGAATTGGATTTCATTATGGAGGAAAAAAACTTCAGAGGGGGATATAGGGGAAATAAAAATTAGTATCATTTAATGTAAGAACTGGGGTTAAATAGAAGGAAGGATAACGAGTATCGGAACAGAAGATAGAAACATAAAATAAATTGAATTCATCAGGAGAGGTAGATGAGGATGAGTGTGAATCACAAAGTGAAAGTTTACGGAGAAGATGCATTTCGTTTTGGAATCAGGAGCAGAGGAAAGAGCTTAATGGAAATCGAGGCTTGTGTCATGTTACGGAGCATCCTGAACGTTTGGTAGTCGTCAGTCATCCTTCTGCTTCTGAAGTCTTTACGTGCTGCTCGATTTCTTTGACGCTGCATAATTCTGGAGATATCCAAGAACCAGGACGACGACGAAACGAAGAGAATTTGAGGGATAAATCAATGTGAAGGATATTTAAGATATTCCAGAGGTGAGGATGCTTACCAAGGAGTAAATCGAGGAGAAGGAGTAAATTTCAGTCCGGATCTGAGCTTTTCACGAGTTAGGAAATCTATATTGCTGTAGGCAATTGTTTTCGGAAGGAACGAAGGTTCTTGAATATTGTATAATATTAGGATTAGATTATGAGATGACAGGAAAGTACAGGAAGCTGAGAAGAAGCAAGGAGGTTTTTTGTCGAATCAATAACGAATATGTCAAGCAAGTATCAGAGGAGGAAGTATGGTGGGTAGGGGAGAATCGGACTATAAAGAGATGTAAGGAAAAAAAGATATTTTCAAGGAACAATTTATAAAGTGAGCCAGAAAGGAAAGTTGCAAAAGATGGGTCAGAAGGAACATGGGGTGGGCGGTAAACTATCGCACACTGATGATGAGTTTTATAGGAAATTTCAACGAAAAGGAGCTCGATATGTGGCAGGTCAGTTGGATGAGAAATTTCAAGGATTCGGAACCTGATGCTTTTTCCATGGACAAATAAACCTACACCGCCCTCTAAATATGTAGTACGTAGGATCGAAATCGTGAAAATGAAGATTTAATTGAATGTTAATTAAAAACTGTAAAACAAGCGCTTTAAAAAGTATTTTTACTCAAACCAGTATACTTTTAAGGTAGTTCTCTTTCAGTTCTTAAAAATGGGAAAAACAGTACTTCGGTAAGACCGTGGAGAACAATTAATTAATAGTTATATGCCTTAAAAAGTAATAGTAATTAATGTCACATCAAGACATTAAAATGTAAGATAGATAGATAGATAGATAGATAGATAGATAGATAGATAGATAGATAGATAGATAGATAGAGAGAGAGAGAGAGAGAGAGAGAGAGAGAGAGAGAGAGAGAGAGAGAGAGAGAGAGAGAGAGAGAGAGAGAGAGAGAGAGAGAGAGAGAGAGAGAGAGAGAGAGAGAGAGAGAGAGAGAGAGAGAGAGAGAGAGAGAGAGAGAGAGAGAGAGAGAGAGAGAGAGAGAGAGAGAGAGAGAGAGAGAGAGAGAGAGAGAGAGAGAGAGAGAGAGAGAGAGAGAGAGAGAGAGAGAGAGAGAGAGAGAGAGAGAGAGAGAGAGAGAGAGAGAGAGAGAGAGAGAGAGAGAGAGAGAGAGAGAGAGAGAGAGAGAGAGAGAGAGAGAGAGAGAGAGAGAGAGAGAGAGAGAGAGAGAGAGAGAGAGAGAGAGAGAGAGAGAGAGAGAGAGAGAGAGAGAGAGAGAGAGAGAGAGAGAGAGAGAGAGAGAGAGAGAGAGAGAGAGAGAGAGAGAGAGAGAGAGAGAGAGAGAGAGAGAGAGAGAGAGAGAGAGAGAGAGAGAGAGAGAGAGAGAGAGAGAGAGAGAGAGAGAGAGAGAGAGAGAGAGAGAGAGAGAGAGAGAGAGAGAGAGAGAGAGAGAGAGAGAGAGAGAGAGAGAGAGAGAGAGAGAGAGAGAGAGAGAGAGAGAGAGAGAGAGAGAGAGAGAGAGAGAGAGAGAGAGAGAGAGAGAGAGAGAGAGAGAGAGAGAGAGAGAGAGAGAGAGAGAGAGAGAGAGAGAGAGAGAGAGAGAGAGAGAGAGAGAGAGAGAGAGAGAGAGAGAGAGAGAGAGAGAGAGAGAGAGAGAGAGAGAGAGAGAGAGAGAGAGAGAGAGAGAGAGAGAGAGAGAGAGAGAGAGAGAGAGAGAGAGAGAGAGAGAGAGAGAGAGAGAGAGAGAGAGAGAGAGAGAGAGAGAGAGAGAGAGAGAGAGAGAGAGAGAGAGAGAGAGAGAGAGAGAGAGAGAGAGAGAGAGAGAGAGAGAGAGAGAGAGAGAGAGAGAGAGAGAGAGAGAGAGAGAGAGAGAGAGAGAGAGAGAGAGAGAGAGAGAGAGAGAGAGAGAGAGAGAGAGAGAGAGAGAGAGAGAGAGAGAGAGAGAGAGAGAGAGAGAGAGAGAGAGAGAGAGAGAGAGAGAGAGAGAGAGAGAGAGAGAGAGAGAGAGAGAGAGAGAGAGAGAGAGAGAGAGAGAGAGAGAGAGAGAGAGAGAGAGAGAGAGAGAGAGAGAGATCAGTTTGATTTAAAGCCGGTTGAGGGGCTACTTTTTTATATTATATCTACTTTAGTGTGATGGGTTAAAAACTAAGTTATCAGGGAATTCGAAGTTCATTATATTTTTAATACTTTTCAAGTAATAAAATTGAAGTATAACTGCTCGGACTGATCATTAACCGAATAATAAAAGTAATTTATGTTTTTATTTTTCCATAATAATTCCCTTTCAGAAGACAACTGGATGACTTTTTCCCCAGATATTACATTGCTTTTTATATTCCTATTTCGATGGTCCCCATAACCATTCGTTATTCAGGAATCCTTTAAGTAGGATATACGAAGTTATCTCGAGGGTTTAGGATTATCCTCTACAAGGATCGATATTCTCATATCGAATTGGCTGGTACTTTTAATATTGATACGTTGTTTGATAAGAGTGCTTTATCTATTTTTTAATTTTCTTTAATACATGCGAGTGATGCAGACACACCATTTATCAATATCGAATTTTGTATTAAATAAGTTTAAATAACTTTTAGGAAGTTGAGAAAACTGCATTGATTTTTTTTTGGGGGACTGTTTCTAATTCCTGGTTGAAAACCTATTGGGTGTAAGCCAGAATTGCAGATATTGGTGGAAGAAGGTCTTAATTCGTTTTTTTCAAAAATACTTTTTTTTTATTCTCATTTGCTGTTATCGACACAGTCCACAAAAATTCAATAAATAGGGTGAATTAGCACCAAATTGGACATTAAAATATGGGTCAACTCAGGAGAATGAATTTTGGAAATTGCTATAAGTTGTTAATCGAATTATGTGCGGAATAGAAATAAAATAATAGAAGAATAGAAGAAAGATAAAATAGAAACAATTTAATAAAGAAAACACTAATGTCCGGAAAAGTTCCTAACAGTAAAGCAAAAATGCTTCTCCTGAACATTTTAATAAAAGTGAGTTAACATCTTCCACCAATGGCTTCAATTACTCAATATATCACATCTCACATCTCGACTGAGCATATCTTGAGCACATTGGCTATGATGAACCTTGGAATAGGTGCTGATGTGTGAGCCTAGTTTGTCCGATCCGCAGCCTAGTCATCTCCGCTTGTTCCCTCCTGGGGCCGCTTAGTAGTGACAGGTTGAGCATCAGGACATCTTTTTTTTAGTATTTTTGTCTCTGATACTCTGGCCCAATAATAACGCAAGCCTTCTTGCACTGTTTTTATAATATATCTTTGGTGTTCACTGTGGACAATTGGCAAGTTGGGCACAGGGAACATAGTACTGGCAGAAAAAGATTTTTATTTTTCTATAAAAAATTACAAATAAGTATTTTTGTTTGGGAAAAGTGAGAAGCAGAAAAGGATGTGTTAAGTAGAAATTTTAAATCTGAAATAGATCTATCAGAGGTGGATAAGAAGAAAATTGGGGAGGTATTTTAAACCGCTTAATTCGATAAAATATTGGCTCGTCTTAGGGCGAATAGGAATTTTAAATTTGTATTATTTTGTAAAACTACAATATATTACAAATCAACATATTAAATTTATGAGGCCAGTTTCTTATTCAATAGGTTACCCTATTCATATGCCTCCATATTATAAGGCTATAATATCCATAACAGGCACAATAGAAAACAGATTAAGATCATTATACTTCCGATTTAATAAATATTATAACAAATGGGAAATAAAAATAAACAAACAAAAAACATCAGCAATGATTTTTACAAAAAGAAGGCCCTACATACCAAAACATATCTATCTAAAAAATGTTCAAATCTCTTGGACTCAAACTGTTACCTACCTTGGTCTGAAAGTAGATAAACGATTGACATGCACACCTCATATAAATAACAAATGCGACAAGGCAAAAAAACTTTTAAGTACTATCACCCCATATTTCAGAAGAAAATTCCCACTGTCGATCAAAAACAAAATCATTCTGTATAAATCAGTCATAAGACTATTACTGACGTACGCCTCTCAAACTACACCTATGACTCAAACTATAAAAAAATTGAAAGGGTGCAAAACCGATGCATGAGAATATTAAATGACTACCCCAGATACACAAAAATAACCGACATGCTACAAGAATTAGATTTTCAAACTATTAAACAATTTTCAACTTTTTTCAACTCTATAAACAATTCAGGAAATCCAATAATTCAAACAATAGTCAGTTATAGCAAGTAATCTTAAGAAGATACATACACAAACGTACAAACCACATACTACTAGAATAATATTTTACTAATAAGACATCCAAAAGTTATTGTCTCACCTTGAAATTAAATTTATTGGGACACAAATAATATGTAAGTTAATTATCCAAAATGTTGATTAACTTTAACGTACGAAAAATGAATTAATTATGCTTTTTATTTTCATAAATTTTATCATGTATTTGCTTTTATCAGTCTCTTTTTTTTAAAACTTATTTTGTAGGTTTTTTAGTATTCTTCCTACTCTTAAAACAAATGAATTCCAAATTATACCCATTTTAGCTAAGCTCAGCTGTCTATGTAGTGTAAATTGTTTTATTCAAAACATGTAACAATATTTAACATGTGCAATTGTAAACTGTTTAAGTCATTTGAATAAAACTTTTTATTATATATATTATAAGGCTATTGTTTTTGTACATGAAGAAGTGAAGTTTTATTAATGATTTTAAATACCACAACTGAAACGATTTTTAGAATTTTCTAATATACTTTGTCCTGAAATATTCTGTATTTCGTTTTGATGTCGTCCAGAACAGTGGCATGTGTATGTCAGTATGCTGAGTTCTATTACTTACGTACCATGAAGGTTGTGTGATTAGACGTAATATTCGTGATTGAAATGTTTTTAGTTTAATGAGAAACTGTATGACCATCCAAACAGCCTCATACTAGAAAGGAGCTGGATGAGGGACCTCTTTAAGTAAGAAAAAACCTAAAATAATCTCAAGAGGAGGTACCGATGGGTACTGTTCTCCCTCATATTTCAAATGTCTAATTTATTATATATACTTTCAGTACATTTTCTGGTTGTCTTCATTCGAAGACCCATACCTGAATAAATAATCAAAGTTAAAAAAAAAAAATGTAATTTATTTTAGTTTGTTTCTTTTTTATTATATCTAAATGATATCGTTAGAAAAATAATGACTTCTGCTCCAAATGATTTTTTTCCTTAACATCCTCCGTCGTAGATGATATTCGGAGGAGCCCTTCACTGCCCTATAGGAACTGTCGATCTTGCTTGGAGGGACCTTCCACTTGAGAAGATCCTGAGAGCGACTGAAGAAAAGCCCTTAAAGGAAGGTTGAATATCTATCCACTCTACGGGGGGGGGGGGGGGGGGGGGGGGGGGAGGTCCTCAGCAGTTAGTGCCTCGGTTCACTTCTAAAACAACTTACATTTTCTAAAACAACTGGCTATAATATCTGGGGTTGCATAAAAAATCTTCAGTTCTTCATTCGCCAAAGATTCAGCCCATATTTAGTTGTATCATATATTTTTCGTAGGATTTTTCTTTCCTACATCTTTAATCATTTTTCCTCATGTAATATTTAGGTCCAGGTCTAACTCCCGTACATGACAACTGGTTGTACGAACGTTCGATAAACTCTTATTTGGAGATTGCTGGATATATTTCTATTTCGAAATATTTTTATTGGAGACTTAAAAAGCACCTGTTTTCTGCTATTATTCTTGCTTTTATTTCTTCTATAAAACTATTGTCCTCAGTGATAATAGTACAGAGGTACTTATACTTAGTCACTCTCTCATATTGTTATCCTGCCCCCCTCACTGTATTTATGTTCTCTTTCCTCTTTGGTCGCTACCTTGTATTTGGTCTTTTCTTTATTTATTTTGAGTCCTACATTTCATGCTGCTGAGTTTGAGTAAAATTATAAAAAATACGAGGTAATTTATACCTAAAAGTTACACATTAGTAAAGCTATTGGTGGATTTACGGTAGTAAACTGGAATGTGCAGTTTGGATTGTTTAATAACATTACAAGTTACAGCAATAAGACAAGCATTGGGTTTTTTAAAGAAAAACTATATCGTCCTTTTATTTATAGTTGGAGACTCTTAGAGTGCTATTATTCTATCGGCTGTCAAAAATCCATAGATGAAAAAAGTAATTTGGAGTCAATGGTGGAAATTGAAAAATATCTGAGGGTTCGATCTCATTGCGGGATTAACGGAAATTAAAAGTCTGCCCGTCTTGCAAAGGAAAGGGAAGGAAGTGAAATCATAAATATTGAAATGATAACAGTCGAGGGCTGGATTAAAATTTTAAGAGCCCACTCTCGGAGTAAGATAGTGATTGGAAAAAAAAGTAATTCAAAATTTAAATTTGACACTTATTTAAAACCAAGCAATTTTACAAAAGAGCATCGTGATCACTTGAAAAGTTGATACAAGTTACCAGATTATTGTAATCAGATCCATCATACTTTGTTTTTCCTACAAACTTTGTAGGAAGCTTCTTTATTTTAATTTTTAGTGTAGCAAAATTTAAGACAAACATAGAAAAGTATTGGGTTTGAACAGAATTGTCTTACGGCAACATAATGAAATCCTGGTATAATTTTGGTGGGAAGAAAGGGAAAGTATGTACTAGTGAGTTTTATTTTTTCATTATTAAAAAAAAAAAAAAAAGCCTTTTAACATTAATAACGTGTTGGTATATTGTTGTTTATTTCGTTTAACGTCACTTTATGCTGCTATGGCTAATCGGACGATGCTACGGTGGGAGTCCTAAATTTTGCCTATCCAGGTATAATTAGGATAGGGATCTTTAACGAGTACCTGACATCGCACAGGCTCGGGACCCCCATTTTACGTCCCTTCCGAAGGAAGGCATAGCTAAGGATTTTTTACTCCCTTTAAAAAATCCTAAGGTCATCTGCCGGGCTGCGAACCCGCGATCTTGGGTTTAGTAGGTTGCTATGCTAACCACTACACCACAGGTGACCCCATTGTTGGTATATTAGCTCCTCTTTTATTTCATCTGTGTCAGTATAGAAATAATGCTCCATTGCATACTTCAATACAACACTTTTATCGATAAGCAAATAAAACTACAATTATTTGTTAAAAATATCTAATTTCTTAGTGGGCGAAGCCGCGACAGGGATGCTAGTAGAATATAAAGAGTAAGTATATATATAATTACAAAAATGTTGTAAAATGCTAATGGGGGGGGGGGTTGCTCCCCGTTTTGAAAGACACTGGTGGAAGGAAATTAATATTAAAAAAAAAAAAAAAATCATAAAGTTATTTTTCTGAAATTATAAATAAAAATATAGTTGTGAGAAATATATAATCTATATATTGGCTATATAGAAATACAGGCGGTTCGTATCCATGAATCTAAACTCTGTAGCAAAAAACAAAATTTCATTGTAATTGCTAAAGGAAAAATGTTTTAATTTACTCAGTTTGATATTGGTCGCATTGATGGAAGAGATATCAGATTACATTCTATTGAATTATTGGGAGCTCTAATCCCTTTGCCTTCAGTGGAAAATAAGTTCATTCAGCAACCCTATGAATATAGTATAGATGATACACGTGTCCATCAGTTTACTAAACAAAATTAGCGGTCTATAGATTGTTAGGTCTCATGGCTTTTGTTTTAAACTTTCCTCTAAAAACTTAGGAAAAGTGATGTTTTTTTTCCATTTAATTGGCTATTTACTAATCAACAGCACAATAGCATAAACAAATATATATTTCTTCTCTCAAGATAAACGATAAAAAAATTATTGATCAAAAGTCGTTCGAAATCAGAAATGGTTGATAATAAGGATTTAAAGCTCTATAGTAGCTAACACGTTAAAAGGAATGTATTGAGCGAAATGAAGCTTACTTTGATTCATGCGAATGTTTTCTAATAATTTATTTTATACTTTATTAAAAAAAAAACCTGCATTAATTTCTGTACTAACTTATATATCATCGTTCATACATACATACATAAAAAAATATATATAGATAAAAGGCTTAGTGAAGCCGAAGGTTCGATGCCGACACCACCAACCGCCGACCACACACCTCTCTCCAACCCACTTCCACAAAACACAAATCCCAAAGGTAGGTCCTCTTTCCCCTTCCCTTTCTCCCCCCTCTCTCTCTCTCTCACTCTCTTCTCTCTCTCTCTCTCTCTCTCTCTCTCTCTCTCTCTCTCTCTCTCTCTCTCTCACTCTGATTTCTTTTGATGTATTATTAGATAAATTAATATTATTTTATTACTATCACCGGTTAAATTAAATTATTATTTAATAAGAAATAAAATCATTACAGTTTTCTAAGATAGAGCAGAATATTCTTATCTGACCTGTACATTTCTTTCTATAAATCCCCCAAAAAACGGGGTAGGATGCTTCTTTTGATGTAAGCTACCGACCATTTGAAATTCATAAAGATATCTCCTAAAGAGATTGTCAATGATGAAAGGCCCATCTCAGTTACAAGCGGATTTCTCCTTTTGATAAAAAAAGTATTTATGAGCGATGTGAAACAGAACGAGTTTTTCCTTGAAGACATCTGAAAAAACTACCATTATGACTGCATTGTTAGTTATTTTAAAAATAATATTTAATACGAATTGGTTAATTAAAAAATAAGTTAATTTTTTTATACTGATAGGAATCAGTCAAATTAGAAAGAATAAGATATAAAATTAACGAATCTTCACTATTAATGCCGCTTTGGTTGTAGCATTGGAGGACATCGTCACGGCTACAAATAAGTATATCAGATAAAATTAGAAAATATAAATAAAAAAAAACATTAAGATGATGAAGGGAATAAACTACAAGTTAATAGTTAATGAAAAATATATATTTATTTATTAACTACAAATAATATCCTGGGACCAATCAAGAGGGAACCACGATCTTAGCGGTTTAATAGGGAATGTGGGACTGCAACTCAAAGGAAGAATGAAGCCTACAGAGCAATGGCCCAACGAGAGACACGGAGGAAGGCTGAAGAATATAGATGACTCCGCAGAGAAGAAACAAAGTTACGTCGACAGAAAAAGAGAAACTACGAAAGGGAAGAACTCCAAAGGATCGAGGGAGTGCATGCTGCCAAAGAAATTAGGGATTTTTTCTGTAAAGTAAATAAGTGGAGGAAACCATTCGCACCCCGTTTGACCTATTGTTATGACGATGATAACAATCTCTTGACCAATATGCCAGAGATCTCAGCACAATGGAGAAACTACTTCTCAGAACTTTTAAAGAATAATTCTGATATCTGCTCCGACCCCATAACTACTACTGTCAGTGGTCAATATCAGGGGTTTGTCAGGATCATACAACAATAGAAAACATTTCTTACAAATTGACGACTTGGCCCGGTTAAATGCCTCATCACATTCGTGACACCAAGACCATGGTACATTTTTCTTGGTCAGTTCATATAATGGTCCAAGTAAATCAACTGACATGTTGACAAACTTGTGGTAAACATTTATTAACCCAAGGAATGATTTGAGCTCGGATATATTTCCAGGTACTGGCGCATTTTGGATGGCTGAAATTTTGGAAGGGGAAGGGCGCAACCCCTGCCCATACAGACAAAAACCAAGCAATTCGATCGAAGTTTTGAACCATTTACTTTTATCTACATTCAATTTGACATTGTACTCATTCAAACGATTGAGCACTTGTTCCACTGAAAACCTGCATTCTTCCCATGTTTTGCCTCCGATAATAATATTATCTAGATACGCCCTAGTATTGGGAATTTGACTCAAAATAGAATCCATTGTTGACTGAAACAAGGCTGGAGCACTAGATAAACCAAACATCAAACGGTGAAATCTGAACAACCCTAATTGAGTAATTATCGTAAAATAAAGGTTTTCATTTAACCTTAATTGCAAATAGGCATTTGACAGGTCTAATTCACAAAAAACTTTAGACCCCACTAATGAATGAAAAATATCTTCCGATTTAGGGAGAGGATAGTCATCTAAATCTACGTATTTGTTCAGGATTACTTTAAAATCCACGCACAAGCGAATTTTACCGTTTGGCTTTCTAACACAGACAATTGGAGATGCCCATTGGCTATGCGCCACCTTACTAATAAAGTAAGGTACTAATTAGTAAAGGTATTTTACTTATAAAGTAAAATACCTTTACTTTCCAGAGAAGCAAGTTCCTCAGCCACTGCTGCTCGTTGCGCATAAGGTACATTATAGGGTGTATGGAAGATCGGAACTGCTCCCTCTTTTAATACAACAGACGCTTCAAAATTTTTTATAGGCTCGGTGTTTGATTCATCGAAAACTTTAGAAAAACGAATCTTATAATCTCTTACCCAATTGAATCCAACAGAAGGAACACCTGAACATATTTTAATATTATTACTAGAGCTTACCACCTCCGTTCCAGGCTCAACGAGATCCACAGTCAACGGCCCTAGCGCTCGATTTGGGTTGATAAGTACAGAAGATCTCCAATTTGGATTTATCATGGAAAGCCAATCACGACCCAACAAAGGACGACTTAATTCTTTACCTGTAATTATTAAGGGCAATTTATCAAAACTTTTTCCTTCAAAATACAAAGAGACATTAACCTTTCCCAACACTGATAACGATTCACTGTCAGCAGCTTTGAGTTTTAGGTTACTTTTATCGATTCTAAGATCCCTGAAAAATCTGTTGTACAAATATACAGGAATCAACGTGTATGATGATAACCCTGAATCTACTTCAAATCCAATTTCGGTATTATTAACAAACAATTTTTGTATTAGGGGATAGCGAAATGAATCAAAACTATCAACTTCTACCGCTTTTGCGGCTTCTATAATATTAGCTTTTTTGGTGTTGGACATAATTTAGCAACGTGACCCTTCAGATTGCAATTAAAGCATTTCCAATCTCTAACCGGATATGAATTTTTATCAATACTATGAAACCTACCACAATATTTGCATTTAGAAATACGTTTTCGAATATTAAATTCAAGTTTCTTATCTGAACTTAAAGATGTCCCTGAAGTGGCGTCCTTGGACTGGGCAGAGAACCTACTTGGTTTTGTCACATCATAAGCGTGTTGATGCGGGTGAAGTTGATTGACGTCATCGAACCTCGGCTCCCCTTCCATCACCCTGGCTTGTTCCAAAACGAGTTCCTTCTCAGAAACGATCTTTACTGCTAAATCAAAGGTTAGATTTTTTTCAGACAGCAACCTTTTTTTAACTACTGAGTCCCAATTACCAAAAACTAACTGATTTCGAAGGGCTTCGTTGAGAAAATCGCCATAATTACATGTTATTGCCAATTCCTTAATTGTGACCACAAAGTCACGAACCGATTCATTTACCTTCTGGTTTCGACAATGAAACTTATACCGTTCGGCTACTTCAATGCCTTGCGGAGCGTAATAATTTTTCAAAATAGAGCAGAGTTGGTCAAATGACTTGTCCTTAGGTTTGGCAGGAGAGACTAGGTTTTTGAGAGTTCCGTACATTTCAGGACCAATAAGCACCACAAGAGAGTTTACTTTATCTGACTCACCAGTGTCGTTCAAGTCGAAAAACGCCTCGAACCTGTCGAGGTAGTTCTGAAAAGGTTTGAGAGACGGCACATAGGGATCGACGTGTCCCAAAACAGCATTTCGACGAGGATGACGCAATTCGTATTTTGCTTGCTCTTCTTCACCAGAGTTCTTTCTTGGTCTCACGAATGTGATAAGAAATTTAACCGGGCAAGGTCGTCAATTTGTGAGAAATGTTTTCCATTGTTGTATGCTCCTGAAAAACCCCTGATATTGACCACTGACAGTAGTAGTTATGGGGTCGGAGCAACGTTGGTTCACCTTATAAACGGTGTGGAGCATCCAATCGTGTTCGCCTACACTACACTTTCACTCGGAGAAAGGAACTATTCTCGAGCCAGACCTGAACAGACCGAGAAGCCCTTACGTTAGTGTTTGGTGTCAAACACTTCCATAATTTTCTGGCAGAACGTCACTTTACTTTAGTAACAGACCACCAACCGCTAAGCTCTATTTTTGGAGATCGAAAGGGTATTCTGTTGGTTGCCAATGCTCGTCTTCAACGCTGGGCTATCATCTTGTCAGCCTACATTTACCAGATTAGATACAAATAGGGTTCAGAAATTTCTCACGCCGACGCATTGTCTCGCCTACCTCTTAAGGGTTCAACAAACGTGCCTGAGTGTTTTATTATTTTTGACGAATTCAAAAGTAAATTTATTACGCTTAGAAAAATCTCGCAAGCCACCTCACATGATGATATTCTCTCCAAAGTGTGCCAGTGGGTCAAGGAGGGTTGGCCTTCCAAGGTAGATAGTCAGTATTCAGTTTTTTTAAAGAATAGATTGTGTTTGTCAGTCCAAGAAGGTTGCTTATTGTTTGGTTCTAGGGTTTTGATACCTAAGACCCCCCAATCAGCTGTTTTGAACTTGTTACATAAGGAACATATTGGTATAGTTAGATAAAAATTGCTCGCTAGCTTATGTCTGGTGGTCCGGTTTGGACCTAGACATAAAACAACAAGTGACTACTTGTGTAACGTGTCAACTCACTCAGAACGATTCAATTCCACGTACCTATGCTCCAATGCTAAGTAGTCAAGGACCATGGAGACCATGGAGCATTTAGATTTCCTTGACACAGTTAAGAGTAAGATCCTCCTGTTGGTAGACGAATACAGCAACTGGCTTGAAGCTTGTATTTTGACCCAAACGTCAGCCTCAGTAGTATGTGAAAAATTGCAAGAATATTTTTCTCGTTTTGGCTTTCCTCAATGTGTGGTGTCTGATAACGGGCCCTCATTTACCTCTAAAGAACTGGAGTCATTTTTTAAAAAATGGAACATTTTACATGTGAGGTCAGTGGTAGCCAAAAGTTCAACAACGGATTTACCGGGGAAGTTGTATAATTGTTTAATATCTTACCGGTCCACTCCTTCATCAGTAACAAAGAAATCCTTCCTTTCCAGAAAGCTCAAAACCTTCTCAGTATGTTGTCCCCGGCTGATAAGGTGTTATAGAGGGACGAGTTTAATGAAATTCAAACAAAAAGTTTTTCTATTAGAAATTTTAATATCAATGACAAGGTTCTTGTAAAAAATCCTAATATAGGCATATTGAAATGGGTTAGAGCTCGGGTGATGAAACAAATCGGTGCTGTTATTTACCTTGTGAAGTTAGAGGATGAATCCATCAGAAAGCATGCACCTGAACCAATTACGTAAAAGTGAGCTTCCTGATGCCAGCCATCCACTGGCAAGGCTGTGGTACCCAGAGCCAACTCAAGGCTCACCAGAAGTTCTAGTGAATTCAGTAAACGTTGATAAATCCACCGAATTAACACTCCATCCAGGGTTAAGTTCTCCCCCAGAATCAGTTTACAAAGAGCTAGAGAAGGACTGAGACCTCCATCCATGCTGAGACCACCAATTCGTTTTTCAACTTCGATGTACCAGTAACTACTATTTAAATTAAGTGCAATTACAAGTTATTATTAATAATTATTAGAAAAGCTGAAAAATCTTTTATGCCTTAATCAATACGGCACCTTGTGCATTTATGTTTAATTTTCTCTGAATATGTATTATTGTAATCTTGATTAATCTGTATATAAGTATTATTGTGTAATGTTCAATTACTCTGTAAGTTGTTTCATGAATTTCGATGTATTTTACTATGTATTGTATTATAAGTATTATATACTTATGTATCAACAAGCTTAAAAAGGAGGGAGAATTGTTATGTTGGTTGGCATGGCAACAGATACATTGTGTAACCTCTCTTCCTAGTTTTAGGCGAGTTGACGAAAACGACGTCTTTCTCTGTTGTGTTCTAATAAACTCATTAATCAAGTTCAATGTGTTTCTATTGAACCACTGAGTCTCCGTAAAAACATAACATCTCCTGAAGTGCACAAACTACAGAGGTATCTCCTTACTGCTCACTGGCTATAAAATCTTCTCTAACATCATATTCCAACGCCTATTACCATACGCTGAGAGAGTCTTGGGCCCATATCAAAGTGGTTTCAGACGTGGAAAATCCACTACTAACCCAATTTTTACACTCAGAACTATCCTGGAGAGAGGGCACGAATATAATATTAAGACACACCACCTATTTATAGATTTCAATTTAGCATATGACTGTATCAATAGAGAAAAGCTCTACCAAGTCATGGGAGAATAGCAGATACCCAGAAAGCTAATACGGCTGGTTAAACCGACAATGAAGACTGTCTCATTCTCAGTTCGTATAAGTGGAGAGCTATCAGGAGGAGTAAGGCAAGGAGATGCTCTTACCTGCTTCCTCCATGCTCCAATGCCTTGGAGAAAGCAGTAAGGGACTCAGGTATACAGACCGGTGGCACCATATTTAACCGACAAGTTCAACTTTTAGCCTATGCTGATGATGTAGACATCGTAGGACGCTCCTTCCAGGTAGTCAAAGAAGCTTTCTTGGCACTGGTGGAATCAGCTGGAAGACTCGGGCTTAAAGTGAATGAATCAAAAACTAAATATATGGTGACGGGAGAGAAACCGAACCCAAATGAAAGCGCCTCATTTGGAGAGTATACTTTTGAAAAGACTGCAGACTTCGTATACCTGGGATCAATGGTATCGCAGGATAATGATGGCGGAGCTGAGGTAAAAAGAAGAATAATATCTGCTAACCGATTCTATTTTGGCCTACAAAAACTTATAATTGGACATACTCTCTCAAGAAAGACAAAACTCCACCTTTATAATACTAGAGTTCGTCCTGTTCTGATGTACGGTTCAGAAACCTGGACTCAGACAAACACAAGCGAACAGGACTTCCTGACTTTTGAAAGAAAGATCCTGCGAAGGATATTTGATGGACTATGTGAAAATGGCGTATGGAGAAGACTAAATAATCAAGAGGACCGAGAAGATTGGCGGAGGCTGTTGATGGAGGCCAGGACCCGTCTGCGGGTTGTAGCGCTATGAGAAGAAGAAGAGGTCGAGGACGTATGGTATGTTGAGATCATGGTTGAGGGTTCTATTGGATACATAGTAAGGAGCATTCACTATAGTTCTGAGGACTTTGGATTGGAAGGATTGAATGCGTTTGATATTCGACTTTTTAGCTGTTCCCCACACTTCAAGTCCATAAGTCCAAATAAGTTTAATAATGGTTTTGTATATGAGAAGTTTGTTTTCAACGGAAAGATGAGATGTCCTGTTTAATGGTCTATACAGTTGGCTGAAGCGTCTGTTGAGTTCTTGCCTTTTGAGTCGAGTATGAGGGTTCCACTAAGTCTTTTGTCTAGTAGAAACCAAGATACAGAACTGTGTCAGCTTTAGGTAGTGGAATACCATTAAAATTGATTGGAGGACAGGATTTTCGGCGGAGGGTAAAGGTTACCTTCATCCTTTACTACGCTTAACTTCAGAAATCTATTGTTCAATCAATTTCTTATTTTAAATTTTTATTACTTATTTTCTTTAAATATTTTATTACTTATTCTTTGTACTTTGTCCCAGAATAATTTTGTTTCCTATTTTATGATAGTAAAAAGAATACCTGACTGAACTTAATTCTTTTACTGTACAGGTATCTAATTTTTATTAATATTTTTTTGTTTAGCTCGTTAAAAATGTTTTGGAAATCCTCTTTGTTCTATATAATAGAACTTGAATAATTCAACTTTATTGTTTAATTACCCGGACTCATCGGGAGCCTCACTTATTTCTGACTTATTCGGTACAATCTCTACTCATTGAAATTGAACCACTATCGAGGACTGAACGGAACATACACATTGATATAGGCAGTGTTGATTGCGTGGGTGAGGTTCATTAGACGTTGGCCAATCCAATATACACCTACCTGTCAACTTCATTTGACGAAACGCCGTTTATTGGGCAGTCTATCGGTAAACAAAATGGAATGTGTGCAGTTCTAGCTGAATGTAGTTTTGTAATTAGCGATATAGGAAAATAGGCACTAAAGGGTTTACTCTTACGTTCCTAATGGCGCGCTTTTTAAGAAACGAATTTATATAGACATAAATGGAACATTATATTTACTATGTAGTATCCTTTTTCCTTATAGAGATAGATGTCTCTACATCCCGCTAGGGGAATAGGAATTCTGCATTTTCAACTGCCAGTCTTTTCTAGTGCTCTCTAATTTTGGATGTGTAAAATGGTCCGAGCGTCTGCCACCGCACCGGCATATTCCCTATACAAAATCTTAAATACAATTAATATTTATAGACATCGTTGATTCATTGTCACATAATTTTAAAGTTGGTAAATTAACTATCCGGATCTTTGCAAAATCATCAGAGCCTAATCCCCTTTATATATACATACACAAATGGCTCTGCATTTGTCCGCGTGAGAACAAGACTTTCTGCAGTTCCAACCACCAGTCATTTATTGGCAGTCTAAATAATCTATTACAGTCTCTATTTGCAGCTGCTCTCTAATTCTCGACTCGTAATATGGTCCGAGCGCCTGCCAGTCCAACGGAGTCCTTTTATCTTTATCAACCTTACAATATCTATATCTTTAGACAGTTTCATAACCTCTAAGCTGGTTCGTTATTTCCACGAGCCATTGCCAAGTTCTGCTCCAAATATTCTCTGAAGTATTGTACGATCAAATTTCATTAAGTTGATCACTTGTTTTTTTTTTTAGGGTCTAACACTTTGAAGCTAAAGTATCCTAGGAGGATTAAAACATTTCTCCCTGAATGGCTAAAACAATAGATCGAGATGACGTCACTCTATAATCTACTGCTTCTGATAAAGAAACTTTCGGCAAATTTTCAATCCGAGCTACACATTACATAGCTTGAGCGTGTCAAAAAAGCCCCAACACTTAAAAATATAGTAAAACGTGATTTTTTTCATTCAAGCTCCTAAACGGTAGGTTATTGCAAGAAATGTTAAATAACAAAAAATATTCTCTATCAAATTTTTGATGAGGAGACTGTAGTCAGATTTTCGATCCGTGCAAAACCAACAGAACTAGAACTTGTCAAAATGATACATTTTTGAGAGTAAGAAAAAACTTACCAAATTGAGGGTGTAAGAAACGTTACACAAGAAAACTAAAAACTCCAGCCAAAATAAATATCCTTGTAAATAAAGATCAGAAGACCGTCGTAATTTTTAGTTTTAATATTGATATGGTTACTCTTACTGCGTAAACGTTATACTAAGTGAAGCTAGTATCGCATCTAACCTCTGTATAACTCCATCATCGGGCTGGTCTTTGACGAGTCAGCAAATGGATGCATGTTATTTGCGATCCTTTCACTGATGTCTTCGGTTCGTCTCCTTCTGCCAAGAAACTCAAATGTTTTTAAATTATCAGGTGACATTTACACAATATGGCCGTAGTACTGCCAATATAACCAACATTAATGATTTTTGTGAATACACTACAGACAGCTTTCTTCACCCAATAATGGGCCCCAAAATCCTGCTTAGCGGTTTTAATATTTTAAGCCTCTTTTTTCTGTAATGCTGAGAGGGAACTGGATTCCGAGCCCAAAGCTACTGGATTTAACACTGTTTTATAGAGCTCATGTTTTAGACCTAGTGAGAGCGAGGAGCTTTGCATTTTAAAAGAGTCATCGGGCGGATAGTGCTGGTAGCACACTGAATCTTGGAGCGCCTACGTGTATTATTAGTTCTTTTGTGCTTTTTAAAAATCGACTAATGACTGTTAAAGCCATATTAAAAATATTTGTTTTGTTTTTATTTTTTCTCAACTTTAAATTGTCTCCAGGTATTTCATGTTGTAAACAAAAAATACTTTTTTTATGTTATTGTATTTTATTTTATTATTAAGTAACGAAAGAGGTTTAAAGCGAAATTGAAACATATTTAAAAATATATATATATATATATATATATATATATATATATGTTTGTATTTTTTCATCAATATTTCTACTAAATATAGACACACTAGGTTATGAATAAGGAAACACCACTAAATATATTTCTTAATACAGCATTTTTTTTTTTTTAGAAATACATAATTGGAATATTTATTGTACTACCTAAAAACTGTTATAATTTATACATTTTTTTATTCGAATGAAAATGATATATAAATGATTCGTATATTTTTGGGAGGATAAACTGATGTCAAAGTTTCTTAAAAAGCAAGTAAGGATAAAAAAAATATATTTAAGTAGAAGTATTTCACTTCTTTTAAACCTTCACACACACAAAAAAAAAAAAAAAAAAAAAAAAAAAAAATCCACACTCACTCATATATACATATAAAATAATAAATAATAAAATAGTAATAATAAACCTTTATTTGTACAATAATGGTACATAATCATATCTTTTATACAAATTCAAATTTTTTCTTACTTTAATCGATATTTTTCCTGTAGAAACAAATAATCACTTTACTTACCATCTTTATATTTGACAATTCTTGTGTATATGTTTGTTTGTATATGTATATAAATAAATATACGAAGTGTGTATAAATATTTATCGTGGTATCTGTAAATATATTCACCAATCAATGTACCTTATAGATATAGTTTCTTTTCTGTATATATATTTTCTTATGGTTATTTTTATTTAACTATATTTCACCTTCTTATGTTAGTATAATGAAAGCTCTTTATTCAATTTTAGTTACCATTAACCTAAATTTCTCTCATGTTCTTAATATATAAATATCTTTGTGTAAAATTACATAAGCCAGACAAAGGTACTACCTTATTATACATTTTTGTTATTCTTAGGGGACAATACGTCCCAAAATAACGACTATTTTTTCATTTCATTTCATTTTCATTTATATATGACCTTATTGTTCGTTGCAGCCGAAGAAAAATCTCGGACAAGGGAGCAGTCTTCTTTGGTTTTTCTACTTCCCAATTCTCTGACACAATTGAAACAATATTGATATTAGAACGTAACCACTTTACTACCACTATGTAAGGATTGATGAATTATTTGCTTCTTATTTTGGAATTTCGTTTTATTTAAAAACAATTTCGGAATGTTATACATTTATCATCATTTTTAAGGCAAAATACTAGCGTTTCTAAAAGATATCAGGGCCTAGGTATGCTATCTTTTAGAAGCCCTTTTTTTCATCCCCTATCAACATGTTTGATTTCTTGCCTTGTATATTTTGAAATACAATATCTATTCAATACATTATCTATTCAATAAAGTGCTGATGTTTTGAATTTAGAACTGATTATGGGTGTTTAACATTCGAAAAAAGTTTTAAAATATAAAGAATTACAATAGAAGTGGCAATTAATTCATCAATCCTAATTATATTGATCTTTCTATACCATCATGCATACCACAAGTCATACTGATTGTTTACTGTAATAACTATTGCTTATCTAAATTCTTAGGTCACAGTCAACAATTTTTTTAAATATAATATTTAGCTTTGGAAATGGCATTAAGATACTACAGACAAAGAAAGTTGTGAAATATTATTTATATTATACTAGCATAGCCCCAAAGCATACCTCCGCTCTCATAAAAAAGAACTTAGATTATTTTAACTATTCATTCGTTTATCGATAAAAATCTTATATTGAAGTATAGAATTTAGCATTATTTGCACAATTATTTATTCATGGCAGTAATTTTCAACCTATTTAAGATGTTTGAAGAGTACATAAAATAATTTTATCGATCCATCTGGTTTGATTTTAATTTCTAACCATAAAACTATGGCAGTTTGGCAATCTTCGTTTCTGGCACACAAGACTATTCATTTTAATTGTCATTATATTAAAATTTGTTATTATAAAACTTCCTAGAACCATGAAGATGTTATGGTTAAAATTTGGTACAGTTGGGCTTAATAGTTTTACCATTGCAAACAACAACAATGGAATTGAAAATAAATAAATTTTATCATAACTTTCTAACTTTATATAACGCCGTACCTTTGTAACCTCTCTCGAATAGTGCTCGCCACCTATTGATCGATTATCAAACTTCGCTTCGCAAAACATATTTATAGCTTTTATATGGAAATATAATTAAAAATCTTTAAATTTTATTATTTCTAAACCTTCCTTGAGTTATGAAGATGATGTTAAAATTTAGTACAGATTTGTTCAATAGTTTTCGCGGCTAGTGATCAAAAACGAAAAATGGTTTGTCCTTTTATATAATAGTATAGATATGATGTTATAATTTAGATGTATCATTATTATACTGATCTGTTCAAGTTAAGTAAAAATTTATTGACGTTGCAAAGAAAGTTTCATGTTTGAATAAAACACATCAGAGTTTTGAGATTTGTCATAATATTGTCTTAAGGTCGAAATATGACCCGAGTGATACTATTATCTTCAAGATGGGAGAACTTAACATTCACAAAGGTGGAGAACAACCTTTTCTCCTTTCTCTATAGACAGGCGGGAGGTTGGGACCTTTACGTGTTTCGTGTTGAGTTGATAATTTAAATGGCCAGTGATCCGCGACGGTCCAATTAGTGTTCTCTACTCGCTCCTTGTCAAATTTAAGTAAAATGTTTCCTTACCAGTTGGAAGTTTGAGTTTGAATATCAGTGGAGTGAAGAGAAATCTTTACAGGAAGGAATAGCTCATAGATAACATAATATGTATAAGGAGGTCTCCCTTGAGATCAAGTTGAAGATTATTCCGAATCTAATTAGCGAAGAAGCCAGATTTAATAATTAGCGCTATGTTGAGAGAAGACATGAGTGAAATGAGCAGGCGGTGGATTGTGGTGCTTGTCATACGACCACATAGAGAGAATATAATACAGAAGCAATTCAGTTCTCTCTCTCTCTCTCTCTCTCTCTCTCTCTCTCTCTCTCTCTCTCTCTCTCTCTCTCTCTCTCTCTCTCTCTCTCTCTTCATATATATCAATCATATAAGTATGTAGGACATAGTATATATTATATTATTGCGTGATATAATAATTTATATCATATATAATGTTCTTATATTCTATGTAATAAATAAACGTATCTATTTATTTTAATTCTCTATAGATTTTTAATGTGATAATTTTATTTAAATTATTTTCGGGCTCTACTAAACCATCCAATTCATCTCGTATCCAATCCTTACAATCCAAAATCCTTCGAAAAATCCTCAATGCTCCTTAATTTATGACCAATAAACTCATTCATAAAGATCTTAATGTTACATATTTATTATTTTGTACAGTTGTAAATATCAATAAAAAAAAAAAAAAAAAAAAAAAAAAAAAAAAAAAAAAAAAAAAAAAAAAAAAAAAAAAAAAAAAAAAAAAAAATTAAATCTAAATCTATCTCTGTTCAATAGTTTGTCTTCTGAGGTGCTTAATCTTTCTATAGCCATTTCACTTCCTTAATCCATGCTGTTGTGGTTTCCTTTGTACAGAAGTAATCGACTGTCTGTTTGGTAAGTCTCTATTGGTATCTTTTATTTGTTTACTGTATTTTTTTTTTTTGAGATTATTTTTTTTTTTCTAAAAGTAATTTCAAAGTATTGATATTCAATGCATTGATATAAACAGTTACATAAAACATTGTAATGCATTTAATATGCTTTGAACACTGAGTATGCAAAATATCTAAAATACACGCTTCTTCTGTAGGGTTTAACTATAGAAGAGAAAATAAATACAATATAAAAATGTATTTTATATATATATTTTTTTTTTCAAATTGGATCCAGTATTTCTAATTTTTAAGCAATAGCAGATTTTTTTTTTATTCTAAATGAAATCACTCTAAATCCTGCGCTATAGGTTTGAAACTTTTCATGATATGCATTTTTGTAAATCTGCCGTTAATAGCCATTCCGATACAGGCATTTTTTCAAACCAAATATTTGTTTACTCTGAATTCATATCACTATTACCGTGATATTTTGGGATAAAAGCTACTATTCTTCAAACTATTTGTGAAGGGGATGGATACGGATGGTTTAAGTTGAAGTTTGAAATCAAAACTCGCCGAAAATGACTAAGCTGAAAACAGATGGTGTGTTGAGAGATGAATTGATATACTATTACGAACATTTGTTAGCATAAATATTCCTAAATACTCATTTTCTAAATTCATAGTATTTTTCTAAAAAAAAAAAAAAAAAAATAAAATAAATCACAGTTTACACTTTAGATTACACTCACACAGATTACGTTTATTAGACTTTTAACCAAATTGAACGAACCAAACGATAAACATGCTTCTTGACCACATCTGAGTTTCTTAAACGAGATGTACATCGAATTATATCAACCAGGTAGTATTAGTAAGTGAAGTGACTTTTTAATACATATAGTACGAACAATAAAAGTACTGACATAAAATTTAAAAAAATCATTAAAAATAAAAAAATACATTCGGGAGCATATTCAGAATCAGTTTGAATCCTAAATGAATGTAGTGGCTCTAGGGATTTCTGTATCTAATTGCAAATTAAATTTCGTTAATCTCTTTTGATGCACTGTCCTTTCTGTGGAAGTACTGTCTATTTGTGATTTCAATTTCCGGACCTCTTAAAGAAGTCTCGTATATTTAGTTTGAATGAAATAATATCTAGGTCGTAAAACTAGCCCTTTGAAACAATTCATTATTGGTGAGGGTCGGATGAGAGGAGATGTAAAAGGGTCTGTAGGACTCGGTCCTAATTAGGAGGCCTTGTAAGGGCTCGACTGTTCTTCATTTACTAAAAACCCCTTAAGGGCCCTTGTCTAATCACCCAAAGAGTTATAAGCCTCTTGAACTTTTTCTATCGCGTGGTAATGTTCAACAAGTTTAATTGTTCCCGCAGAAGTCAACTTTTAATTGTTTTACCATCAGAGCAATTTGCGTCTTATTTACTGTGATTTGTATCTCACCACTTTCGTTTTCCGCAGATTTCTGAGATTTGAGAAGATTAACGATTAACTAAATAAATATAAAAAATAACAGGGTTGTCTAGAAAATTCAAGAACCTACATCCCTGAATTTTGAATATAAAGGTTATTGTATTTTGAGAAAATAAAAGCAAAAAAAAAAAAAAAAAAAAAAATGAAAATTTTAATGAATGCACTTCGAGACAAGATCGAAATTGATAAATGTTTCATCATGATTATTACTTGTTGAACTTTTGTAACTGTCTCAATTTGACCTTTCTAATTAGGAAAAGTGTAACCCAACTTACGATTTAATTTTTGCTTTTTATCAATTAATTTTTAATATGTATACATATTGTAATAGTAAAAGTTAAAAAAAAAATAATACTAAATATAATAAGCTGAAATATCTAAAAAAAATATTATTTTTTTTTATAAGGAATGTCTGAGGAACGTTTTTTGAACTAATTAAATATATAGAGGATAACTAAAAAAGAACTTTATATGCAGTGTCTAAAAAAACAAAAAATTCAAAATTATTTTATTATTCAAATCAAATAACCCTTACCCTTCGTGGTAAACCTACGACCTCCTGTCCTACAGTATCCTTTAATGATATTCCACTAATTCCAGTGAGACAGACTTGTTGTTGAAGACTCATTTACATGACAGTGTTAGACCAATATGGACTTACTTTAATGGCCAGTGATCCGCGACGGTCCAATTAGTGTTCTCTACTCGCTCCTTGTCAAATTTAAGTAAAATGTTTCTTTACCAAAGAAAGTTGGAGTTTGAATATCGGTGGAGTGAAGAGAAATCTTTACAGGAAGGAATAGCTCAAAATAACATGATATGTATAAGGAGGTCTCCCTTGAGATCAAGTTGAAGATTATTCCGAATCTAATTAGCGAAGAAGCCAGATTTAATAATTAGCGCTAAGTTGAGAGAAGACATGAGTGAAATGAGCAGGTGGTGGATTGTGATGCTTGTCATACGACCACATAGAGATAATATAATACAGAAGCAATTCAGTTATCTCTCTCTCTCTCTCTCTCTCTCTCTTGATATATATCAATCATATAATTATGTAGGACATAGTATATATTATATTATTGCGTGATATAATAATTTAAATCATATATAATGTTCTTATATTCTATGTAATAAATAAACGTATCTATATATTTTAATTCTCTATAGACTTTTAATGTGATAATTTTATTTACATTATTTTCGGGCTCTACTAAACCATCCAATTCCTCTCGTATCCAATCCTTACAATCCAAAATCCTTCGAAAAATCCTCAATGCTCCTTACAAAGTCACAAATAAACTTATCTAGAAAGATCTTAATATTCCATATGTTGCTGATTTAGCCCAAACCAGATACCAATCATTTCATAGTACGCTCCATAACCACTCAAATCCACTAGTTTCTCACCTTGCTTCCCTCTCAATTCCCGATAATCCTCCGAGGCGTCTGAAAAGAAGATGGCCTAAAGATCTTGTGTAGATTTATACTGAAGTGCTACTGATGAGTAGTTCTTTTCAAGTTTTGGCATGTTGTTTTAAGCGTTTTCGACACATTTACTTAATGTATATTTGTATATTTGTAAATTTCAATAAATTGTAAATAAAAAAATATTCAAATAAAATCAAACTTAATCATACCAAATATTTAAATATAAAATATAATTAGGTTTACAAATTATGCTGTGATTATTTAATAATTAATAATTGAAAGTTTGTGTAACCAAACGGTTCTATTTTCTTTAAATATATTAGTTCATGAACTAGAAAAAAAAATTGTAACGTACAATGTTTAATTATATTTCTTTGAATAATTAGCTAATCACCGCTCTATCTTAGATTCACAGCTGTAAATCACTTCATTAAGTCTCTCATAATTTTCAATTGATTATTTATTCTTATTGCCTTGGGCCCAAGAGATTTTTTTCGGCTGGATCCTAAACTCACAGTGGAATCCACTATAAAATTCCTTTCTCATTCGCTTCATTGCCATCTTATTCAGCACCATATCTTCTGTTTTACTAATCACTACTTATTTCTATTCAGATATAAAATCTATTGAAATATACTTTGATTGTTTACATTACATATTAAATAGTTAAATATTCTAATTTTACTACAAATTTAAATAATTATATGGAAATGTTTTCATATTTATATGAAGGATGTAACTAGAATTTGTTATTAAACCAGTTTATCAACAACATTAAAATATTACAACTATAAGACTGCATTTTAAATAATATTTGATAAATAAAAATTATTAGTTCAAAAATGCATGTGGGAGGCGCGGCAGCTCAGTGGGTAAGGCGCTTGACTATCATGCTCCCGGGCCCGAGTTCGAGTCCGACTGACGGCAGAAAATTTGTATTCTGTCATTTCAGCTCTGGATCGCATTCGAGGTCGGAAGACACTCCTGGGGCACACCTAGCCTCTTAAAAAGTGGGTACCCTTAATTGGGGAAAAATCTGGCGGTTGAGCTTGAATTCTGGCCAAATCACCTCCTTTCAGAACAGTTGGCACAGAAACAGTATAGCCTTACCTAAGTATTGGACCTAAGACCCTTCATGGGTTGTAAGTGGTAAAGGTTTTTTGTATTTTTCTAAAATATATATACATATATATATATATATATATATATATATATATATATATATATATATATATATATATATATATATATATATATATATATAATAACCATAAACCTACTTTATTTTCCGGAAAACCCAATAGATTACGAACCTAATCATAATTTGGTCATTTTATTTTCTTTATTATTATTATAATTAGGTTTCTTTCCTGCTGAAAGGTAAGAATGTCTTATTTTGTTTCTTTGCTGAAACCTCTATTTATTTTATTTTGCTGAGATTGTAACAATTTATGAACGCATATCTTATTAATTTATCTAAAGAGGGCATCTATTCAGCAGTACTTCTAAAAGCTTGTGTCATCTATATTCTTGATCTTTAAAGTCCAGCTATTTTTTAATTGAAGATGGTAATGGTGTTCTATTTTGAGTATTGATTACCTTTATGTAACATTAAATCTCTATTTATGTTTTTATAAAATGATGACTGCAATATATATTTTTTTTATGCAATATATATACTGAGGTAATATATATTTTTTTCTTTTAATCGTTCATGATAAGGATATCTAAATAGTTCAAGTTTTAAAAAAAGATTGGTTGAGACTGACGGTGGTTACTACCGTTGCTAGAGCTGTGGATGACGAAGGGGCAGAGATACACTTTCGCACGACCGAACTGTATTGGTGGTGTAGTTGTGCTCTGTAGCCGCGCCGTAATGGCTAGCCATAAGAAATCTGCGTTTATGTTCATGGAATATTTAAGTGAAACAGGTATTCTGCTTTTATGTTTATCTACTCAAAGAGTGACTTCTCTGAAGCACTCACTACCTCCTTCTGTTAGACTTAAAACCCCAAAGTGGTCAGGTTTTTTCTGTACTTATATTTCCTAAATTTTCCGTTATTTTATAGTGAAATCTGCGGTTGATATCTTCAACGGTTTTCATAAAATTTAAAGTGAATGACTACCCCTTATCTCTCTATTTGATCAGGTAACCGCGGGTGTACCTCTTGGAAATAATATAAAATTGGAAATGACTTCACACTAAACAATTTACTATCAGAAAATATCGTTGATAGAAATAATGGATATAGATTTCAATTTAAATAATGATCCTATTGACTTGATACAATCGGAAGTTTGGAAAAAAAAGATTAATTCCAAAAGAATTATCCAATTAACACTAATGTGCTTTTACAGAGACTTTAATCCTGGATGCATTGAGAAATTGTATCATGAGAAAAGTTTGTTCAGTTTCTAAACTCGGCAATCTACTTTTCCGTGTTATTGGATCTAACTTAATTCGTAAAGTACAAGTTTTAGCTTTGAGCGTTAAAATACTCGCGAATATGATGATTCAGTTAAGTAAATGGAAAATTAGGAAAATATCATCTGCAGAATTTAGATTAGTAATCAAGCTGATATAATTTTGGTGGAACAGATGCTAAGAGGAACGCGTTTGAATAAGAGTAGGAATTGAAATGAAATATGAGAATTATTTGGCTTCTTGCTTATTAATCCAATGGATATCAAAGCAAGATTAATGGTGCTGTGTGCTGTGAATGTCATAAGCAGCTTTAAAGAAAGCTAATCATTCAGCTTGCCTGAATTCCCTGAAACCTAATGTCACAAAACTACCACAGTTTCTTTAGGTTTTCGGAAAATAAGTATTGCCCAGAATATATTCTATTCTTCTCACTTTGAGACAATTAAATAATTCAGGCATCTGTACAAAGTGAAGTACTTGATTTACCAACAACCTTTAGATAAAATTAAATGACATTTATAAATTCGAAATGGTCGTATAAAGTTGATAAACTGGATTAATGGCGAATCATTAGAAACATCATCTACGGTGAACCGATGCATTAACGTCAGGAAAGGTGCCGAGGTAAATTAATTGCTATGTCACCTTGAGAGATAGTTTTAATACATTACTAGAATTGCAGTATAAAATTGATAAATTGCGTTCTAACCATATCGCTTTATTTTTTGGTTACCTGGTTTGCTTACTCATGATAAATATTGTTATGGAGTAAAAAGTATTGTATCGTGTAAAAAAAAAACACGAAAACAGGGGGGAAACCCTATAACTTGTAAAAAGGTGTGTTCGCGCCAATCGGCGCTTTTGTGAGGGGGGGAAAGGAGAAAACTTTAATATACCGTAATTGACGCACTCTATGGATCTCTAGGTAACTAGCCCTTATCTGCGTTAATCCCTACTAGAATATTCCTCTTTCTTCTAGCATCTGCGCTCCAGTACGCACCTATTTAAATTGCCCAATACCTCATGGTCTTCCATCGTTTTTTTGACCAAGACAAAATTGTCTTCCAGGACCCTATTCTTCCTTTGAAAGTGATTTTATTTCCTGTGCCAGTCAGTAAAGATTTAGTTATTCCCTTAATGAGTGGTGATACAAGAGGAGGAGAGCCTGAACAAATTTTGCAGCCTGGGAGAAGTATTCGCTTGCCCATAACAACTCTGGAGGCCTCCGTACAGACCGTCGGCGGCAATAACAAGGTAAGAAGTTTCTTATGTATTATTTGTTTATGCTACCTTCTCAATAATATCTCCCCAAAGGTGCGAAACCTTGTTTTGATATTTTCCCATACAGTCCATTTTCTCGAGGCCGAGGCGAGTTTTTCGCATCGGACATTATCATTCTTTTCCTATACAAGGTATATTTATATTTTTATAAATAAATATTTATATTTTATGCTGCGAAGGTAATTTTAAATTAGTATTTAAGATAGTCGAAAAAAAACAACAAATAAACAAGACCTAGAGATTTGTTTTTATTTCAACCACATTTTAAATTATTAAATTATGAACCCAGAAAACCATACAATTTTTTTAAACAACAACCATTTCAAGCCTTACGAAAAGTCAGGTAATACAAAAGAAAATCGAAATAATGATTTCGATATTTTCGTTGAAATCCACTAGCATGTGGATTTATTTCCCTAAGGTATACCTGTTGTCATTGAAAATATTAATAATCAATTAAACATGTTAGATATAAATTAAACGATACGTGGCTTGTGCACGTGGAAGAAATTTTCGGAAACATAAAACAATCCCAGAAGATATCCAGCAATAACAGTGACTTCAGAATTAAAAATTTTATGAAAATCATTTATAACCGTTATCAAGAGAACTTTTAATTATTCAATTCTATCTAGTAATTGCTTATTTATTATAAGATTAATTCATTGACTTATATGCCTTTTCATATTTCCTTTTAAGTTTGTTTGGTGTTTAAAGTGTGTTTTCCGTTACCAGCGCCTTATTGACCAGGCTATACTACAGGGAGCAACTTTCCCATAAACCTATAAATGCTTCCCGTGTATTGTATAATAATTTATAATTAAATTATTTGGGACATGAGTTTATTATTCGATTAATTTTTACATTAATAGGTACATTTAAAAATGTATCGATTTTTTTTATACAAAATTATCAAAAAAAGATATTTTCTAAAGTCTCCTTAAAACATGTAACTTAATACTATATAGAACCAGCAGCAATAGATTTCTTTTTTTATAATTCGAATCCTTGTAAGGGTTTTATTAAATATTAAGCTAGTAAGCAAAAGTGCGAATGAAAATCAGTTCTTATTGATAGCCAAGCTTCTAGAACATCCATTTACCCTTCCAAAATATGAAATTATATCAATAATAGAATAATAAAAAACATCTAATATAAATAAATTCCAAGAAATAATTTCAGCAGTTGGAAATACCAACAAATGAAATAACTGTAACATATGAAGTTATTGTTAATTTAAAAATACTGTGAATCAAATAATATATCTACGAAAAAAAATTTTTTCTAACGTGGAAAAGATAACTAATTAGCTTATGTAGTTATTAAATATTGAATGAATAATCAAGTTGAACTCCTTGTTTACCAAGATGATTTCAAAACAAAATTTAAAATAAATTGTTTGTAAAATTTAATTTGCAGAGAAAGTTGAGGATTGAGGAGGTAAAGGAACACGAGATGTTTGAATGAGACTGAAGAGAAAACTTCCTTGGTTGGTTAGGGAATTTCATAGTGGCTTTTATCAAAGAAAGTTACAGTTAGTAAGTGGTTTAGCCTGACTATGGTTTTAATTTAAATTTTCTTTTTTTCTTAAATATGTAGGTCAAATATGTAAAGTGCCTGTCAAATCTAACCTAGATGAACGATAGGGAGTAAATTTTTCGAATGTTTATTCCCATAGTTTTTTTTTTTTGAATAGGATCTGAAGTTTAATTTTGCAATTTTTGAAAAGAAAATATAACTTCTTTTGTTTCATTTAAGTGCAAACCAATGCTTAATAGTGCGAGTTACTCGGCTATTTTCAAGGACACCTTTTCTGATTGTCTTAAGTTCTTACTAGTAGTAGTTCAAGTTAGTGTTACCCTCTGCTAAAACTGCCTCGGTTTTGGTATTTTGTTCCTTTGTTTTTCAGTATAAATGGATAATAAATAAAAAACCAAAGATATTTACATATTACATAAGAAGAAGGAAATAAATGGAGTTTAAACTTAAGGAAGAATCTTCACAGAAATAGATACGTAGAAAAGATGAAAGCAAGAATGATTAAGTATTATGCAAAGTAAGTTGTTCTGTATAAGAGTGTATACAGGTATACATGGGAGTAAAAAGGGTAATACGAATGTTTTGAAGTTTCTGAGTTCTGATAGATTGATACAGTAAGGCTCTTGGAAATATATTATAGATGTATATTCTACACTTGCTCTATACAGTCTTAGGCAAAATTTAAAATTAAAATATTTTAAATAATTAAAAAAAAATATTTTGACTGTGTTTTATATTATTTCATCGGAAGAAAGTATTTAAAAGCTATTTACTTTTGTTAAAATTGAAAAAGAATTATTTTTGCTGTGAAATCAGCAATAATTTATAGTAAGAATGGGAGGTGTGGTAACTCATTAATGAAGACGGGAATTTTGTTGTTTTTTTTATTTCAGCCGTCGATCGACTAAGATATTGCGGGATTCGGCTTCTATATAAAGTGGGTACCTTATTTGGTAGGGACCTGATGGTTGTGCGTAATATCGGTTAAATTTCCTCTTTTCACAATATTTGACTCAATAATAGTGCACCTTTAAATAAATAATGAACCCAAGACCTACATGGGGTGTAGTTGTAAAAGGTTTTTATTATTATTATTAGACAGATGTCCAAAACTCTCGATTTTCTACAAAAGACTCATTTACATGACAGTTATCAGACCTATTTGGACATACGGAGTTGAGCTCTGAGGCTCAACTAAACCTTCTAATTCTTCTCGTATCCAATCTTTACAATCCAAAATCCTTAGTGCTCCTTACTTTGTTCAAATAAACTTATCCAAAAAGATCTTAATGTCCCATATGTTGCTGATTTAGCCTAAACCAGATACCTATCCTTCCATAGTAAGCTCCGTAACCACTCCAATCCACTAGTTTCCCAACTTGCTTCCTATTCCATTCCTGATAATCCTCCGAGGCGTCTGAAAAGAAGATGGCCTAGAGACCTTTTATTGTAGAATTTATTGAAGTGCTTTTTCACATGTTATTTACATGCCATTGTATTCACTTTCAACAAATTTACTTGTATATATTTTATACAGTTGTAAATTTCAATAAATTTATTTTAAAAAAATAAAATAATATTATTCGTATATCAAATTAAAATAGAGACTTTTAATTTATTTATTTCAATGTATCGATCAATAATCTAGTAAAATAAGCTTGATTACATTTTTTACTGAATTAAGAAATATTGTAGTTATACCTAAACAGAATTTGTTGACATGACTTTTGGCTGAGATTCTATAGATTTTTCTTGTTAAACGTTTCTCCACCCTCAAATTATGTAACGTGTTTCCAACCTCAAAATGTGTAACGTGTTTCCACAATAAAATACGAAATATTTTTTATTATATAACATTTGCCACTAGGACCTACTGTTTAGGTACTATATTGGTTTGAATGAACGTGAATGAACAGTAACGTTTCGCCTGCATTTTTTATGTAAGTGGGGGCTTTTCTGACACGCTCTAGCTCTCTGTAGTTGGAAACTTTTATTGAAAATTGCTTTATCAGAGTCAGTAGATTTAAAAGATGTAAATTATTGATTGACATATTCGCAATCTATAGTTTTTCCCAGTTATGGAGAAATTGAGATATTATTTTTTTTTCTCTATATCACTGTGATCTTAAGTTCTAAAATGATTTATCTTCTGATATTGACGATCTTAATGTCCCATAAATTGCTAATTTAGCTCAAACCAATTACCCATCCTTCCACAATAACCTCCATTACTCGAACCTACAAACCTCACAACTTGGTTTTCATTTTAATTACAAAATCGTTCCGAGGCGTCTGAGAATAGGATGGCTTAGAGACTATATAATACAGAACTTTTATTTAAGTAATAAATAATTGTTTTATAGATCATTGACATGGCAACCATTCACAGTTCCGCTAATTTATTCAAAATCGTACAGTCGTAAACATAAATTTGATGATATATAAATTCTGTAACGATTATATATTTAATTGTTTAAACGGTCAACTCTGCTAACGAACTTATACTAAAGTCAGCCATGAGGAACTGAATGGTCCTTGAAGATTGGAAGTGTAGGTGTCTGAGACAAATTAGCCTGATTAGGAAAAAGGACGATCACATTTTTCTTCTATACGTGCTTCCCTTTTTTTTTTTCTTAGATTTTCCGTCTTGTTCTACTTTTTAGCTATTTTTTATCCCTGGAGTTTTATGACAGTTATTGTAGTAGGGTAGCTTAATAAAAGTATTAATGTTTATTTATTTCGAACAATAAATCACTGTGAAAGCTTTTTCTTTGCTATGTGTAAATATACAATCGATTATCTTTCAATTTATTATATTTAAAAATCTTTTAATTTATATAGTAATTATTTACATTTATTATTAACATCCTTAGTTTTGTGTGAAAACTCAAAGAAAGAAGATATTATTAATAAATTAAGGAAGAAATACATCTTTACATAAAACTCATTAAAATTGTAATTTAATAAAATTTTATAAAATTAATAAAAAATCGTAAGCTCAATAAAATACGTTTAATTGTAATACATGCTTCGTAAACTTTGGAGCTTATTACCTTTTTTTTTATTTCAATAGAAAAGTTTACGTAGAAGTCTCCGTGGAATATCAGAGCTCCGAAGTAAATGGTCAAAATCAGGTGGATTACATAAACATAAATTAGTGAATTGTAAGAGGTAAAACAAAAATAAAAATAAATGATGTATTTATGTCAAATCACAATCCTTTTATTTTCAGACTAAATTAAATATCAACAAAATTTTAAAAATAAATTAAATATAAAGGTCTGCCTAGGGAAACAATATAATAAATTTAATATTAATATTCGATATAAGAGCATTTAATTTTTTTTGTATACATTTTTTTTAGGATATTTTACAATGCATTGGCTTTCCTTAACCTACGTTTTCGATTTTTTAAAAATATTTGTACTGCTTTGACATGAAACTCATAGCTTGAAAGCTATGAAAATAATTATTATTAGTTTATAAATGACTAATTAGCTGTTTATGATAAAAACATCACATAATCCAATATCTACTTTCCAGTACAGTTAATATCCACACCATTAGCACTTTTAAGGAAGGTGAATAAAATGTCATGGAAAGCTATGTCCTGGAAGATTTCGAAGATACTTGAATGCAGAATAATCCTCTGGAAATCGAGTGCGCCCTAAAAGTTTACGGGCACAACCTCTTCTCTTCATTAGTTCTCTTGTTTGCTGAAATAATTCAGGAAGCAGGGAATCATCAAGTGGATGTTTTAAGTAATATTAGATGATAAAGAAATGAAAGGATATTTGATAAGATACATTACTCCAACTTATCAATAGATTGGTCTGAAAGGATGGGTTCTAGGGACTAAGATGAAGTTTATAAAAAATCATTTCCTTAGCTTCCAGAAGTAAAGAAGCCTAGATTTAGCCAGAGAATGGACTTAGGAATGGAGGTGAGTTTGGAGATGTAAGATACCTGAATAAGGTAAGAAAGTAATTTAAGAAAATTAGGATAAATATTCAGGGATGTCAACAATGAAGTCCAACGATGTACCTGTAAACTAGGCAAGGTTGACTGGTCGAAATGGCACAATAAATATGTCAGAAAAGAGAATATTTTTGAAGTAACCTGCTATGATCATGTTATTTTCTAGTGGAACACGAGGATAGGTAAATAAAATTTTGACTTAATGAGGGCGGTGTGAGTTTGACTATTTTTTTTATAAGCACTGAACCCAAACCCCATTATGGGTTGTAGTGAGTTGTACTGAAACCTAATCATTACCGCCTACTATTTTCTCATTTCCTGCTAGGACGAAAATATCATCAGCATATCCAAGAATTCGTTAACTTTGACATGCCAGATTCTAAATTTTTCATGGTTTGATGCAGGGCCAAATTAAATAGAACCACTGAAAGGGCAACCTCTCATCTAACTTCAGAATCAAACTGTATTTTCCAGTCGTGGGTTTGAATCCGAAATGTGCGAAAAGTAAATACATGGTATCTTCTACCTCTGAAATTAGAAAAAAACCATCCTCTTCCCAAAATCTTTTGACAAATATTAACAATTTCGTGTATATCTGCACTAACATAAAGTCTGACAATATAGTGAATGACACAGTCAACAAAACAATAATGAGTGGCAACAGAGTTTACTTTGGCCTCTGAAAATTAAAAATTTGACCCTTCTGACCAAAAGGACTAAAATAGTGCTGGCATGTCTCTTATAAGGCCCGTTGTGTGGTAAGACACAGAAACGTGGAGACATAAGCAACTGATCAACAAACCCTAAAGTTCTTTCATGCATTAGCACTATTGGAGGAACTTATACAATATGAAAATATTGTAAGGTTTATTGAAGTAAGAAGAATTAGCTGGTTAGAACATTTAGAAAGGATTCTAGTCACAATAATAGCAATAAAAAGTTTTCTAGGTGACCTTCCCTGAAAAGAGAAGGATTTGTCTATAAGAGTTGAAATGCAGACGTGGAGGAAGACCTGATAAAAATGGAAGTGACAAATTAAAGAACAAGTGAATGGATGGATATAGTATGTGATAGAAATGAAGGGTGGCTACTTAGTTAAATAATATTAAATTATGTAAATAAAATAAATATAGGTGAATGCAATATAAATCTTGGATTTTTTCATCCAAAGTAGTTGTTTTTTCCTGTTTCTGCTGAAAAAAAATATTCCTGATAGAGATTGCTGGAAAGTATTAGGGAGGCTAAAGTTTACCAAGGAACTGGGAATGAAGTAGGATAATAAAAACATTGTTTAAAAATTTTTATCTGCTTGTTGTATGATTCCTTGAACATTCAAGGAATCACGGGTTCTCTATTATGAATCAATATCATATAAAAAGTGGATTTGCTGGGAAATGTAATAAAACCCAGAAAAGTGTTTTCAGAATTGCAATCCACTGAGTTTGATCTTTTTAATGGCTGTCCGCTACCACGTAAATTTCAGCTGTCTTGTCCCTAGTAGTCTTCAGCTATAAATAACAATCGGTTATAGAATAACTACTAAAGTCTAAGATGGTTTATTATTTTGATATAATTTATAGTTTTTCCCTTTTTTTTGTTATTTTAAATAGTATATATTAGTTTTTAACAAGCATGTATGAGAATGAATAATGTTTAGGTTAGATGAATTAATTGCGACTTCTATTGGGATTATTTTATTATAATACTAACTTTGAATGCTAAATATTCATTTCCAGTTCTAAAACATACAACATTTTTAACACATCAGTACTATGTTAGATGGATTTTATATACTAAAGTTTTCAAAAATGTAAGACAAGAAATCTAGCATTGGTAGTCACCGGAGGAGATCTGACAGATATATGAAATATAAAGGGGGCAGTCATTACATTTTAGTTCGTCTGACTCTGAAGTGTATCTGATGTCCAGATTAATATCTCCAATAGCCCCATTTTATATTTGTTTACAATAGGAACGGAAAAATCCAATGAGTCATAAGGGAAATCCCATAGTAAGCCCCAACAAATTTAACCTACCTGCCCCCTTTCCCATTCCACGATGGATATATTTAAGATATCTGTTAGATCTCCTCAGGTGAGTACCAATGTTTATTTCTTGTCTTACATTTTTGAAAACTTTAGTATATATGATCCATGTAACATACCACTGATTTTTTTGAAAATTTTGTATGCTTTAAAACTGAAGATGAATGTTTAGCATTCGAAACTAGTATTCTAATAAAATAATGCCAATAGAAGTAGCAATTGATTCACCAATCCTAATTGTATTGATCCTTCTACACCATCATGCGTACCTCAAGTGTATAATTTCTTTAATAATTGTTTAATAAATTTGCATGGATTTGTCTTCATTGGTTTAAAATATAATAGTTAAAAGAAAGGAAATGGTCTAAGGAGAATAGTGTTCAGCCGGACCTCCTGACCCCCTTCACCTTCCCCTTCTTCCCCCTCCCCTAAAGATTACCCCTCCCCTACTCCTCCCCCTCCCCCACCCCTAATGCTCCTCCTACAGGATTCATTATGCTATTACTTATTCATCGCCGTTCCAACTTGCTAACATCACGCCTCCATTCCATTCCCTGTAATGTGATAACATCAGTTGTATTTACTACCAGTTGTCATCCTCTATCATTTCCAATTCGTCCTTCTTTCAATTCAGATTTTTGTATTTTTGTATTTTTTTTTTTTATTAAAATCCTGTTTTTCTTATTTTCTCTTATTGGTATCATAATACAAATATTAAGATTTTTCTCATTCTAGTGATTCGCATTTTCGTAATCATTTAAAACTAACTCACATTTTTGTTGAAATGACCAAATAATTATTTTCAATATACTATCATATATTTGTTTTTAGTAGAAACAGATAGAAAAAAAACAAAACAATTTTTAGGGAAAACCCCAACATTTTTATTTACCTTTTTTAATTTTATTTACCTAAACCTTTTTTTTGGGCCATGGTTGTGTCCATCCTTTCTATAATAGATGTCCTAACCTGCTTTTTCTAGTGCTGTAAAAATTTGTAATTGCGTCTCCCTTTCTTTGATGAATGCCTTCTATTTTATTTTTACTTTTTTTATTTTAACGAACCTTCTATACTGACGTTATATTATGCATGCATACAAATATTTCCTTAGAGTGAATCGTGTAGCATGTAACGGAAACGGTGTAACGAAAATGCGTATTAATAGGTTAAATGCGATATTAAAAAATCAAAGTAAGTATTTTTTTTAAAAACTGTTTATTGATATTTACATCTGTACATCAATATACATCAAGTAAGTTTGAGGAAATGATTATAATGACATAAAAATCACTTGTAAAGAACTACTCACTAGTAGCACTTCAATAAAAGTTCTAAACTAGCAGCTCTCTAGGCCATCTTCTTTTCAGACTCCTCAGGGGGTAATCAGGTATCGAATTTGAAGCAAGTAGGGAGACTAATGGATTCGTGTGGGAGTGCAGTTTACTACAAAAGGATTAGTATCTGGTTTGGGCTAAATCAGCAACATATGGAACATTGAGGTCTTTATGGATAAGTTTATTTGTGACAAAGTAAGTAGCATTAAGGATTTTGGATTGTAAGGATTGGATTCGAGAAGAATTGGGTGGTTTAGTGGAGCCCCAAAGCTCAACTCCGTATGTCCATATAGCTCTAATAACTGTCATGTAAATGAGTCTCTTGTAATTTATTGGAAGCTTTGATCGTTTGTCTAGTAAATGTTGAAGTAGTCTATAACGATGGGCCGTTTTTTGTCGTTTTAGTCTTGTATGTGGATTCCAAGCGAGGTGTTTGTCCAAATGGAGTTCCAGGTAGCAGATTTGTTCAACAGGGATTAGAGGAATATAAAAGTATGGTTAATTAATAAATTTAAAGGTTAAATACGTCATCTATAGTTTTAAATCGACTTTTGTGGATATGGATTGCCCAAGGTGCGAACATTATAATGAATTCTTGTAAAATCCAGGTTTTAAAAAAAAAACATTTTATGATCCAAAATTATTTTTTTTCCATTTTAAAGCTGATCAAATTTATTATTAGACCATATATACGTAATTTATATTAAATCCCGCACTACGTCTACGCTATTACGCTTAATGTGTCAGTTATGACAAAATATGACAATTATTACATGTTCAGTGGGCTGGCGTTAGTGTTTCTCGGGCTTTAATATAAATTACATTTAATTTCTTAGGTTTATTTTACTAAATAACCCTTTCTGTTAATACGGACGTTTCATTTGCGACGAGTCAATATTTCAATCAAAACCAAATTCAATTCAGTGTGGGGGTTGAAGGTATTGAATTCAATAGATACTGAGCTGCAAAAGTGCTGAGTTCAGCAGGCGCACTACTCACTGCACCCTACTCAGCTCGTCCTACTCAATGCTTCGATGAGGAGAAATCTCGAGTGTACCCAATTCAAACAGAAAGTTCATTTTAGCTATAGTGTCGTTAAAGTTTTTTAAATCCAATGTAAACAATTAATTTAATTAAGAGACCAAATGAGGTTAGTTATCTGAAAATTGATCTAAAAGAAACTATTAGTTGTAGATAATTATTTATACTATAATTTTTGATTCCGTATATTATTATGTTTTAGAACTACACCGTAATGATACATAGAGATGGATACATACATAGAGAAATACATATATAGACAGATACATACATAGATGGATATATACACTGACATGATTTAAATGATTAGCTTCAAACAAATATAACCAACAACTAGTTTATGATCTAAATACCAGAATGATCATTGAGGAATCCTGAATACTATAATGTATGTTCAGAATACAATAACTAATAATATTTATAGCTTAAAAAAAAATTAACTAAAAACTAGTTAATATTTTTTTTAGCTATTATTTTTTTGTTAATGAGTAACTATTACAATTTTTCTAAGTTAAGGGCAATAAGTAATATGGGTGGCTTAATGAATACATTCACACAATATAAAATATGAAAAAAAAAACTTGTTACCAATTTGTTAAAAATTATATACTAGTGTAAAAAAAAAAAAAAAAAAAAAAAAAAAGAAGAAGTGATTTTAACGTTCATAATACTATTTAAATTGCTTGTAAAGTAACTGCCCACTGATAGAACTTTAATATATGTTCTATATGACAAGGCCCTGAGCCCATCTTCTTTTCTGACGCTTCGGAGAATTAAAGGAATAGAATGGATGATTTACTATAAAAGGATATGCCTGGTTTGTACAAAATTAGCAACTTATAGATTAGTTTATTTGTGCCATGGTAAGGATTGCTAAGGTTTTTTCGAAGGATTTTAGATTGGAGGGTATGGATGCGAGATGAATTTGATGGTTTAGTAGAGCTGCAGCTTAATCAAAAATTAGAATAAAAATAAAGAACCTCAAGCTATAAAATATATTCAATGAAATAAATAAATTAGAAAAAAAAAGATACTCATATTGAAACCAAAATCAAACTAAAAGTTAAAATTTAATATGCAGTAAAACTCTTAATTATCCAGACTTCAATTATCCGGATATTCCGACTAAGCGGAATGATTTTAAGACAATTTTTTATTTTAATGTGTACAGTTTTTAAACAGACATTGTAGGCCGTGGTACGGAGTTAACGTAATTTGAGTCCCGTCTTATTAGTTTTCATGGGACAATAAAGACATAAAATTAAATAGACCTAGAGGTAGCTACCGAAACTGCGTCTCAGATTTAAAGGCAGAGCTTCAGACTCATAACAAGTTCTGAGTAAACGTACTTAATTAGTTTCTAGAAGCACATCCATCCTACACTTAGCTCAGTCTGGGCCCTATTGCCGTCGCGAGTAGTCTCTCTATAAACTTATTTTAAGAGTTATGGCATCTATAGGGAAACATGTCTTAGGAATGGCGAATCTGGGAAAAAATTGGCGGATGAGTTTTGTGTCGGAACATCCACTATTTCTGATATGCTAACTAAACTTTGTTGTTACATAAATATAATTTTATAAACAGCCACATTTTTAATTATTTAATAAACCAGTTAAAACATTGCGTATGAATGTATTTTTCATTTCAATAGTAAATCTGATTATCCGAATTTTCGGGTATTCGGTACAATTATGGTCCCAATTAATCTGGTTAAGTTTCACTGTACTCTCAACCTAGGTATCCCTGAAATAATAAACCTGCCCCCCATATGGAGAGAGAGATCCAAAGAAATTCTAGTACTACTCTAAGCTGCGTCACTTGTGTGAAAACCTAGTGGAGGCTTAGTAAGAGCTCTGTACATGCTGTAATGAATATTACATGCAGACTGGAATGAATATTATGATCAGATTACCCTATATACATCATGATCATTCCATATTTAACAAACATGGAACATATTTCTTCTCTTCGCTCTTCTCCTCTGTCGGTGCATGAACATTTATAATTGAGATATTACATATTTTTCCTTTTATTCTCAACCTGCACATACGCTCATTAATTGGCTTGAAGTCCAATATGGCAGATTTTAACTAGCTGGATTCTAGAAAAGCTGTACCAAACTCGTGACGCTCTTTATTCTCGCTGTATAGTACATCGAAGTTCTTCCCTTTTAGAATACCTTGGCCAGTCCATGTTACCTCTTGCACAGCAGCAACATCAATTTTCATTTTCTCCAATTGCAAATCTAGCTCATGCAATGCTCCAGGCCTGTATAGCGTCCTAACGTTCCAAGTTCCAATTTTGTAGTCCTTATTCCGAGAGCCAGGTCGTTGCCGATTATCAGTCCAATATCCGAGGCCTTGTTGTAGAGCTTGAGTAACCAAGAAGTTTTTAACAAGAGGCGGGGGGTCAACCCTCCTCTCAACGCGGAACATATTTATCATTAAACTGTCGTAAAATAGAAATTGATATTTTAATAGAAAAAAAAATTTGTTTGGATTTATTTTGTTTCTCCATTTTTTACGCCATTCTTGAATGTTTAAGATATGGGAGTGGAGTGTTTGGGAGGTAATGAAGGGATCATTGTTTACTGATAAAAAACATGTGTCATCAGCATAAGTGGTGAGGACATTGGTAGGATGAGTTGGGATGTCATCTGTATAGACAAAGTTAAGATGTAAAAACTCCTCCTTTTTCCAATATATTTAATCTTTATAAATACACTCAAAATTTTTTCAGGCATCATTCTGAATTATTTTATCTTTAATATTTATGTATTTATGTTTTTTTAGCCATAGAACTAAGAATATCAAAATATTTTACCTAATAATGATGTATTAATATTTGCCTTAATTTAAGGATCAATTAGCAATATACGCATTAGTAAATACAGATGAGCAAATACCACCATCAATAGCCCAGCAGCGTATCAATCCTCTTGATTACAATATGTTTAAATAAGTGCGCACATTATCATTAGGCAGTTTTTAGTAGTACAATAGAAGATTAACATTTTTTTGGATGTTAACAATTTTATATTTCACGTGTATTTTTATAATTATGGAATTACTATTTAATTTAATAAAATATACATTTATTAGTCTTTGCACTAGAGGAAAACTATTAGTATCTAAGTCTAAAGTTAAAGCTAAGATTCATTTTTTTTTTTTAAACAATTTATTGAAATTTACAACTGTATACACAACATTACAACATATACACCAAGTAAATGTGTTAAAAAGGCTTACAATAACATGACAAAACTTGAAATGAACTACTCATCAGTAGCACTTCAGTAAAAATCTACGCAAAAAGATCGCTAGGCCATCTTCTTTTCAGAAGCATCGGAGGATTATCAGGAATAGTTGAGAAACTAATGGATTTGAGTGGTTATAGAGCTTACTATGAAAGTATTGGTATCTGGTTTGGGCTAAATCAGCAACACTTGGAACATTAAGATCTTTACGGATAAGTTTATTGATGACAAAGTAAGGTGCATTGAGGATTTTTCGAAGGATTGGGAGCTTTGAACGTTTGTCTAGTAAATGTTGAAGTAGTCTGTAACGACTAGCAGTTTCTTGTCGTTTTAGTCTTGTATGTGGATTCCAAGTAAGACATTTGTCCAAGTGGAGTCCTAGGTAGCGGATTTGTTCAACTGGGATTAATGGAATATCATTAAAGGATACTGTAGGACAGGAGGTCGTAGGTTTATGACAAAGGGTAAAGGTTGTAAGATTTGTCGGATTTATTTTGTTTCTCCACTTTTTACCCCATTCTTGAATGTTTAAGATATGGAGTGGAGTGTTTGGGAGGCAATGAAGGGATCATTGTTTACTGATAATAAACATGTGTCATCAGCGTAAGTGGTGAGGACAGTGGTAGGATGAGTTGGGATGTCATCTGTATAGACAAAGCTAAGATGTTAAAAAACCTTTTTTTTGTGAGCTGAAAATAATTAATGATAATTCCTTTTGATTTTTTTCTATTAAAATATCAATTTCTATTGGACGACAGTTTAATGATTAATGAAAAATGGCGGCTTTGGCTAAATGTAATCGAAAAGGCCTTGAGAACTTCGAAAATAAAGTTTTGCTTAGAATATTATCTCTCACACAAACAACCACATACACACACGTATTTGTTTGTTTCATTTGCGAGTATATCGTCTCACGAAGTCAATCTTGTCATTATTTGTTCAGTGTTATAAAATTGTGTTACTAAAAGATATCTTTTTCTAAAGTTTATTTTTCTTTTAATTTTATATCTGTAACTAAAAGATCTGTGAATGTTCGACGACATTTTCATTAAAAAAAAAAAAAAAAATTAAAAAATATAAAAAAAAAAAAATAAACAATGTGCAGGAGTGATAAAAATAAGAAAAGAACATGGCATAGGGAAAAAGTGCATGTCTTCCAATAAGTAACGTTGGGTTAATTTTGAATATCTAATTCTCAGTCTTGTAAGGATGACTTTACTTTTCTTGTTCCTGGTTCTTCTTTCCATGGTCCTGGAATTGGTCTAATATTTTTAAGTTTGTTATTGTTGTCGGTTCTAAGCCATCTTTCATGCCAAAATATATTGATTTGATGTTTTAGGAATGATTTTAGATCTGGTAAAGGGGCAGGGATTATGGGGAGAGGGAACACGCTTCTTTGGCTGCTAAATCCGCTTGTTCATTACCTTCTATTCCTGTATGTCCCGGAATCCTCATAAAGCTAATAATTTTGAATTTCGAAATGGAATCAACTGAGGTGGCTATTTGAGATATTATGTAGTTTTTTACATTATGGTTTTTTTTTGCTAATGCTTGTGAGAGCCGAAAGTGAGTCAGAACAGATTAAGTATTCTTTTTGGTCCATGTCCAGTGTTTTTATGTGTTCTTGCGCTAGTTTAATAGCATGCAATTCTGCAGAAAAAATAGTTTATTAATGAACTAAAATAAAATATCATTATTTTGTATTTTTTTCAAATGATTCCATAAATAATAAACCATTATCACTTGTTGGATAGCTTACCTTAAAAAAATATATATATACCTGGTCGCACTTAGATGACTAAGAAAATTATTATATAGGAATATAGACACCAGTTGTAAATTCGTCAAAAGGTTTGATACCTAATTCCACTGCAGCAAAGTGATTAAATTAATTATAGTAGTATCACATTTCAAACCACTCTCCATACAACAGTGTTCCTAAATTACTTAATTTAAGAATATTTAGCAGTTGTATCAGAAAAAACTCTACTAAAGAGGAAACAAAATCAGACTGAAATTAAAAAAAAAAAATAAAAATATTTTCTCTACATTTAATTAGAAGGTAGAATGTCTTAGGCGAGTCTTATTTTTTTATAATCCTCCTTTTATCGTTAATTGGGGATCAATTTGGCTGATAATTTATTTGATGATATTAAATTAGTCTCCCGATTTCAAAAATATGTTTTAAATGAGATTTTTATTGTTGAAGTGGATGGAAAAATAATATAAATATTACATTGTGGGATGTTTTTAATATTTCAAATTTATATATTATACGAAATAATACATAGAGCATATAAAAATTAGTTAGTATTTTAAAATTGTTATGTTGGTATGTGAAATATCTGAGGGATGTTTTTGATGTAATTTTGTTTATAGATAATACTATGAACCTACATAATGAATGAATGAAAAAGAAAAAAAAAGACAAAAAAAAGTATGAGAGAAGTTTATATCTTTGGATTGTACCCAAATTATGAATTTCATGAAACATTTTTATATAGTGTGTTGCTATCTTTAATTAGACAGATTGGTATGCTGTGTATGCAGCTACCCAATAAAGTTGGCCAGCAATATGTTTTTTGTATTAATAAAGCATATATCTCTCTTTACCTGGTTTGATTTTCTAGATATCTCTTGGGTTATATTAGAAAAAAAGTTGCCGCAGGATTCTGCTCTATTTCCTGTATTATTGTTCACGCCATGTATTTTCATATCTAATTGAATTCGCTCAATGTCAGTATTGTGATTGACAGGTGTGATTAAAGTTTAAAAGTTAAAAAAAAAAATAGTTTTCTAGTGAAACGTTCCAGATTATTTTTTCCTCATTGATCACTAACAGCTGGTTGTTATAAACAATTGTTATATTTCAGTGTCAGTATTGTAATTGACAGGTGTGGTTTAAGATCAAAAGTTAAAAAAATATATATTTTTATTGGTTTTCCAGTGAAACGTTTCAGATTATTTTTTTCTAATTATTCACTAATAGCTGGTTAAGTTATTAACAATATTTTAGACTATTATTTTATAATTATTATTCAATATAATGCTACATATTGTGACATTGTTCCGGAGTAATTGCAACCCATTGTCGATTGGATATCTGTTATCACAAGAACACGGCTCTAGGACACAGTGCCATCAATACAGCTCTGTCGTGCGGGACTGTCTAACCTCTGCCCCTCTAGTACCTACTGCCTAGTGGCAATGCTTACTTTGGTTTTTGTTTCTTCAGTATTAATTCTTATATAATTTACATAAGATATAACAACGAAAAGTTCTGATATATGTCACAAGAACAAGAATATTCACAACAATTTACATATTAACATCGTGTTTAAGGTAGGTCCCGGTTCCTTAGTTTTTTATTTATTATATTGTTTTTTAATAACATTATATTTTTAGAAATGTGATGATTTTATCGATACTGGATTTGGTATCATTAAGTATTGCCCAGAGATTTCTTTCCAGCCGTTCCAGCAGGAACAATTGAGTCTGATTAGTAATTGATGCTTGGAAGATGACCATTTCGGTGAGGCTTCTTTCATTAAAAGGTAGCGTAAGGCGAGTATGGCCAACCTTCAATCTTGCGATCACCACTTCTGCTCTTCTGTTTTTTCAATGGGAAGTACTCCATTGTTTTATTTTGCTTTTAAAAATTTTTAATTTATCATCCACCTGAATTTCATTCCGTATGATAATACGAATATGAGTGTTAAGCCATAAAACCCTTCAAAGGGGGATCTGGGCGAGGCAAAACTAGGCCAAACCTGCGAAATGTCCCCCGCCGTATACCTGAAAATGTTTGTTCACATAAATTTACTGGAGAAAAAGAACGTTGTGACAAAGAAATGAAAACTTTTAAACAAAGAAATCAAAAAGTAAAGAGGAAGGGTTGAGTGTGTATATATGTATGGCCCTGGGAACGAAGAAGGGTAGTTTGTTCGAGAGGAGAAAATTTGATCGACGGAGAGTTATGGGGAGGAATCTTTGGAGACAGAGTTAATGAAGATATGAGATACGGTAGCAGGTGATGTGGCTGAGAGGAGGTGCTGGAGGTCCTCAGCGATGATCTGTTGGATGGTCAGCCAGCCTAGAGAGACAGAAATAAAGCTCTGATTAAGACAAGACCAAATATGCTAACATAAGACCCATATTGATAAGTACCCAATATTTTGTAATAGTCTGTATTGAGTTGAGAAATGGTAAATTGTGTGCTGGCCTTATAATATAGTAATTATATAATCATTCTATAGTTCCATTCATAGATCTAGATAATCTGTTTTAATAAATAAAGTAAGTTTACTAATAATCATAGTCATTCCATTTCCTAAATGCCACTAGGGAATAATGAATTGGTTTTCACGTATTGGGTTAGAATCCAATAAAGATAATTAATAAAATATAAATAAATGGGGTTATATTTATATAGTAACATAGTATTTTCTAAAAACCCCAAGAGCATCATAGTAGGGTATTTATATTCTTTACATCCAGTGCAGAAATTGCCGTTTCCTTAGGTGTATCATGAGCAGCTTTATTTCTTTTTATCCTCACGTGGGACTAAATCCACATAAGTACCAAGCTCTGTAACCTTTAACATTGAAGCATATGCTTGTGATTTTCTTATGATTTGGTTCTTGGTATGTATGTTGAGAAAATGCATTAAAGCCGAAAGGGAGTCCGTATATACGGCAAAGCTTTTGTTTTCTAGTTGCATAATGCAATGTAACGCCGTAAAAATGGCCCAACATTTCGCGGAAAAGTTATTGGTGGTTGGTGGAAGTTTATATTTCATAATTGTAGTGTCGATAGCAACAGAACATTTATATTTTTCTTTCCTTTTTTTTTTTTTTATAATTCGGTTCATAAAAGAGAAGAGCTAATTTTCGGATATTTTTTGAGAGTAAGATCTATTGTTAGGAGCTTTAGGGTCCATGGGGATATCTCCATTCTTCATTCGTAGGCTCCAGGTGTTTAATATCTTTTATATATCTTTCGCCTCTTATTCTCAACAGGGCAGGCAGTATTCAAGTTTTTATAAATATATTTAATTCCCTTATCCTTTTTTGATAAAACTAATTCCAAATCAAACTCCGGAACCTCTTCTGTTTTTAAGTATAACATTATCTAGCTCACTTTCCTTTTAGAAAGCATATTTCTTAGTTGTCAATTATGTCTGGTACACGTTGATATAAATAATATCAATAATTAGAGCGTTTCGTTATTATAATTTATATAAAAAAAGTTTTATTTATAGAAGGGACATATATTATGGTGAAAATCTTCCCAAAAAGTTTAATTTTCACTGAAATACTTGTTTTTAATTTGTACACGAAAGTAACATTGTAACTTCTATGAAATCATTGTTCACATTATCAAAATAGACTTGTCTTCTTAACAAGAGGTAAGTGTGTAGGAAACTATTAACTGTAATACAGAGGATTCTAAAGACTCCTTGGTGATAGTTCAAATCATAAAAGTAGGAATAAAAATATTTGGAGACTATAATTCAAAAAAACTAATACGTTTAACATAAAACATTCCACCTTCCACTAGTTTTAGGCTTTAATTAAAAATCTTATCCTACAATCTGAAGATGTAAGAAGATAATCCAAAATTATAAAATCCCTACAATTTCTTAAACGGATTGTTAAGCGATAATAACCATCAAATTATTATTATTTATTAAACCCACGAAACATAGTTAATTGATTTAAAAAATCAATGCCTATGTACTCGGTGAACATGAGAAAATTCTCATTTCAGAAAGAAATATTTAAAATTAATTATATGTATTTCACATGCATAGGAAATGAGAAATACCGCAAATTAGAAAAAGATTTCTCAGTGTATTCGGTGTCAGCTAGAAAGGCACATACCTACCTCGTGTGCAAATTATGATGGTCAGTATCAAGTGAATATTCAAAATTATAATTTATACTTATTCGATTATTTACTATCACATTATTAATATATAATAGAATTAGTTATGTAGACATAATAGCTTTTTTTACTAATAATTATGTACACTATTGTGTATTTTAATTATGAAGAATGTATGTGTTCTGATACTATATAGTAGTTTTTAAAAGACATGTATAAATACAAAACTATTTTTAAAAGAATATTTACAGCTTTTAAATTAAAATCAAATAAATTGATTATTAATTTTGAATTGTTTTAATTTTTTTTTTTGTTTAATGTAAGGAATATACATAACTATTGCTTGTGAAGCTGCTGCAACTGTAGTCTTAACTTTGTTATCCAATATCGACACTTCAATGGAACTTATACAATTAACATATATGCAATTTGCATTCTAACCGAATGTTCATTAATCCTTAGGTAGGCCGCAGCAAATTAGGTCTAACAATTAATAGCAGAGTAGTTCAGAGTCGCTGCAGATTGCTACTACAGAATGTCTATCCGACTTTCTTCATTTCAGATATTTCAATAGAGTTAAAAAAAAAAAAATCATTATTATAATTGTATTATTTTATTAATAATGTATAATACTTACTTTGTAATTATAAAATTTTATGAATCATAGTGACATCTATCTTCTTAAAGACGAAAGAACATTACAGACTTTTTAAGTGAATATAAAAATATTATTATTGTTTTCATTGCATGGCGTACATCTTTTAATTTTATAGCTTTATTTTACATTTGTAAGTAAGTCTACCGGGTTTATTAATAACACATTAAATAAATAAATTAATCGTTAGTAACTCACTACATAATTAATATAAAATAAGTTCAAACAATTAGACAATGGACGCATGCATAAGAAAATAATTAAAAAAATGTACATCAATTACATGCCCATTATTGTACATATTTTTGCATAAATCAGCAAAATTTGTAATTGTGCTATTTTAAACAGAATAAGAGGATTTATTTTGAAAGTATATTTTACATTTATATTCCAGAATAAAAAGAATTAACTTTGAGACAAATCTTAAGAATATTCAAAATGAGACAATCGTTTATAAGACGTCTTTGAAGAAATAAGAATTATTTTATTTATATTTTGTCTTGAAAAAAATAATTTGTTTATAAACAGTTGGCTTATTCTTGATATATTATTTTAAAGTACGATACTCGTATGTGGATAAAGGTGAAAAATGTCAAAGTAGATACGTCATTTTATCATGTCATGATCTATCTGCGCCTGCGATGACTCAACTACCATACCGCATTACTGAACAGAATAGTGGATATGTTTGTTCTTAAAATGAAGGGGCGATTGGAGTTTGTATGAGGATCTAATGAATACATTGATTTCTTTATATATGGCATATATATTTATTTTTAATTTTTAATCATTACAATAATAAAAGTTTCGTTTAAAATAAATGTTTTTTTAACAACAAAGTTTTTTATTAACTATATATTATTTTGCTATGAGGTCTTTCAGAAAGATTCGTTCCATTAACAGGTACTGCCCACTAATTCAGTTTTCTATTCATTCAGATTATCCAGGCGGGATTAAAAATAATTAAATTTTTAATATCATAAATGTATGTAAAATAAATGTATTTTGTACTTGTAAATATTCAAAATTTAAAATTCCAGATGATAAAGCAAAATTACATCTATTTTCTTAAATGATCCAGGAGATGTATTTTATTCAAACATATTTGATTTGGTTAATCGAATGTACTATTCACTAAGTGAATAGATTTCTGTGTGGCATTAAAAAATGTATTTCAAATAAAATGAAACGCTAAATATCCAAACAATCCGACTTGTTCTAGTTCATTTAACCTAATTTTCATTTATTGTTTCTTTTTTTCATTTTTAATAGAGGTTTGGAGTATTTTCAAATAATTAGGATTTATTAAAGAAAAGACAAAACAGCACTTTTTCGGAAGCAAATATTGTATAGCTAATCTTCTGAGAGTGACAGGAGAGATGCAGACTATACGGGAGGGTGTCATATTTTCTCATAATCGAGATATATCCAGCTACCGCCCACCCAGATAATATCCCCTTTCCTTTCTAGCGTATTTCCATTCAGAATGTTCCAAAGCTTGTATTTAGGATTGAAAAAAAAAAAAAAAAAAAAAAAGAGAACCCATGAAAGTGATTTATAAAAAAAGAATGTTTGAAGGATATAAATGGAATCTCACCGTGTGGGCTACAGATAAAAATAGTCGTGGCTGACAAAATATTTATCGGTCATATGTCAGGGCTGCTCGGGTTTCAAGAGATAAATCCTATCAATCATCAATTTGATTGTTTGTACAATTTTTCACTTTAATATTTCTTAGTATAGCTATATAACAGATACGCATACATACGCTGATGATACAGCAAAATTAACTAGACATAAAGACCCCACCATTGTATCATTAACTCTTCAACACCACTTAACAGTACTACAAGACTGGTTCAAACAATGGAAAATAAAACTAAATTAGACCAAATCACAGCACATAACCTTTACACTCAGACAAGACTCTTGTCCACCTTTCTTCATCGACAATCAACCCATACCACAAACAAACGAAATTCATTATTTAGGACTTACATTTGATAGAAGAATGACCTGGGGCCCATACGTAAAACAAAAACGTCTCAGTCTAACCAAGAGATTAAAACTTCTGTATCCAATGCTTCATAAACGGTCGACATTAAAACTCCGACAACGACTGAATACATACACTTACTTACTTAAACCCATATGGACATACGCCACACAAATATATGGGACTGCAAAAAATACACACCTTCAAAAAATACAAATATTCCAATCAAAATTACTCAGACTAATCACGAAATCACCTTGGTACGTTTCAAACCACACACTTCACACTGATTTAGAAATACCCACAGTAAAGGAACATATACATGACCTTTATAGACGGTTTCATGACAGACTTCATGATCATAACAACATACTCATTAATGACATGGCCACGACTGACATACCTGGAAATACTCTCAGAAGGCTTAAAAGAAGCTGGATGAGAGATTTGCTCAAATAAATCTCTTTAACCCACGCCAGGAGGAGGTACTATTGAGTGCTAGTCTCCCACACACATACAAGGCCTGTAGTATTCAATTTCACATCACATTCACTGATTGTTACCCTAATAACAGGTGTGAACCGAAATATGTAAGAGAAAAAAATATATATTGTATATTAACGCAGATAAGGGCTAGTTGCCCCGGAAATTCATAGAGTGCGTCAATACAAGGTAAATTAAAGTTTTTATCCTTTCCCCCCCCCCTCACATTGGCCGATTGGCGCGAACATATATATATATTTCTTAGTGTTTGGAATGCAGTAAATGGACCAGCATTGGCTGATAAGACGCTGGTGTCATCAGCACAGATTGTGAGAATGGTATTAGGTTCAGTTAGGATATCAGCTGCAACGAGATATGAGCCCAAAACCAAAAAAAAAAAGACATTCCGCGCCCCCTCCCTTCTTGTTCACACAATCGAAAACTCCAGGGATTAAAGTATGTTTACTTTCTAACTACCCTGAACAAGTTTCCAAAGAAAAACCTTGGATTACAGAAAACGCATTCTATAATACTTCATTGACTGGACTAACTGTCCATTAAAAAAAAAAGGCAAAATATTTTTTATTTTTTATTAAGAACCCATTTCCGTCCCATCATAAAATTTTGTCCACATGTAGTCAGTAATAGTATAAATCAAATATTTTCTTTCGAAAAAATCGAAGGGTTCTTATTTTGGGAATTACGAAAACCGTTTTTGGAAGTTTCGATAAAATTCAAAATTAACCGAAAATTCAAAGTGATATATCATATTAAAGAGCATTTTGAATAGAAAAGAATGCCGCAAATTTGAGCTCTGTCGGAGCAATAGTTTTTTGACGCGAGCTATTTAACATTAAATCTCCAATTAATGTTTCTTTACAATTCACAAATCGCAAGGCCAGACTTACAATATTATTATTATTATTATTATTTCTAAACCTTCCTTAAACTATAAAGACGATTTAGTTAAAATTTGGTACAGATTGGTTCAGTAGTTTTCCTGGTTAGTGATCACAAACGAAAAGTGGCTCGTTCTATTATATAATAGTATAGATTTGTGGCTAGAATCCACCGTATAGTAGTTGTATTGGTTAAAATGAAAAAGGCACGTTTTGCCTACATGCTTAAGTTTTTGAGCTTTAGACACGTTCTAGCTCTGTAAGTGTTGCTGGAATCGAAAATTTGCCGGCAGTTTTCTTATCAAAAGCAGCAGATATAAAAGCAGTATATGATAGATAGATAGGATCATGGATATAATCTATTGTTTTCCCCAGTCAGGGAGAAATTAAGTTTTCGTAATTTTAGCTACAGAAAATCTCAAATGATTTATGGGTCATTTCATGCCAAATCAACCAATTCTACATTAGAATTGGACCTTGACCTGTCCGATTTGTATGATTTTTGGTATAACAGCTGTACTTACCAAGACTAGTAAAAATGTAAAATATTACATTTTTCTGACTTTTGGTTTTTCAGTTATGAGCTTTTAAAAACTCAAAAAACTGCTGTTTTCGGTCCTCACTCAGTATATTCAAAATTGCGCGTCAAAAAACTATTGCTCCCACAGAGCTCAAATTTGCGGCGTTCTTTTCTATTCAAAATGCCCTTTAATATGATATATCACTTTGAATTTTCGGTTAATTTTGAATTTTTTCGAAACTTCCAAAAACGGTTTTCGTAATTCCCAAAATAAGTACCCTCCGATTTTTTCGAAAAAAAATATATGTGATTTATACTATTACTGACTACATGTGGACAAAATTTTAGGATGGGACGGAAATGGGTTCTTGATAAAAACAAAAAAATGTTTTGTCTTTTTTTTTAATGGACAGTTAGTCCAGTCAATGAAGTATTATAGAATGCGTTTTCTGTAATCCAAGGTTTTTCTTCGGAAACTTGTTCAGGGTAGTTAGAAAGTAAACATACTTTAATCCCTGGAGTTTTCGATTGTGTGAACAAGAAGGGTGGGGGCGCGGAATGTCTTTTTTTTTTGGTTTTGGGCTTATAACTCGATGCAGCTGATATCCTACTGAACCTAATACCATCCTCACAATCTGTGCTGATGACACCAGCGTCTTATCAGCCAATGCTGATCCATTTGCTGCATTACAAACACTCCAATCACATATCACTTCCTGGTTGAATGGTGGCATAACTGGAGAGTTGATATAAATACCAGCAAATAACCTTTACCCTGCGTTGAAAACCTACCTCATCTTGTCCTGTATATTTAAATAGAGTGCCGTTGAATAATGCTGAGAAATAAGATACCTTGAATTTTATCTGGAAAAGAGACTCGTGCTGCAATACAAAACGGCAAATCATGATGACCTTCGCCGAGCAATGGACGGCAACAGATCAGTGATATGTATGAGAAAAGAGGAGAGTATTTTGTACAATTATTGTAAATTAAGTATGTAAATTATACCTAGAGAATAATTTCTATAACGCTTATGGAATTAATTTATTGTTATAAAATATTAAATATTATTAGGAAAAATAGTAAAGGTTAAATTTAACTCTACTTAAAACGACATCTGTTAGTAAAGATGGTAGCTACATTGCTTGATAGAGGTAGGTACTACTCAGTTTTAGATTGTTTTCAAAGATCTGTTTGTCCCGCGATATAGGTCGGCGGCGCCGATGGTCTGGTCGGAGTCGAAGTTCGCGTTCTGGGTGGGACAACCTGCCCGAGAACAGGAGGCCATCTGGAAACATGCCAAGGATTCTACAATGGATCGCTTGTATTAATCAGTCAAATCCAGGGATTAGTTGTAATTTTTTTTTCTGAACAAAAAAATGATATTTTTATTAATTTGGTTTGAAACGCTTAACACAGTTCTAAACAATACTAAACGCAGCTTCATTTTGAATTACACAACAGACAATGATTTATGCATACCACTTCACAACATTCTATAAACAATAATTATAACATTTCTACACAACCAAACCCTAATCCACCTAATTTTACTTCTTCGCTGTTACCTCGTACAGTTTAGCCAATTTGTAAAAAACAAAGGGGTTGCTATGTATAAGAGTTGTTCTGATTTTTTAATATATTGTTAGTGTGTTAATATGATTTTAACATTTAGATTTTTATATTTAAAAAATAAAAATGACTATAACGGGTTTTTTGTTTGTGCTAAATTTATTTATAAAGAGAATAATATCATATGTCTAACTGAGCGACCCAGTACACTCGTGCTCGCCTGGCTCGGCATGTACTGCTGGCATAACAGTAATCAACTTATATTTTTTTTGTGTTTTGCATTCTTGCAGCATAATAGTATATAAAAGGGGGGGGGGAAGCTTTGTTTAGGCCTCCTTTGATGCTTGTATATAGTGTAATTGTATTTTTTTTTTCATTACACATATTGTATAGGTTGTCATTCACGTCACTTATTGCCCTTAACTGAAGCATCTTGTATTTTTTATTTATTAAAAATAATTAAAATCACAGTATTATGCATAGCGTATGATTTCTTATTAAAATAACGCAGTCATAAATGATGAAAAATATTACTTTATGTAAGCCACGATTGTTACTTATTCATCACATCCTTTATAAAACATTGTACTAATAAAAGATTTTCGACAAATGATAAAAACTGAAATATATTATAATCAGCACTCTATTCTTTACTAGACACAATGCATCACCAAAACCCATAAGTCAGACTGGAAAGGACTGAAGAGGAGTTGGATGAGAGACCCCCTCGAATGACAGCTGAGCTAGATTTATAGCCAGGAGGAACTGCTGGTGGATCACCCTTGTCCCACTGCTTTAACCTCATGCCTTAAATGAATATCCAAACTTTTAAGTTCACTGAATTTTAACAGCAAATATAATTTTTTTTTAACTTCTGTATTTGATCGAGTAGATCTTGAGAAGAATTCCTGACAACTGTGAAAATCACAGTAATCCTCAATGTTGCCAATTTTAAATTCAGTTATTAAATCGTAAAACAAGCATGATATTTTTTTTTCTTTATACATCATTTTATTGAAATTTACAACTGCACAAATATATACAAAAGAACTTAATTTTTATAATAAAAAAAACATTTTGATGAAGGCCTCTAGAAGGATAATAACCGGTCGTGTGACTACGGTGGAAAAATAAAAGAAACATGAATTGTAAACGAGAAAAAAAAAATTAAAAGAGAGTCAAATAGAAATCTTCTTTTCCATTTTAGTTGGTTGGAGAGAAGAACTTCTAGACGGACAGATGAAGTTGGAGAACGGAAGAAATGTGATAAGGAAGTGAATGTTTCAAAAACCATCCAGTTGAATACATCTTGATAATCACTTAGCATATGAGCGATTGGCAAAGGCCCCGAGACCTCTAGTAAATATGTAATTATTTTGGGGTTCTGGCAATGGCCAGCTTCTCCCATGGTCTTGAATGATCGAACGATAGCAGTCCCACTAAGTTTTGACACCAGTGATGCATCTTAGACAGGGGATATTGTATATACTGTATAACTTTAGTTTCTATTTTTAATTTTCTTTTTCTTTTCTCCATTGTAATTGTTTTAAAAATTAATTTTATTTCATTTTATATACTGTATAGTTAAAGTTTTTTTTTTTATTGTACGTATTGTTTGAATGGATTCATAACAATCCATATTACTTATTGCTCTTGAGTGAGACAGATTGTAATAATTACTTAATAAAAAAACTTAATATATATATACATATATATTGTTAATCCCTGACCGGGAAAAACAATAGATCATAGATATGTTTATCTATACCTTTTTTTTTTTTTTTTTTTTTAATTTATTTATTTTATTTTATTTCTTGGAGTTCTTTATTCTCAGGTGGAGGGTCTTTCAATCCACTGGTACTATTCGATTTGATTCATAGTCCTTCAGATGAAACAGAAGTAAATATTTTTTACATGAATTAAAAAAAAAATAATATCCCATTGTGATTTTTACAGAAGGAGAAATATAATAACGATAAAGCTATAACCAAAACACCTATAGATAAGATAGGTCTATATAAACGGCGATATATATATAGTATGTTGGCTGAAGTGAATCATCTAGCCGTGTAATACCATTCCCTCTAATAGCACTTTAGTGAGTAATAAAATGGCCGGGGAACACCTCTCCCACCTCTCTAATGAATAAACCAAGGACTTTCCCAAATTCTCTCTAAGGGAACGTCGTTTATCTGGTTCTTTACGATCTTCAATAACACTGGAGGATACGTCTTCTAGGCAAAGTGTTCGTATTATATCCTGCCTTCACATATTCCTTTATCTATTTTATGTAGTAATATCTGAGGGCAGGTATAATTATATATTATTAATACAAAAATACGGTATTAAATAATTAAAAGTTTATTAGAACAGAATTCCATATTTAAAAAAAAAAGTTCATAAAAAAAAAACGTTAATGCAAATAACGAAAATTCACCGAATGTCATTGAATCTGATGATGATTGTTTTATTTCACATTTTTATTTTTTTAGATAAGATTACTTTATTTACATTTTTACAATTTACAAGTCATGTTCCGTCATACATCCTCTACATAGTAATTATAATTTTATTTAATAGTAAATAGACTTTGCAATCCAAAGTTTATCTTTAGATAGTAGGGATAATAAAAAAAATAACCCACATAACAAAAAAAAAAATATATATATATATATTTGTTATTTTTTATTACCTTTTGATTTTTTCATTGTTTTTTTTAAAAATATAAATACATTATTATAAATATAACTATAAAAAAAATTATGTATATTATGGAAGGAAAAAAGTAATATCTATAATATTAATCTTATCAATATTATACTTTTTATCATAAGTATCATTACAATAACATGTAAATAATTTTATTGACAGAGTATATCAAACCTCTACATATCAATATGTTCATAAAAATCAAGCTCACTTCATAATAGCTGTAACTTTTCTTATGGGACTTATAGAGTTTTACTGTATTGTTTTGTTAAATTAGTTTTATTTAATGTATTCAAATTTAGAAATTATTACTCACAGAATGGTTCGCTGCTAGGAATTTTTAGAACACAATAATTTTAATTATCTCTGATAATGCTAACAGCAGGCTCAGGATACTGGGTGTTGAGAAAAATATAAACAATAAACGCAATCACTGTTAACGACTCTACTTTGCCCCTCCCAGGCTCGGCTGGCTATTCCATTAAGAAAGTAATTACTCAGTTTTTCTCACTGAAAATAATAACCTTGATTCAACGAGCTAACACTTTTCTATTTCTTCTTAAACCTTATCTCACCTTTTGCGATATATTTCTTCTCTTATTTTTATTTCACGGTTATTTATAAGAATTATTAAAAAATAAATATTAAGTTACAGCTATTTTGAAGTGGGCTTTTTATTTTTATGAACATGTTGATATGTAGACGTGTGATATACTGTTAATAAAATCATTTATATATTATTGTAATGATAACTATGATAAAAAGTATAATATTGATAAGGTTAATATTATAGATATTACTTTTTTCCGCTTATCTGTATGGTTGTATTGTTTTTTTCCCCCAAATGATAGTAATTTTGAGTATCCCTAAAAAAAACATAAAATTTTGTCATTGTACTATATTAGATGACTAATTAAATTCTTCATTTTCTTTTAGTTAATTTATAGTAATTTAATTTGATATCTTCCCCTTTTTGTTTTGTTTATCGTGATACTTCATGCTAATTAAATTAATGATAATTGTAAAAATAAAATAAAAAAACTTAGTTTCTAGTGTTTACAAATAAAAAAAAGGGTTTATGTCAATATTTAAAATAGAATTTTAATTACAATATCGAATTATTTGAGACATTTAGGGACCATGTTATTAACATAAAGGTTTTTCAATGTCTAACTTTATTCCAAGAAACCATCTCTAGAAAAAAAAAGGGATGGAGCAAGATCGGTCAAATTCAGGTTACAATTTTTGATTTCGTGTTAGGAGAAACTCAGGAGGAGCTTGCTCATTAGAAACTATCTCCAAGTGATAGTGTAATTTAGTAAAACGAGAGTTAAGCTCTTATATGCTCCTGTGCCCTAATATCGTAACGCCCTCGCGTTCCCCCAAAACGTATCGCTTTAGATCATCGGCAAAACATTTAAAAAAAAAAATAAAAAACTCTTAAAAAGCTCTTCTGAAGTAAGGTACTACTAGATAGATGAAAAGCATCACAATTGTAAAATTGCTTACGATTTTTGTAAAATTCACAACTGTACGTTGTGCTGTAATATAAAATATATTAACAGAACGAATTATTTAGATAGAATAAAAGCTGATGACCGTCTAACCAAGGATATAAAAACCTATCAAATTTCAGTAAATAATGTAAAAAACAAAATAAAAACAAGTAAAAATACAGAATTAAATAAAAAATATACTTTTTCAGATATAATCTTAAATAATCAATAGCAATAATTCATAAATATGTACCTGTGTAAGTGATTGTTAATTTAAAAAAGTTCGTTTTAAATTATTCTTTAGAAGTTTCTATTAAAAAAAAAAAAAAAAAAAAAAAATGTAATTTTTATTCACCAAGTTGATATTTTGTATTAATTTATTAATTTAAAGCCAACTTAAATGACAGTAAAAAAAATTGTTTTAAAATAAATTTTTTGTTACTATTTAAAATTGGTTACAGACTTGTAAAAAAAAAAGGTATATTTTTACAATTTATATAAAAAATATACAAGCTAATAGTGAAAAAAAATTATAATATTTTATATTTTTTCTCACCTGGAAGAGACCTGACTCATTTTTAATATGAGAAATATTTGAATTTATAAATTTAAAATAAAGGCTAAGGCTAACGTTCAAATACTCAGAATAAAGAGTTAGTAACAAATTAGTTAAGGTCCACGGATCATGGTTGCTCAGGTTTCGAAGACCTACTTCTACCTTTGTATTTATCTTTATCATAAATATCAATTTATAAACAAAGAAAAAAGGCTAGAAATGAAATAAGAAGAAACGAAATAATACCGACGGATTGTCCAGGATGTTGTTAGGAAGATAAAGGAATTTCACTCGAGAGGAAATGGTGTGTGTGTCAGTGCTAAATGGGAAAAGATTTGCAAGGGCTATTCCTTAGTTCTATCGATGGCTTTCCATTCAATTTGCACGGACCTTCAAGAGCTGGCAAAATAAAAAGCAGTGAGCAACAGAGTAGTATTTTATTTGATACAAGTAGAAAATTCGCTATAAATAAAAGTTCAGGTGAGTTCAATATGTTTTTATTTTTTAAAGTATTCTAATTTTTTTTGCTCTGTTTGTATTTTAGCTGTTTATCAATATTACTGAAAATGTTAAAGGTTTCAGTATTTTTTTATAACATAGTCATCATTATTACCTAGAATAATTGGAAAAATAATTTATTCATGCCTAACCGTAGGTTGATTTTACAAGATTCATGATATCCCATTTTCAGGCTCTCATCATTTGAAATTTTGCAACATCACACACTGATTTGAATGCCAATTTTTGTATTGGTAGTCGGGACCTATTACACTGCAAAATTAGAGTTTTAGCCGCATTGGGATATCTAAGCATTGGGAATCGAGAAAAAAATATATGAAAATCACCTTTTATTTTTTTTTTCTCGGCTCTCAGTCAAGATAGAGAAATACCTTTTTTTAAGTAAAACTTTATTTTTTTTTCCTTTTGAGGACGTTTTTAAGATTTTAAAAGCAACTTCAATTTAAACAAATCGAAAAATAATATCAGGTTCTGATTAAAAAAAAATTCTACATACTTTATAAATAAAATGTAATGGTATTTTAATAAAATACAAGGTTTTTTTGTGCGTTGAATTGAGATTTTAGGTGTTTTCCATGAAAATTAAAATTCCACTGATTTACAGCGAATTTCATTAGAATTATGTCATTTTGTTGGAGATTTTGAGCATCCTGATGCTGTATCATATTTAGAGCATAACGAAAATATTTTTATTTCAAATAACATAAAAAACTACAATTTTACGTAAACAATTATTTCTCTATCTTGACTGAGAGCTACGAAAAAAATATAAATAAACGTGATTTTCATATGTATATTTCTTCTTTTTTTTCAGCTCCCAATTCTCATTGGCAGCTATAACTCTTGTTTTCACTATTATACGTTTCTACAACCCACACAGAAATAGGCATTTAAATCTGTGAGTTACAAGTCAAAACGTCCCCTTGTTAGATCTGAATGTTAATTTGTGTTACATATATATATATATATATATATATATTTATATTATGTTAATTAGTTATATAACTCTATATATAAAATATATATATTCATAGATGTGTAGAAAAAAAGATTTACTAAATCAATGACGTTATTTAGCGATTTCGGCAGATTGCCAAACAATTAAACGACTCATGAAGTAATGTATTTATGGGCCTCTAAATAGCTGACCTTAATGTCTATGTTTGCTAATCTTTATTTTCTATTATATGAATAATTTCCAGTATGAAACAGTGATTCACAGAATGGTCCCGACTTTCAATTTTCATGAACTTTGGTAATTAAATTTCTTATATACCAATTCATAATTCCATAGAGTAAAAACGATTTCAATATATATATATATATATATTAGACTTTAAAGAAGTAAGTCACGCCCCTTCATAGAGTTAGAATAATTTAGAACCCCTCCAACTCAATTAAGAAATATCGAGATCGTACTAACGGCCTTATATGTATTATTAGAAATATATTTACCAAATTTGCTCGAGGGTGTTTGCAAGGAAACTCCTGCGAAAGATATATGGCCCTGTCTCTAAAGCTGACTCCAATACACGGAGAATTAGAAACAACGAAGAACTATACTCGTTATATCAGGAAGTTAATTTGGCCTAGTTTATTAAACCAAGTTTCATAGAGTGGCTAGGTCATGCTTCAAGAGAGAATGTAGAGAAAACTGTTACATGTAAATTTATTAGGCAAAATAAGAGTAGGCAGGCAAAGATGACGATGACTGCAGAAGATGGAGGAGGGTTTGAGGGTTTAAATCATACAAATATTTATTCATAGTTATATTTAGTGTAAAAATCCCCTTAACACCTATAATAAATTACAAATAGCCAATATATTTTGCTTTCAGTGAGTTTAAAAAAAAAAAAAAATGTATAAAATAGAGTCCCAAAAAATTCGCTTGGAATCTCTAGATTTCTAGCACCTAAAATAAAAAAAGAAATCAGTGAATATATTTCTCTTTGTAAGAGAAAAATAAGATAAGAGAAATCAGGAGAGTGGGCTTGTGAGATTTAACATTTTCCTAGCTACCATGCATAATGTAATCGGACGTACATAATTCTACCCTGGCTGGAATCCCCGCCCACGCCTTAATTGAACAGATCCAAAATAATGTCTTTCAACCTACGTCTCCTCTGAAAATACAACATTCGTTGCAATATCATGTTTGTTTTTGAAGGTTATTCTATAAATTGGATGTTATACAGTACATTTAATTATTTATATAAACTTAATTTATGATTGTAATTAACTACGTAAAAAAAATTCATAACTTATACAAAATTGAAAAAAAAAAAAAAAAAAAAAAAAAAAAAAAAAATACACAGAAATGAGTTAATCAAGCAAGTTAATAGTCAAACTTTGTAAATTTATTACTAAAATCAAATTTAGAACTGACATAAATGTCGATCGATTAAAAAGTGAATTGGAACAGACATCCATTCTTGATGTAGAGTATTACACAGCTTTTCAAGAGGCAATGAAGGTAAGATTAAAGGCCGGAAATGCTTGTTATTTCTCGATTGCAAAACTACACAGTTCACGTTTACTCTTCAGAAATTTAAAAATTATGATATGTAATAATATTACCAGGTATGCAAGTTTAAAATGTCGTTTATTTCTTAAAATATATACACAGTAATTTAAAAAAAAGTATAATATATTTTATTAAAAGTACTGACCCTCGCTTTCTACACATTTTGTCCATCTCTCGGGCAATATATGGATACCATTCCAAAAGAATGCTTCATCTTTATTTGAAATCCATTCATCGAGCCATTTTCGTACGTTTTCGAAATTGTTGAAGTGTTGCTCCGCCAATGAGTGTTCCATCGATGAGAAGAGGTGATAATCAGAAGGCGCCAGGTCAGGTGAATACGGCGGGTGGTGTAGGAGTTCCCAACCAAGCGAAGAAATCGTTTCCTTAGTCAATCTGGCTGAATGTGCAGGAGCGTTATCATGCTGAAGAATGACTTTGGCGTGCCTGTGAGCCCATTCTGGGCGTTTGTTTTTCGATCAATGCGTGACTCAAATTGATCATTAGTTGTCGGTAGCGCTCGGTATTGACTGTTTCGCCGGGTTTGAGAAGCTCGTAGTAGACTACTCCCTTCTGGTCCCACCACACACACAGCATTGTCTTCTTCCCAAAACGATCCGGTCTTGCACTCGATGTGGATGGTTGTCCTGGCGTTACCCATGATTTTTTTCGTTTGGGATTCTGAAAATAAATCCATTTTTCATCGCCAGTTACAACTCGATGCAAAAAACCCTTTCTTTCGTGGCGTAAAAGCAGCATTTCGCACACAGTTTTTCGTTTTTCCATCTGTCGTTCGTCCAATTCATGTGGAACCCATTTTCCAACCTTTTGAATCTTTCCCATAGCTCTCAGGCGATCGGAAATGGCTTGCCTAGTGACATTCAACTGTTCTGCCATCATTTGTTGGGTTTGGGTATTGTCTTCGTCTAATAAAGATTGCAATTCGAAGTCCTCAAACATTTTTGGTCGATTTTCTCGTTTTTGATCAGTAACATCAAAATCACCACGTTTGAAACTTTGAAACCAACGTTCACATGTCCTGACGGTTGGAGCAGCATCGCCATAAGTCTCAACAAGAATTCGATGACATTCAGATGCCTTTTTCTTTTGATTAAATAAGAAAATCATGACATGCCGCAAATGCTCTTTATTTGGCTTAAAATTAAACATTTTTAACACCAAAGAAAGGTATGATACGTCCACGTAAACGACTTAAAAACAACTGACTTTTGTAAACAAATGACTAACAAACAAAATAGCGTTTAGAGATAAGCAAATCCTTCAATAGGCTAAGAGCGCATTCTATTGGAATTAAAACGACATTTTAAACTTGCATACCTGGTATACCAACAACAGTTTTCTTTGGATGCGAAATTTGACAGCTTACTTTAAGGGAAGAGCAGCACGACAATAAAAATGGTCTAGTAAAATCGTTGGATTTTATAAGGTCCGAGTTCTAAAAAAAGGTGATCAGTTCTGAGTCATCGGGTGAATTACCAAGAGGTAGACCGCGACGTAGATGGGAGGATTCTGTCAGGGCTGATCTTGTGAATTTGGGTTTTAATAAGAGGGGTCGGGGTTTGTAAGTGGTGCGTTACTGTTGATGGTGTCGGTAACGAACCTTCGAGTTCACTAAAACTTCTACTAATTATTATCTATTTATACAAAATTCTGCTACTGATGTCATCCTCCTCATGTTGAAGTCCAGGATATATTCATTCTTTATTTCTTTTTTTTTAATGTGAATTATTCGATTGAAATTCTGCATTATTTGTGTGCGAAATTTTCATTGCTTAGCAGCAGTACTAAACACTTTCAATTTCTTTGTTTATCACGTTATTTTTTTAATATTTACTTCATTCAGATCATATTTTGTCCCATAGAGTTCTTACTTGCAATCTGCTTGTCAAACCGGGTTGCCAAATAGATGTCTGACCAGATGAAATTTCCATTCTGGAACCGTAAATCCCATCAAAGAAAACAAAAACGAATAAAAGAGAAGACCCGACTGAATACATAATGAGGACGGATGGAAGGGAAGAGAGTGGAAAAAGTGATGGGATTAGGATATCCGTCGAGGAGTAAATCCATTTAACTGTCATTTTTTCATAAAATATTTAACCATTAAGATCAATTTTAAAATTGATAAAAGTATAAATTCTACATTAACAATTCATTTTTTATTTTAGATCAACGTTCAAGATATAACAATAATGTTCATATTGAAATCTTATTAAACAACCTTGAAAAGTTAGGTTTAATTAAAAAATATTTGGAATTACAAAACTTCACATACTGTCAGCTCATCAAAGCCCATCGTGAGCATATATGTATATGTTTATTAAAAATTGTTTGCCTTTTTGGAAAACAAATAGATTTGAAATATCCCTAAGCTAAAGGTTTTATGTTTTTGTTAATAATACACTTTAAAGCTTATACCTAGTCCATCTTTCTCAAACTCATTCAATTTCTATACTCAAGGAATGTGTAGGCATAAACTTTGCTGAAATTTATTTACTTCTCACAAAGATGTTAAACATTTAATCATTTTCCTGGAAAGAGGGACTACAGTTCCCCTTAATTCAGTCAGGGACCTCGCAATCAGAACTTTACTTTTAGAACACCTTTATCATCATGTTGGTAGCCCTGCATGCAGGAAGAAACACAATGTTCACAGCTGTTTGACAGTATTCGCGCTCAAGTCATGTTGAGCTTGGCGAGTCAGATATGTTTTAAACATTTTTTGACGGTTATTGTTTCTCTGAATTGTAATCAGTTGATAAACTTCCATTCACATTTATAATCAAATAACAAAGTTACTGGAATACATTTGTTTTTCTTCGCATATATATGTACACATTACGAACATATCGATTTTAAAATTCCACGTTTACGTTCCATGTATATGGAACTTATTCTATTATGGTTACACCTCGGGTTTATCTTTTTGTCACGTGTCCTTTCTTTTTGTAGCACCTGGCTAATCCGCACTTTTTCGGGACAACAATAATATCCTAACTACCAGTTTCTTACCTTTCACCCAGCAATTACAGGAACAATAAAACTCCGAAATCTTATTGCGAACACTTTATTTTACAAACCAATCAGATTATAATATTTTAACAAAAATAATTCACAAAGCTATGATTCCTCTGCTATCATTTTCATTACATTTCAAACACACCTGTTTTATTAATTTTATTGATGTTTAAATGATTTTTACAAACAAAGTTAGAACAGTTACTCCACTTCTTCGTCGTTCTAGTGTTTCTTGCCCTACCACATACCAAACATCGCCTTTTTTTTCCAGGGAGCTCGTCCGACGTGGAAGGTCCTGCCGCTTCTATACTCCTTTTTTTGGCATGTATCCTAATATTTCGAGCGTTCCTCGAATGTCGGCTGGGAACGTAAAAATATCGGCAACTGAACCTTCAGGCAGCTAACCACAATAAAGCTCAAAATTTGATGTATAAAAACTTTCCTAATTAAAATTTGTAGAAAATTAATAGAAAAAACACATTTTTAACAATAAAGAACAATTTATTCTCATTCTCGCTCATCAACTTCAACATAAAAATTAAAATTAAAAATTTACTTACTCAGTCATAATAAAACAAATTATGACTGAGTAAGTAAATTTTTAATAGTACGAGTCGGTGGGAGCCTGTCTCAACCAGTCCTCACCACCTGCGGTGTACCACAAGGATCAGTACTTGGACCAATCCTCCAATCCTGTTTAATATCTTCGCGGCTCCAGTGGTCTCTATCAAACACTCCGAGGCGGTAGTTGCTGCATACGCAGACGACGTAGCCGTCTACGCCTCCAGCCTTAACCCTGGCCGAGCACTCGACATGGCTCAGAGGGCAACCTCCGCCATTGTCGAAGCTCTACACACCTGTGGAATCAAGGTTAACTCCAAGAAAACTGACGCTATTGTGATGTCCTTTGCCATATTCAGGAGATCCCAGAGATTGCCTAAGCACTTCACAGTAGACAATGTTGAGCAACCAATATCCAGCTCCATCCTATATCTTGGGGTCAACATTGGCCGACACCTGACCTTCTCCACCCACGTGAAGAGCAGGATCAAACAGGCCATGACAAAGACCTACCGCCTCTATCATCTCCTGACTTCTCCCCAACTATCCCTCCGCCACAAGCTCCAGATAAACAAATCCATAATTAGACCCACCCTACTCCATGGAGCTCCACTGCTACACCACATGTACAAGAGTACAGTACATGCCCTCCAAACGTTCCAGAACACCGTCCTTCGGCGAATCGTCTGTGGTACCAACCTTGAGAGGGCCAAAAACAGTCACATCCTAGAACATCTGACGATGCCTTCCATCCCGACCAACATTGGCCGCCGGCACAAAAAATTCTTTGATGGGCTGAAGCAATGTTCCAACCCTCTCTTCAGGGACGTAGCCCCGCCTCGTAGGCCTGGGAGGTGGCAAGGTTTGACCCCCTTAGTGGACGTACTCGCCGAGGGAAGGGGTTCAGGCTCAACAGACTGACCCGTTAGAACCACCACCACCAGCAGAGTGACTCCTCGCTCAACATAGAAGGAGGACCATCCGTCAACAGAGTGGATCCAGCAGCTGACGAGGACACCCATCTTCAAATGCCGCAAGGCAATCCAAGATCCTAACCCTAAATTCTTTTCAATGCCTATTGTATATATTGTAAATAAATGGAGGATTAGAAAAAAAAAAAATCAGTCATAATACCGCGCGCGCGATGAGGTACAAAGTGCGCCAAATTGAACGGACGTAGAAAAATAGCTATAGTTTATGTAAAGAAGCTTTTAATATTATACCAATTCACAAGAGTCCCAATAGCATACTGAGGGGTACCTTGAAGGAAAATCCGATAGGTTAACCCTCCTCTCTACAGGTAGCCAAATATGAGAAGTGGCGCACTTCGTGAGCCGGGCGCGCGGACTTAAGGGTTAAATCGAATACCTAGATAACCTAGATAAGTTACCCAGAGAATCTAGGTAAGTGACATTAAACTACTGAAGCACGTCTTGGACTAACTGCAATTTAACACAAGCTGATTTGATTACCTCGACATTTATGGTGATGGTTTTATTTACTTAACTAAGTCCTATTGCAGAGGAAGGGAAATTTGTAAATAGTATAAATTAATTAAATAATATGTTAGTATATAGAATATTAATATGTTATGGAAATCACACTACTGACTAAATTATTCAACTTTATGCCACACTATATTCTCTTATTCATAGATATTTAAGATTATAAGTTTACATATGAACTTTTTCTTGCTTCAATGTGGTGTAGCTAAAGTTTAATGATGAAAAATAGTCTTAAATTCTTAATAAATCAGAAGTGTTCTAAAGATAATTATTTTATAATTTTTTTTTAATATTTTCCGTTTCATGAAAAACAATTAATTCACACTTTTGAAACAGCGTAAAACCAATAGGATTTGTTTTCTATTAAATTTAAATGATCACATAAAAAAAGTAAGGAAGGAAATGGATCTTTCAGTACAAATACTCAAGTCTTGATTTAATCATAAAATTAATTTTCTCCTATTTTTTTTTATATGTGTCATAGGCCTTTTTATTAGACTGTTGTAGTACCATTCCAGTTATTCCTCGGTTTGAGTCTATTATTCAGAATCATAAAAATAAGAATTTTTCTAAGAAGACTGTTCTACCTAAAGTGAATAATAGCACCTTTACGGGTGCAAAAGGTGGGGGATATGCTGAAGGAGCATTAAATGTCTTTGAAAATCAAGTATTTCATAGAATCTTAGGGCCCAACAAGGACTCGAACCCGGCTCCTGAAGCAAAGAGTTCAGTGTCTTAACCACTGAGCTACTGCACACCCGTTTGATTACTGTACTTTTATTAAATAATAATGGGTAAAGTTGTCGGTTTCAATATAAAACCTAATGTAAACAAAAGTATTGAACGTTGAATTGATGAGAAAACGTCCAAGGCCTAGATGAGAACATTTTTCTGCACTGATTTACATACTTTTGTTTTGATAGAAAAGGATGGAGGGAGGTTTGTGGAATGCGTTTATTTTGTTGGTATCGAGCGTTCGGGTTCTCTAAGGCTTTGTATTTATTTATTTTGGTTAAGTTTGCCAGTCATGTTAACAATTGTCTCATGAATATGCATTGGATTGGTATTATTGATCTTAATAGCAGATACAATGCAATATAGCGCCATTAATTGTTATTTCTTGCTCGTAATTTAATTCAATGGGGAGATATTGTCCAAGTTTGGAGGAGCGGTTACTTAGGACAGACAATCTCAGTTGCAGGTTGCTGTTACGCTCCATTATGCATTCGATTCAGTAGCTTTTATACTGTTCCTTTCTCATTTGAAATATCATCCATTTTAATTTTATTTTTGAATACATTTTTTTATATTTTTTATTTATTTTGTAGGTTGAATATAATGATTTTTTGGCTGAGGTTTGAATGTTACTTTTTAAAATTGCTTACATAAATAAAATGTTACTTCAGTAAAAATTACCTTGTATAAAGTTTTTTGAAAACTTGTTGGTTATTTTTTTTTCCTTTAGAGTCAGTAGTTTGGGAAATATATGTCTTGCTTATAGTTTTTTTTTTTGTAACTTTAGTAACAATGAATTAATTCTTTATAATTTATTATCTCGGCCAATAAACCCCATGTTGATGAGATGGTAATGAAGAGATGATATATATATATATATATATATATATATATATATATATATATATATATATACATGTATATATATATATATACAGACGTATCCTACTAAAAACAAATACATTAACTTACTCAAAATCGTTGACAATAGGGACGCCACAAGGATCAGGAATTTCACCCATTTTATGGAATATTTTAATAAATACAATATTTGATCTAAATTTACCGAACGAAATTAAATTACTAAGTTATGCCGATGATATACTTCTTTTAATCAGAGGGCGAGGTTTTAAAAACTTACCAGAACCCGCAAATTCAGCACTACAAAAAATATCAGATTGGACAAAAAATAACAAATTAAAACTAAACACATTGAAATGTAAATATATCATTTTTAGCAGAAAAAGAAATATACCGGACCTAAACCTACATATAGACAAAGAGAGAATCGAAAGAACGGAAACACTGACCTTTTTAGGCGTGCTATTCGACAAAAAACTAAAATGGACACAACATATTGAAAAAATATACAATACAACTTTAAAAACCATCAACTCTCTCACTATTGCTGCACGGACAACTTGGGGCTTAAAAGCTGATTCTCTGAAAATTATCTATGAGGCAGCATTGATTCCAAAGATGCTATATGCGGCACCAATTTGGCATAAAGCTATTCAGAAAAAATGCAACCTTCAAAAATTACAGAAGTTACAACGGCTCATAGGAATCAAGATAGTAAAAGGATACAAAACTATATCACATGATGCAGCATGTGTTTTAGCCGGCATGATACCTATAGATTTAAAAATAAACGAAATAGTGAAATTCACATCAATAAAATTAGATAGTTGTGACTACGGAACTATCTTAAAAGATTCAATAGATTACGAGACTAAACCTTCACACTGGCTACACCCTGCGATACACGCGAAAATTAATACACAGTTAACACAGATTGCAGAGAAACCTGCAGACGTTACTAATATATTCACAGACGGAAGTAAAGAAGGGGACAATGTAGGCTGTGCTTGGTTACTTTGGGACAAGAGAGAAAACATGATAAGTGCTAAATATAAGCTGGGTGCAACTTGTTCCAATAACCAAGCAGAAAAATATGCAGTCTTAAAAGCAACAGAATTCCTTCTTGATCTTCCTACTAACGTACACCACGACATTATAATATTGACAGATAACATGACTCTAATACAATCCATACTTAATCCTAATATTCATGACCAACTAACTGAAATCATTAGACAAAATATATACACACTTATTTTATCAAACGTCAATATCGACATAAAATGGGTTAAGGGGCATTCTGGCATTGACGGAAATGAAATGGCTGACACCTTAGCAAAAGAGGCAGCCAAAAGTCAACTATTTCCGTCATACAAGAAAACACCACTATCATTTCTCAAACATGATATTAAACAAAACATAATATCAATCTGGAATGATCGCTGGTTTAAATCTGAAAAATCCCCAAGCCTGCATAAATTCATTCCAAGAATAACAAAAAATAATTTCAACATACTCAAATCCACACATTACAAACTGACACAGGTCTTAACAGAACATGGACAAACTAAAGCATATCTAAAAAGGTTTAATTTAATAAACAGCAACATATGTACTTATGACGGACGAGAACATACATTTAAACACATAATTTACGACTGCTTATTATATGACAGAAAAAGATCCAAACTAATTATGACGCTGTTTTTCAAAGGTGAAAATTGGCCTGTGACAGAATATGACTTGTACAACAAATACAGAGCTGAATTTACAAAATTTATCTACAGCTTGGACTTTGACCAACTGACCAAGGACTGAGAAGGTGGAAGGACATTTCATGAAAAATCCTTTAAATAGTTAAAATTATGGGCTAAAATCAGCCATGGACCATTTTTTTTTTTTTTTTTTTTTTTTTTTTTTTTTTTTTTTTTTTTTTTTTTTTTTTTTTTTTTTTTCTAATTTTCGTATTCAATTTGTAATGTTTTATTTGTTTCTTTTATATTATGTTCAATTGTTCAATGATCTGAATTATTTTAATAATATTATTGTAAAAGTTTCAATGTAAATGTAATTGTGACAATTAAGGTACGTAGTATACATTTGTATGGAACGTACAACCTAAATAAACGGTCCTTTCAAAGGGTTACTTTGAAAGGAAAACAAAAAAAAAAAAAAAAAAAAAAAAAAAATATATATATATATATATATATATATATATATATATATATATATATATATATATATATATATATATATATATATAAAAACCTGTCTTATAAAATATTGAAATATAAAAGACTTTTTAATAAAGTCGATAGTTCTTGAGATATTTGATAAATAAAATCGTTAAAAAATCAATCAAACCACTATCCCTTCCCTAGCTTACTCCTCTGTAGTGGAATTTTTAAATTTGTTGTGCAGAGTAGCTATACCATTTTTTTCCTTTTATAAATTTTGAATTTTTAACTCACAATATTATCGTTTATGTAGAATACGGCTACATCGCCACACTAAGCTTCAATACAGTCCGGTTGTGCGGAACGGTATCTCTGCCCCTTCTGCGCCTCGGGCACCAATAGGTACCTGATTTTTATAATTGTTAGAGAAGCCAATAAACATTTTGACGATGAAATAAAGATGTTAGCTTTCGGTTTATTTATTACATTTATTTATTTCTTTTACATTTATTTATTACATATAAATCTATGGAAAAGAAAAATTAGTAAGAGTATATATTTATTCAATAATAAACATAAGAGGAATTATTAACTCATTTATATCTCTATGCATATGAAAAGGTTAATAGTAAAATAACTATATAAGTAAGTAGATATATAATCAAAATAAACAAACACAAGCATGTATATTTAAATTTATTGAGTTATTCAAAGGTTAAAATGTATGTATTTTAAAATATAGAAGATTTTTATAGAGTTAATTTACTCTATAATAGAATAAAAAGAAATTACTTTTTTAAAATAAAAAGTTCGATTTTTAAAAAGTGCTCAACTAGTGGGGATTAACACTCCCCAGTGTTCCTCAGTTCAGTACAGGGAACATACACAACAGAACAGTACACCACACATACACTGGCACTATAATCACATAAAGTATATACTTCAGGATCACCTATTATGAGACGAACGGTGTGAATAATCTTACCACCACGTCTCTAGGTAAAGGCGAGTTTTTTTGTTGGGCTAATCACCTGTAAAATAATGAAACGGATCCAAAGAACTATCTTTGTTCCTTTGAGGGGATGACTTCCTCCTAATGCTAGGTATGGTAGAAGTGGAAGATGATGAAGATATTAGGTTTAAGATTATTTATATCTATATTTAGTAGTTCTTTATCCATATTAATTATGATTATGTAAATGAAGAATTTAAAATTTTTGTACCCAAATTACCCCAAATCATTCCCGATCTAATTTTAAATTGGGATCAAGGAGTTATTAATGTATATGTAGCTAAGGCACTAATCATTTATTCTGTTATACCTGCCAAGGATACAGGGATACGTTGAAGACATACAACCTTTTATTAGCTGGGTTCTTTTAATTAAGTAAGGAGGTGGAGAGATATTCTGACCAAAACCTAGAAAGAAATTTTTATTTAGCTAAATCTCCCTTAGAAACTGTCGATTGGTGATATATTACAGTGCCGTGATTTACGTTCAGGTTGGCTTCATCCTAGCGTCAGTATGTTGAACACGTTCAAGTCAGTTCTATACTGTCGGCTCTTGGTGAAACATGTCCACATATATTTATTCCGTTGAAATGTAGATGTATCTCTACAATTCAAGGTAAGGAAGGAAGTTTTTCCGGGTTTGTTATTACAGCTTCAAAAGTGATTAGGCACATTCGATCATTTTTTATGCATAATCATTTAGCAATTGAATTCACCAATGATAAAATTTAAGTTTCGCAAATTATTATAAGACGGGTTAAAAAAATAGAAAATTAACGAAGTATTAAAGCACAACACTTTTACGCTTAGACTTGGTACCTGCCTCCCCCCCCCCCCCCCCCCCCCCCAGTTTACATTAATAATGTTCCAAATAAACATACTAACACTGTTCAATATTTAGGATTTATTTTTGACATGGGGCTTATGAAAAAAAAACCCTAACTCTTGACAAAAGGATGAAATTTTTATATCCACTTCTACATAAACGATCAACATTGAAAAGAATGCAAACACTAAATAATTTTTCTTTTATATTAAACGCACTATGGACGTACGAACTTACGGAACAGCTAAAAAAAACACAGACTTTCCAGTCCAAAGGATTAAGACTCATTACACAGTTACCCTTTTATGACAGTCGCAGAACATCACTCATAGACATACGCACTTCATACAAATGATTTCATGACCAACTCTACGGACATATCAACAATCTAATACAAACCTTAGCCTTAGTAGACATGTCTAAGAATACCCGAAGAATGTTTAAAAGGAGTTGGTTGAGGGATCTGCTCGGTTAAAATTTACTAAATATCAAGTTAGGAGTTAGTACCGCAGGGTGCTGACCTCCCTCATACCTGATGTATCAGTTATCTTTCAGATCATCCTCACATATGTTTTTTGTCACGGGGTAATGGACCGCGAGTATTTTCATTAGAGCTTCATTGCATTAGAGAGACAAAAAAACCCGACAAAATATTATTTAACAATGTTTATTTTTCTTCATTTATTAAAATAGATAACCTAACATAAGGTTTCTGTATTTAATTTTTGTTTTTTATATTTAAACAGTCTTTTAAATTTTGTGTTTCCAGGTGGTGGAGTGGAACATCAGTGTTTTTAGACAGTTGTGAATATTTACCAACGAGTGCGGAGTGGAATTATAAGTTGTGTGTTGTGGGTGTGTGGTGTTTGTGTGGGCGCTGATCCCTTGCAGCTCAGCAATATACTGTAAGGTGAGTGTTTCCGTACTTTAATTAATTAATTATTTATTTAATCTTAGCCGTAAGGGTAAATTTCAATGTTGTGTACACAATGTTGTGCAATCTAGTTTCATATTTCAAAGATGAGTATCAGGCAACATAATAGAAATTCAAATAATTTTATAATTATTGTACTGAATATTCATTCATTAATATTTTTAATTAATTTTTTGATGATTGTACTTTAGGAGTTGCGCAATATTTCTACAGCATATTTATTTCTATTGATTTATTAAAAAAAAAAAAGAAAGATTATTTACAAAAATAAAAACTTGATTGCGTAATTATCATGTCATAATTTCGTCTTATGTTCATATGTTTTAATTAGCTCCTTCACAAAAGTTAAATGTTCTGTTATCTCCCTTTTTTTTTTTGATACATGCAAATGAATCTATAATATTATTATTATTATGAAGATAATGATGCCAAATATTTACATCTAATACCTAAAGATACTTGTACACTAATATTGTTTCTAAAGAGTATTAGATACACTAGCAAAAAATTAATTGTACAAATACCCACAATGATAGCTTTCTATTCCCTTAGTTAATATGATGATATTTTTTGAATCTAACCCCAACTCACCACACAACAATGGTTCATGAATGTTCTTGATTCTCCGATTCCTCTCGCCTTCCTACTCCTAAGCAATTAACCCCTCTGAGGTCGAATTCCTTCTAAAACAACGTAAAAACCCATTAAATCCCCTGGATATGATCTCCTCACTCAAGATCCTTCGGCAACTGTCCTCATAAAGCAATCATGTTCCTTACCTACCTATACAACTGTATCCTCCGGACAACCTATTTCCCTTTGCTATGGCACACACTCCATTATATCCATTTCTTAAAGCCGGGCAAACCTCCCAACAAACCTTCATCATATAGACCAATTAGCCATCTTCCAATCCTTTCAAAAATTTTTGAAAAGCGCTTCTAAAACGTATCCTACCCATCCTTGAATCACAAAATATTCCTTCTCACCAGGTTTGGATTCCGTACTAGTCATTCCCACCGTCCAACAAGGCCTCAGAGTCGTTGACCACATTTTTCCTCAGCCTTGAAAGCAACAATATGCTCCGGCGCATTTCTGGACATAGCACATCTTTTGACCGGGTATGGCATGACGGTTTGCTTTTCAAACTCAAAACCCGTTTACCTCAATCACTATTCCTAGTTCTTCAATCCTACCTCTCTAAACCGTTCCTTTCGAGTTCGCTGCGGAATGGAATACTCAAACTGCTACTCAATAGAGGCTGGTGTTCCACAATGGTAGCGTTCCTCGGTCCAGTTCTATATATCCTCTATGCTGCAGATATCCCAACTACTCCTGATAACTTTCCTAGCAACATTCGCTGATGACACTGCAATCCTTTCATCCCATCCTGATCCCTCAATAGGCAATCCTATAATCTCCAATCCCACTTCAAAGTAAATGAATCTAAATGCACCAAACGTTGTCTTTACCCTTCCCGCCGCAAACCCAGTCCTCTTATCTATTTCAATGGTATTCCACTACCCTAAAGCTGAGTACAGTTCGGTATCTTGGTTTCCACCACCTAGACAAAAGACTTACATGGAACCCACATACGCGACTCAAAAGGCAAGAACTTAACAGACGCTTCAGTCAATTGTATAGGACTACTACTAAATAGGACATCCCACCTTTTTCCATTAAAAATAAACTTCTCCTATATTACCAAACCAGTCATTAAAGCCTATTTGGACCTATTGACTTGAACGGTGGGGGACAGCAAAAAAAGTCAATATCAATCGCATTCAATCCTTCCAATCCAAATCCTCCGACTATAGTAAATGCTCCTTAACTATGTTTCCAACAAAAACCCTACATAACGGCCAAATATTTACATCTAATACCTAGCGCTCTCACTCAGCCTCCACTGGGTTTTTTTATACACCAGTGACGCAGCTAGAGAAGAGCTGGGACCGTCTCTAATATGCCTGGCTTGTCCCCCATAATTATTGTCTGGCTGGGGGTCCCTATGGATGAGTGTGTATTGTAAATAAAGTACGATTGTGTTTTTACTTATAATTTAATATTAGGAATCTTTGAATCTCATATTCCTTTCAGATTTTCAACCAATAGGCAGCAACACAACTCAGAAATGAATTAAGGTTGAAGCTACGGGATGCCTTGTTCCTACATGGGTCATAGAGCCCTAAAAGGAGAACAGAAGATTTTTTTTTTATTTGTTCATAAAACATTATGGTTTCTGCAATTTAATAATTTATAGCTTCTGCTCAGCGGTTTGAACTATGAGTTACAATTTTCTTTAAATGTGGCATTTTTCATTATTTCCTGTGCTATTCTTACGTTTTATACACTAGGTGATATACTTTCAAATTATGAAGCATTAATTGTATTAGATTGAAGCATAAATCGTGAGGGTGATGACATTTTAAAACTTAATTATTTTATCCACAGCTGTTAAAAAAAAAAAAAAAAAAAAAAAAAAAAAAAAAAAAAAAAAAAAAAAAAAAAAAAAAAAAAAAAAAAAAAAAAAAAAAAAAAAAAAAAAAAAAAAAAAAAAAAAAAAAAAAAAAAATTAAAATCAGTTGAATATATGAATTAAAAAAAAAAAAATGTCATTTAAGGAATGAGGAAAAACAAATTTGCTGTAATTTGAGATCAAGAATGTAGATTTCTGATCCACGTTGTTTTTAATCTCCAACTTTTGTCTGAGTCTTTATCCTCATGGGAAAAAATATGTTAGTCATATAGATTAGTCATTCATTGCCATTTAATAACGCGTTTTTTTTTTTTGTTTTGTTTTTTAAACTAAAGTTGACAAATAATTTTCCCAAGATTTGCACCCATTTCATATCCCCACATTTCATGTATAATGAATAATATATAGTAATTAAAAATAATACAAACTATGGATTAATATATAAAATAGAATATTGTTATGAAATTAAAAATAATATTTATTCTAGGAGACATAAGCATAATAGGTAGCACATCAGCATAACTGAAATTAGCCCTTTAACGGTCAGACCGGGGATATTTGAATACGTTTCTTTTTCTTTTTCCCTTTGAATGGCTATAGCCACGCTAACCCCCACTCATGTGTCATGAAATTAAAGGTTAAATAAAGGATATTAGACAATATTGAGTAGGATAACACATAGGGCATTACGTAATTTATTGAGCAAAAGGCATTAAATATGTGTATCCTCCAGGATACATCGCCTCTTAAAGGGTTAAAGACAGATAATGGTACTGCTTTAATTTCAAACATTGAAATATATAATGCAAGTGATTTTGTTCAGAAAGCAGAAAATAGATCTTCAAATATATAGTTATAGAAATAAAAAGAAAGAAAAAACTTAAGAAAAATAAAAACAATAAGCCTAGGTCTTCTATGTTTTCTATTTAAGAGAGCGTTTATATCATTCCTAGTTGATGATATATCAGATCCCTATATAGATCCTAGTCTGCCTGTATAGTTTGTTGAGATTGTTCTACATTTTGTAATACCAGTACATCTAAAAACGTAAATTTTAAAAAGTACAAAAATACCTTTAGGCTATCAAAAACCAGATCGGTTAGATCTGAAAGTGATATCCTTCATTGACTAAGGCTAGGTAATTTTAAATATAAGATTAATTAATAAATAAAAACAAATATATATTAAAAAAACGAGAATCGTTTTGTTGGAGATATTAGATCCAAAAAACACTTGATGACATTTATGAAATTCATATTTATGTTTTTTTATCGTTTAAAGGGAAGTTAAACAATTATAAGCATTACAATAGTTTTTTAAAAACTAATGTTAATATGTAGTATTCTTGAACCTCCACTTAATGTTTTTTGAAAATATATTATATAAATTTCAGAGAAGTAAAATATTTTCTACATTATGATATGCATTGCGGACATAATGTTAACTATATAAGCACTACTTAATGTTAAGATCGTAAGACAAATTGTGATTGTTAGTTCGCGGCACTAGTTGCTCCCGCGGCTTAGCGAAGGATGAATTATTAGGCAAGGAGTGGAGGGTGCAATTTGTCGCTCAAATGAGGGACGATGGCTGGGGAGAGCCTCATTGCAGTGGCTGTGTCCTATTATTCATGAGCAAGGTTGACCATCCTCAGTAGCCCTGGTCGACATGGGCAGGTAGCTACCCTGCCAAGTTATGAGAATATCGATCGATCTGAAAGTGAAAGGGATGGGCAGAATATTATCTTACACAAGATTAGGTAATGAATTTAAAGAATGAAAATAACTAGGGACTGGTAGATATGTATTTATACTTTAAGAAAATAAATGAAAAAATAATTCTAATATTATACCCTCATTAAATGCTCGAAGTGTTTGAATATTAGCGAAGTTGAAAAGTGCCTAAGTGAATTAATTGAAACGACAAAACTGGAAAAAGCATCGCAAATCGACTCCAAAAAGTAATACTAAATATATACAATAAAATATATGTCAGGAAACACGAAAATCCGACATTACATCAGAGTATTTCAACCTGCAATTATATGCGCCAGCAGAACTTTCTCACTCGGAGAAAGGGCGATTTAGAGAATATCAGAAATGCACTGAAAGTGATATAGATGTCTCTGGGATAAATTTTGAACACGTAGAGCAATTCAAATATCTTAGGTAAATCATATCTAAGGGCATTAAAAGCCGGTAATCCTGTTTATTTCTTCGTTGCAAAGCTGCTCAGTGCGCTTACTCTCCAGAAATTATAATTATTATATAATCAAGAAGCTATATCCGGTAAATATAGTTCAGGAAACAGCAGTGCAATGGTTAAAATGGGCATGTAAAGTCGTCGGGGTTAGTAATGATCCAATTCCGAAAAATATTCAGTTTTGAGCTGTCGTGTAAATTACCGAGGGGTAAACCGAAGCGTAGATGGGTGGATTGCGTCAGGGCCGACCTTGAAGATTTAGGTTTTAACAGAGTTAGTTGGAGGGAGGTGTGTCGCTCAGTGGTTGGTGGTGTCGGCATCCTACCTTCGGGTATGCCGCTAAGCCATTTATTTATTCATTATAAAGAATATTGGGTTGAAAAAATTAGCATATCTGCTTTTATTTCAACCACTAACACAATTCGATGTAATGTAGTTTTAGTTATTCACAACTTAACTGGATTCGTGTTGGAATCCGGACTATTTACATATTAACGGACAGAACAGTTGAAATATTCAGACGATGCTTGCTGCGGTGGCCAGAGATCCATATTCAATGCCACCTCAATCTCATTGTGAACTATCGAGTTATTAATTAATTGCAGGCCTATATTGATGTAGCCTAAGATTGTAGTGTGTTATTTTTATAAATACAATAATTGATAAGAATGTTTGGTAGGAAATTTTAATTGTTGAAATTGAAATGGTAGATTAGTAGGAGTTTTTAGGATTGAAAGAATAAACGTGAGTTTTTCAGTTGCTGTCTTAGTAAACATTATGGCCTTAAAGATATTTCCACGAGTAGCAGTAATTTTTAAACATTACACATGATTAGGTGTTTGAAGAGTACTTAAATGCATTATTGGTAACCAATTTTTATTTATGATGAATGAGTTGCTAATCCCGATGGTCAGAGAATATTTACTATAGTATTAGCAATATATCGGTCAATTTTCAAACTTCACTGGGATCCAAATGTAGCACCATACATTTATCTCTTTGCTAATAAAAATTTGACTGTAATTAAGTAAATTTTATTATAAATTTCAAGCTTTAGATAATATCATAACATAGTAATCTATTTCCAGAGTGGCGCTCGCCACCTATTAGTCCATTTTGAAACTTCACTGAGCGCCACATATTTAATAACAATTTAATTGAAAATTAGTAAATTTTATTATAGCTAAACCATTCTGGAACTATGAAGAAAATGTAGCTAAAATTTGTTACTGATTGTTCCAGTAGTTAGAGATCACAAACGTGGCTTGTCCTTTTGTATAATAGTACGGATACAGATTGCAATGAAACACAGTTAAGGGCAATAAGTAAAATTCATTCATAAGTAAGTTCATATTCATTCCTTATTTATTTAAAAATCAAAGTGATATTTAAATAGAGTGAAATTATGAAAAGAGGTGTATAATAAATTGATAAAAAGGAAAAATAAATTAATAATACAAACATAAAATAATAATAAAGGAAAAAAAAATTGAAAATCTCATTCTTTTATATATGTAAGATTGTTTTAACGTGATTTTATTATTTTATTACAAATGAATTAAATTACACGTTCTTTCTAACTAGTAATTATAACATAAAACACTTTAAACAATATAACAATAAACTAACCAAAGTTATTAACACTTTGTCTCTCACATATGTTTTAATTAAAAGTCCCACACACATTTAAGGTTGCAGCAGTGTTGTTATCACATGGTAGCAAACTTACACCTCCACCCCTGAAGAAGATTCACAGGGAGAAAAGGGAAGCAGCTTGCTAGAATGAAAGAAATTTGAAGTCTTCTTCTTTTTTCCGCTTGCTACTTCATAAAATGTTGGTGAAATCTGTCGGATGATTGAAAAAGGTCCAACTCGTACGGGGTCCAGTTTGTTGCGATTTAATTTGTTTTCGTTTTCGATGTACACTAAATCGCCAATCTTGAAATCGTGCTGTATTCTATTCTTGTCTATTCTATTTTTGTTTATTTGAAAGCTCCTTAAAGAATTTTGAAAAGCTATTTTTCGGTCTTCTTCAAGGGAAGATGGATTGTCTTCGATAAGAGGAGATATAGCTTGTTTCTTCCCTAGGAGTAAGTAAGATGGTGCAAATTGTATTGAGCTATGAATTGTATCATTATACTCATTGACACATTCCTTTGCGAGAATCGGCCAGGCTTTATTTGTCTCGCTGTTTATTTTGCACCTTAAACGATTCACCAGCGTCTGATTTAACCTTTCGTTAAGCCCATTTGATTCAGGATGATCAATGCAGGTAAAAACAATCTGAATTCCTTTTTTATCCAAATAATTTTGAAAATGAGTAGAATTTATAGAAGTATATTGGTCTGCTAATAGGATCGAAATATTTGTATTTTTTGCTATTATTGGATGGATTAGATTTATAAAGTCGTGAGCGCTTTGACCCTTACTAGTCGAGATCCATGCGAATCTGGTAAAATGATCCACCAAAATGTGCATATATCTCTTTGGTGATCGGTTCCCTGAAAACCCTCCAACTGTATCTAATGACATTATTTGGAACGGCTCAGTGGCAGGACCTAATTGTGAGAGAAGGCCGATTGCTCTACTGCGACGGACTTTATTTCTAACACAAATGTGGCAACTTTTACAGAAAGTATGAATTTCTTTGTAGAAACCCTTGAAGTAATAATGCGGCTGAATTGTGGCGATCATTTGTGCTGGACCAATGTGACCATAATGCTCATGAACCAGTTTAATGATTTTCATTCCTAATTTTGGAGATACAAATATTCTAAATTTGCCCTTTAATCTTTTAAGGATCATTCCTTGCTTATAGTCAGTCTGTTTTTCTATTTTTTAACTCCGAAAGGTGTTCAGCTTGGTCTTTTAATATCTGAGGTAGATCGATTAAGTTCACCATCCTGATTGCATCTTCATTATTGAAATATTCTAAAACCGGATTTCTCGATAATAAGTCGGCTAGAATATTTTCTTTGCCTTTTTTATAAATTATGTTAAAATTAAATTGTGATAAATAAAGAATTAGATCGCCCAGTATTTCATCTGATCTGGCCTTAGTCTTTAAGTTTTCTAATGGCTTATGATCGCTACATACAGTAAAGTGGCGTCCTATTAGATAATATTACCAAAATTTGATTGCGTCTTTGATCGCTTTGCATTCCAAATAAATGATATCTAAACGTTTTTCCCTTTCCGATAGTTTTCTTGAATAATATGATACAGGATGCAGTATTCCATCTTCTTGTGGCTGTTTTAGGGTAGCGCCTATACCTTTAAAACTGGCGTCTGTTTCAATGAAGACGGGCTTCTTATAATCGTAAATTGACAATATTGGAGCCGTACATAAATAATCTTTTATCATATTAAAAGCTTTTTCGCAATCATCGGACCATTTAAACTTCACATCTTTTCTTAATAATCGATGCAATGGTTCCAGCTTTTGAGAAATATTTTCTATATATCTCAGGTAAAAGTTGATTGAACCTAAAACACTTCGTACTCCAGTCTTATCTGATGGTCTTTGTAGGTTTTGAATTGTCACTAAATTACCTTGGGCTGGTGAGACTCTGTTCTTTGAAATTGTGTGGCCTATATATTTGACAGATTTAGCTGCAAACAAACACTTGACTAATTTTAGTTTGAATCCTTCAGCATTAGTCATCTGCAAAAATTGTTCGATATGTTGAAGATGATCTTTCCAGGTTTGAGAGAATATCAAAATATCATCAATATAATTGATGCAAAATTCATCCAAACCATTTCTTCTTATAATATTTGATAAGATTCTCTGGAACGTGGCCGGAGCATTTTTCAGACCAAATGGAAGGACTTTATGGTAAACCTGAACTTTCCATAAGTTGTGATAAAAGAAGTTTTTCTCTGTCTTCTTTTTTTAGTGTAATACACCAAAATGCCGAATTGATGTCTAAAACTGTAAAGTATTCACAATTAACAACTTTGTCGATTACGTCTTGTATTGTAGGAAATGGAAAAACTTCTGGAACTACGAATTTATTTAATTTGCGAAAATCGATACACAAGCGTGATTTCTTGTTCTCCTCTTTTTTTGAACGCGAGGGTTACAGGGGAAGCGAATGGAGAATCTGATTCTTCAATAATCTTTGCTTGCAATAATGCCTTAATCTGATTTCTTATTTCTTCATCGTCAGGAATTGAGCATTTATACGGTCGACAAGTAACATACTCGTTAGATAATAATTTTATCTCTGCTTCTTTTGATTTTACTCTCCCTATATCAAATTTATCCTTTGCAAACATATGTTTATGTTTTTCAATTAGATTTGCAATCTGCTGTTTTCGCTCTTCGTTTTCAATATGATTTAAATTGGCACCGAATTCTTCTATTTTTAAGTTTTCATTAAAATTTAATTCAATATAATCATTAGAATCATCTTTATCAATTAAAACTTGACTATCATTGAATTTATTTTTAATCATCTGATCTAATTTAGATCGATGTAAATTATCTTCTCGATCACTATTGGATCGGTTTTCATCTAAATCTATCACATTGTTGTTGTCTGTTCGTTGTAGTATTTTTAAGTTTTCGTCTTGAATCAATTGAAATTTTTTTATGGCATCAATCCCCAATAAGATGTCATAAGAAAAATGATCGTTCTTGACAACGTAAGTTGTAATGTGATCAGTAATACGTCCAATACGAAGTGAAATTGTAGCCCGGGCTGAAGTGAAATTTAATCCGCTGATAGTTTTCAATACATTCTTTTGTTCTATTAACTTCAACTTTAGCAAATCAGCAATTCGTTGAGAAATTAATGTAACGTTGGAGCCACTATCATAGATAGCTTTTGTTTTAATTTTGTCACATATGATTACGTTTAGCTTTATCAACGGATCTAATTTCGCCCGGTTCTTCAGTTTAAATGTTTGTCACCTAAGTCTGTTTGTAATATCTGTATGTCGTCAATCCCAGAAGACCCTTCAGTCATGTTTGATTTTAGTTTTTCTGAGACTTTATTTCGATTACGGCACTCCGCTACGAGATGGTATCGATACGGAAAACCATTAGCTGCTCAAATTGAACATGCCTTCTTTTGACCTTCGTTCTTTGAGTGAAATTTATCTCTCTTAAAAGTTTCCGGGTCAGGACTATATTTCAATCTAGGATTTGAGGAATTTTCCTCTTTCTTTCTAGAAAACGAGTCCTCTAGTTTTCGGAGTTCCGCATATAAGTCTTCCATCTTGTTAATTTTTTCTCTATCCAGTTCTTCTTGGGCTTTTTTCGGCAACCCAAAAACTATGAGGTTGATACGTGATAATTCAGTACCCTTAGGTTCTACTTCTAGGCATAACTTTTCCTTTATAAGCGCGAAATCGATTAGAGATCCACCCAAAATTTTTGTAGTTAAAAGCTTTCCTAACAATGTACCAGCCTTTATCAACAAAAACGTTCAAGAATGACTCCTTCCAAGTATTCCAATGACCATTTACACCTATTTTCTTCAGATTTATTTCAAACCAATCTTTTGCTGGGCCCATGACAAAAAAGCGCAAAGCCTGAATTTTACTACTATCGGAATTCACCTGGAAGCGGCTACACTCGTCTTCAAATTTAGCTAACCATTCTTTAGGATCTGATTGATTTTTTCAAATTTCTCTAGAATAAATTTTTTTTTCGATTTGATTTAATTTGATTTCCTCTTGTTTTAAATTTGAATATAATTGGTTTTCTAATTGTCTAATCCGATTTTCTAACTCAATTTGTTCAGCTTGAACAACTCTGGATATTGATATTGGGTCACATTCTTCTAATGGCAATTCTCGAAAGCAAATATTATCAACTTCATCGAAATATTCTTTTTTTATATCTTCATCGATTTTTACCGCAACTGTTCTATAACCTTTTTGGTTCTTTATTGCCCTCATTGCATTTTTTATTGTTGTTTTATTTGATAGAGAAATGTGGTTACTTACCTCTTTAAATTCTTCTGGCACTAAATACCAAGTATTTTTATCAATGGATATGCATTGGATCACAAATTCTTCCTCAGCTTTCTTAACAACTTGAACATAAATTATATCCATTTCTTACTAGTTGGAATCTTGTAATTTAATTTGTAAGATTGTTTTAACGTGATTTTATTCTTTTATTACAAATGAATTAAATTACACGTTCTTTCTAACTAGTAATTATAACATAAAACACTTTAAACAATATAACAATAAACTAACCAAAGTTATTAACACTTTGTCTCTCACATATGTTTTAATTCAAAGTCCCACACACATTTAAGGTTGCAGCAGTGTTGTTATCACATGGTAGCAAACTTACATACATATCTACACTTGGCCAAAGACCTTTCTAGCCAGTTTCCTTTTCCATCTTATCACGGATAAGGCAGAGTTCTTAGAGATTCTTGGACTTCCCTTTCACCACTTTACTGGCTCGTTGATCAGTAGAAGCAGAGTGACAGCGCTTAAGCTGCAAACATTCCTAGCATGGGAGGAGGTGCATTACCAGGCCTCCAATGTCGAATTTTCAATATATCACGTGACCACGGCCTTTTTAACTTGTGAAAATAATTATAGGGATGTGTAGAACTGGATGTTGACTAAGATGTTTAGAAAGAGTTTGTTTAAGTTTGAAAACGTGAGTGCGAAAGAGACAAGAACAAAAGGGATGAATTTTGAAAAATGAAAAATCCACTCTTACAAATATGCTAACAATGAAAAACAAAACTATAACTATAATTCAATATTCAAATCACTACAGTTAAATATAAACCATAGTAGTTTTATTTATTAAACAACTCAGAATACATAAATTTAATCAAATATATTATGATGATTGTATCCATTTACATCATTGCTATAGAGAAAACAATTTAAGTATGCAACTTCTCAGTAACATGAGAATTGCGTGTCTGCTTTACTGTAATCCGTCTAAAATATACAAGATATAATTTAATTCTGTTTTCCTCGGGCTATTCGTTATTTCATCGCTGATTGTTTTCTAATGATCCGCGCTTTTCAAAGAAACTTTAAATATATTTAAACAATTTAATCACAAGTTTCTACTTCATTTTTTATATAATTATGGTTTTTCATATAATTTGTTCTATCTAATGGGTCACATGTTAACTGACAATTGGAAATAAGTCATCAATCAAAACAAGTATATTGTAGATTGTATATAAGATCCTACCTCCTACCTCCTGCTGAACTTTTTTGCAGCAAACACTTCAATTATCTTACCTTCAAGAAAAGATCCGTGAGACTTTCGGGGAAAGACAGTTCAAAGTGAGAGGCCTATGGTTCGGAGATCTCGGAACTATACTGAATAGAACGAGGAGCTTCATGGAAGACCTGGACCTTGATATGTGGGACGTGGCTGTGTTAGCAGAAAATATTATACTCAACTCTCTAGGAATAACACACCGCCACATATCTAATAACTGATGGTTTGAGAAATATAAAAGGAAATAAAGGGAAGAATAGTGTATACAAATATATATCGTATGATTATCCTAGCAGTGTAGTTATATAGTTATTGTTATTGTTACTTTAATTTATGTACATAGTTTTATATTTATTTAATATTTTTATTTTATATTGTTATATAGGGTATCCCGATTTTAAATGGCAAAACTTCAGGAACTTATTGGGGACCGAAAAACTAAGACAAAAAGTCCTTTAAAGATTTGCTCGTTATTGCTTAGTTTTAGAGAAAATCGCAAAAAAAGAAACAAAACAAAAATGTTACAGGTAGCGATTATCACCTTTCAAAGTTTGTCAGGCTAGGCAGTGAGATATGTGAACACTTAATGTTATCCTTTGCATTCTTTTATTTGTTTACATTTTGGCTTCCTACTAGGATTATAATTCCTATATCAGTCTTCAGTCAGTTACTCAGATATTTTTGTGTGAATAGCATCAGCCACGATGCCGCATACATATTCTAATGTTGAATACGCTGATATGATTTTTGTGTATGGTTTCTGTAACGGTAATGCTTTAGAAGCGGTGAGGGAGTGTGCACGCCGATTTCCAAATAGAAGAGTGCCTAATCGACGAGTCTTTTCGTTAACTTCTAATAGATTGCGAGAGACTGGGCCATTCTTCATACGTAATGAAGGCGACCAATTCCAGGCAGCAATAAGAGCAGATTATCGGAGAAGAAATTGTGTCCAACGCGACTTCGATAACAATCCTGAGACTGCATTAGCAAGAGCATCTGCTGCATTAGCAATATCGCGGCAAGCAATATGACGAACTTTGAAAGGTGATAATCGCTACCCATACCATCTTCAAAAAGTTCAGAATTTATTACCTCAAGATTATGTTCAAGAGATTGAATTTTAGTAACTGGTTTCTTGACTAAATTCGCGATGATAATTTATTTCCATTAAAAATCATATGGACCGATGAAGCTACCTTTACCAGAGGGGGAATTGTTAATCAAAGAAATTATCATGTATGGGCTCTTGAAAATCCCAGAGCTATTAGAAAAATAGGTTTCAGCATGAATTTGCTATTAACGTTTGGCTTGGAATTTGGAACGGATAAGTGGTGGGACCATATTTTTTACCTGGAAGATTGAATGGTATCACATTTATACATTTTTTGGAGAACGACTTTTCTAATTATTTAGATGACATTCCCTTACAGCAACGGATTGAAATGTGGTTCCAACTCGATAAATGTCCAGCTATTATAGCAGAGTTGCTCGAGCTTGGCTGGATATAAGAGGACAACATTTTGAGCAATATTTACATTAATAAGAACATAACATAAATATAAATGTAAATAAATAAATATAAAAATGAAAACTTGTTTTGTTTCTTTTTTTGCGATTTTCTCTAAAACTAAGAAAAACGAGCTAATATCTAAAGGACTTTTTGTCTTAGTTTTTCGGTCCACTATAACTTCCTGAAGTTTTGCCATTTAAATTCGGGACACCCTGTATATAAGATTGTATGTTATTTTTTTTATATTAATTTTTTTTTACTGTTATTCTATAATCCGCATGGGATCTATCGTTTTAACCTGTAGATTTTTATATTGAATATTGTCAAACTTAGATTGATAAAGTATGCTGTTTATTTAGTAACCATTTGAAATGGGCAGCACCGCTTATTAAATTGTTCGTCTATCTTTGACTAAACACTCACAAAAAAAAAAAAAAAAAAAAAAAAAAATGGTTATTTCGAGACGTAATTATTTTCTTTGACGGCATCTAATGAGACTGAATATTACTCTGACAATATAGTTCTACTTGAGACCAGGAAAACAATAGTCAAGGAATAGTATAATTAAGCAAGCGTATTCCATATTTAAACATGCCAGAGCCTCGTTTATAAAAATAATTTAATTAACAGTGACATCAATTTACGAACGAGATATAACAAATTATTAATAAATTATATTTCATAAGATAGATTCGGCTATAATAATAAAAAATGAAACAAAAAATACCACGCAGATTGAAGATCCAGTAAGACAGATGAGCTGTTTTTGTTCTTCATTAATTAAACTCAGTGACTACGAGGATAGGGCAGAGGCTCTGTGATGGAGTGGTGGCTGAGTGGTGGGGTCGCTGTAGTAAGAAGTCATTCCGGCGGAAATTACTAAATATTTGATAAATCACTGAGAAATTAGCAAACAATTTAATATTTTCATGAATAATTTCTAAAGTAACATTAGGAAAATATCTCATAGAAACCCAGAACAACATTCGTTGTTAGAAAACTATGAAAATTAAATGTGTTAAATTTATTTATTTTAAATGAAAATGGAGATGTTTAGAAATAATTTTTTAAAAAGATGAATGATTTCTAATAATTTAAACATTTTTGACTCACGTGATAATTTTCAGTAATATTCGGGAAAAGTGTGATGATAATCTACTATATAAGCAACATGCAATATGAAAGGCATCAAAGAACGGATATATATTTATCGGTAGTGATTCAAGTTTTGGATTTTACTCTATAAATAATTAAAAACTTATAATAATAAACTTTTAGTGAAGTATAGGTTTCGCAACAAAAATTAAGAATTTTACCAACCTTCAGCAGAATTTGGAGAAAATGGATTTCAGAAGTTTCCATTTTAATTCAGAATTTATTGTTATGAACATTTGATGGGCTTGATTTGAAAGAATAGTTTCATTATTGGTAATATTTGATTATTGTATTCGGTCTTGCAAAAAAATAACACCCTTCCTCCAAAATTAGTTCTTTTTTTCGTGTTATTTAAAGAACTGAATGAAATCAAAGTCCTTTAGCAGGATTTGATTCCAAAACTTTGTAATAAAATAAATATCGTTTATAGAAGTACCAATTCTTCAGGGATAAGTTAGTAAGACAGTGTGCCATTCAGGATTTTTTTATTTTTATTTTTTTATTTTTTTTTTTTTAACAATGAAATATTGTAACTGTTTGAGGAATTATCATCTCGAAATTAATTGTAAAATTTAAGATATAAATGGACTTTAATGTAATTTTTCGCAATTTAACTACACCAAATATTTTTCCAAATAACTTCACGATGTAAGGATATGTGGTTAAATTTAGTGACTTATGGTATTTTCTTCTGTATAGGTGTAGAAATTCTGAATTTAGTTGCGAAAATTTTGAATATGATCTGCGAGACCTATATGAATTACGAAGTTTTCAATTCAAATCCAGCTATAGGATTGTATTTGTATTCTGTTCTATAGAAACCATGAAACCGAAAACTAAGCTAGGGGAGTGTTATTATTTTTTTTCCAATAACAAATAAAACCCTCGAATATTATAAATTATGAAACTATTCTTTCGAATCATTAATAAACATATATATGTTTTCTTCTCCACACATGAATTTACTCGTGCTGACTTCAAAATATATAAACAATATGATGATGCATATTTTTGTTATGAATTATTATTATAGATCCCTGGACCTGAGAAAATGGCTCAGCCAAGAAACGTTGCTCATACAAGAAATAAAGATTTTTTCTATTAAAGGATTTATATCAGGAGATTTTTTAGCGGTTTAATTTTCTATGTATAAAATGAAAAAGATTTTAAATTATGACTGAACAAAAAATAAAAACATTGCCGCCTGTGATTTGAGTTTATCATGGTACATGCATTGTATTATAAAGAATGAAAGAATGCTACATGTTTTTTATATATATATATATATATATATATATATATATATATATATATATATATATATATATATATATATATATACATATATCGGTTATAGTTAATATAGGTCTGTGATAACTAAAGTAGGTAACGTAGTTCTTACTGCTGAGATTGATATTAGGTGCAAACACCTAATGAATAAAAGAACCACTACGTGTTGTACTGGAATTTTCGTTATTAATGAGTTGCACTAGAATAATATTACTATTAATAATAATAATAATACTCTAATTACTAATAATTCACATTAGACCAGTGTGACCTTAAAGCGGGAATGTAGTATTAGAAATATTTAAATTAACTGATAATATTACTATTTTATATTGATGAGTATCATAGCATTCATAGCAAACTTCATAACAACTCAAATCCATTAGTCTCTCAACTTGCTTCACATTCTATTCCTGGTAATCCTCAGAGGCGTCTGAAAAGAAGATGGTCTCTTGACCTTCTAATATGGGTGGTTGCTGTAGTAGTTATTGTCACGTTGTATTCATTTTTCCACACATTTACGCTATTTATATGTACTATACAGTTATAAATATCAATAAAATGTTTTTAAAAAAATATTAATGAGTAACTATAAAGTAATTGTTACGGGAGTTAACGGACGGACGGTTGCAACCGCGGTAGTCCCTGTATAAACGTGCACCATGTCAAAATGAAAAACATAAATATTAAACCATTTATATTTATAAATTGTTAGATTGTATTGAACCAGATGTACTGTAAATATTATTATGTGTTTATTTATCGAGTAGGGCTGCAGTGTTTCCAAATAAAGCATTTCCCTTAATTATTGTATGACAGGTATAAAAATGTGAAAACGAATGAAAAATTCCATAAATATAGAATCTGGCACCATTAAAGGTATGACGTAACGGAAAACATACACAATGCATAAAGTATGCAGATTAGTTATAAATTACTGTTGTATAGTCATTATCATTGTAAGATGGTGACGTCAAAGCTATGACGTTACAGCTTTCACTTACCCTCAACGAACGATCGTATAACCAATTTACAGAAGGTAATAGAGTAAGGTAAACTGATCTAAGGAACTCCTCTTCAAGCGGATATTGAAGGGAATTTACTCAACATACCCATTTCAAAACCTTTAGTCCATTTTTAATTAACAATCCCGAGGACAATCAGTTTTAGATTTCAAAATATTCAGCTTAACCGATTTTTTAACTACAAACATTTTTTCTTTTTATTCTTGAATTATACTACTGGAAAATAGTTAAAGTCATTCAATGAATTAGGTGGCATGGAATTATTGATCTACGAGATTGTGATGTTAAAGATGCGGGCAGGGAGTGTATGAGCCTGTCATATCCAGGAAAGGCCGGGAGCTCTTTCTTATGATAAATATACATATATAATGGTTGAAGTGTTTTAGGGGATGTTGCCCTATGTATGTTGCCAATATGTATTGAAAATAACCTTATTTCATTGTATGTATATTTGAAGTGAACTATTCTGATGAACATGTACGCTATTGAGTTGCATATATAATGATAATACTTTTAAAAATATTGATGGCAAAAAACGATTGTTTAATATAATGGTGGAATCCTGTATTTTCAGTTCATTGTGGAAAGATTTTTTGTTTTGACTATGAAATGAATGTGTGTGTATTTTTTTCAATAAATACAATGAAAAAAATATTTATTGAAATTTACAACTGTATACAAATAAAAGTTCTATATTAGAAGGTGCTAAGGCCATCTTTTTTTCAGACGCTTCGGAGGGTTATCAAATAGTGAATGGGAAGTAACTTGAGAGAACATTGGGTTTAAGTGGTTATAAAGTTTACTAAGAAATAGCCATCTGGTTCAGGCCTATTCATCAACTTATGGAACATTAAGATTTTTATGGATAAGTTTATTTGTAATGAAGTAAGGAGCATTCAGGATTTTATGAAAGATTTTAGATGTTAAGATTGGATACGAAATATAAAGGATAGTTAAATAGATCCTAAAGCTTATCTCCGAGGGTCTAAAAAGGTCAGATTATAGTAATGCAAAATGAGTCATCTATTTTTTGGCTTTTAAAAACATTATCCGATTGCTCCAACATTTACTAGACAAGCGTTCAAAACTCCCAAAAAATTAAGAAAGATTTATTTATATGACAATAATTGGACCAATTTAGATACACGGAGTATGGTGTTCCACGAAACCTATTAATTTTTCTCGTATCTATTCCTTAAAATCCAAAACTTTTTGTAAAATCTACAATGCCCCTCACTTTGTCACCAATAAACTTATCTATAAAGATCTTAATGTTCCATGTATTGCAGATTTGGCCCAAACCAGATACCAATACTTTCATAGTAAGCTCCATAACCACTTAAATCCGCTAGTTTCTCAACTTGCTTCAAACTCAATTCCCAATAATCCTCCGAGGTGTATGAAATGAATTTGGCTAGAGACCTATTAGTGTAGAATTTTTATTTAAGTGCTACTATTGAGTGGTTCTTAACAAGTTATTTTAATAATTTCCTCAAATTTACTTACCATATTGTGTATATGTAAATATCAATAAATAGTTTAAAAAACAAAACAAACAAAAAAGAAAGCTTATATTCAATATTCGTCTAGTTAATATTGAAGTTGTACTGTTACCTGTCATTACAGTCTTGTGTTAGGATTCCCAGTGCTTTTATCGAAGTGCAGTCCTAGGTAGCAGATCAGTTTAACAGGAAGTAGTGCATGTTATGTTGGGTTGAAGTGATTAGGATGCAAGGATGGGATTATTATTTACTGATAACACACGTGTATCATCAACATAGTGGTGAATACGGTTCTAGGATGGGTTTGAATGTCAGTTGTATATACCGTGTAGAGGATGGGAGCTAGCATAATAAATTGAATAACTTAGATAATTTCAACAGAAAATTAAAGTTTTATTTGTTGATCGATAAAAATGATGTATCAAAGTATGCAATTGAGCCCCATTTCTTCTAACAATTTAACTAAGAATAATTAGATTTTATTACCAATTCCAAACTCTACAAAACACGATACCTTAGTAACATCTCATGATGATTGGCGATCGCCACCTATCGGTCGATTTTCTAACTTGACTGCGCACCACATACTCATAGATTTTTTAATTACAGTTTAGTTAAAAGTTTGTAAATATTACAATTGCTAAACCTTCCTCAACCTATGAAGATGGTGTAGTCAAAAATTGGTTCAATAGTTTTCACGGTTAGTGATAACAAACGAAAAATTGCTTGTCCTTTTATATAATAGAATAGATTATGTTTTAGTTTGAAGGTCTCAGCAATGAGATAGGTACAAATAAAGTATATTAAGTTTATTTATGGATCTTATTAATTGTATTGCAATTCACAGTTTTAAATAATTTTAGTTTAAATTGTTATGTCAAAACAACATAAGTACAATCTCATTTTAGGTTTCCAATTTTTAAAAAAATAACCATCTTATACGTTCATTATGATCATAATAAATTTAATGATTTCACAATACATATGCCTTTCAAACAAACAGGTATTGGTCTTCTATGGTAAAATCATTTTAAAATATTTAACTTATTGCAGACGACCTTAAACAATTGTATTATCTTCCTCAGTAGGCTTTCGGCCCATTAAACAAAAGTAATTAATTAAACTCATTATCACGTCATTACCGGTCCCTCGTTTGGAAAAGTTCGGTCTCTCATGTGTTTTATTGATAATTTTCTTTTGATGAGAGTTCTATAAGAGCAACAACGTTGTAGTCAAAATTATTTTTATAACGTTGTATCCAATGTAATAATTTAATTTCATTTCATTTAATTAACCTGAAGCTTTAAACAAGGAAATCATTAAATCATATACCATTCTCTCTCCACCTAATTACCCTGAATGAACTTTAATTTTTTTCCTTTTAATATTGAGAATGTTTAAAAAAAAGATATGCATATAAAAACATATAGACTAAGAGCCCTTTGTTATTTTATAAAATATGAAAATTTGTCAGCGCATGCTCCCAATAGAGGTACGAACGATGGGTCACGAATGAAGTTCGGGTTATCGTGGCCTTGGCAGGTAAACGGTGCTAAAGGTGTGTCAAATACCAGCCTACTATCGTCAAATTATAAAGCGTGATTTTTTGATATTTCCTTCACAATTGTACTCAGGTTATATTATAAAAGCTGATTTATATATATATTACTCGGGCAATGATTAGATGATGTTTCCTCGTCAGGCAGACACTTACCATCGTGGCAACCCCTTGCCAGACACCCTTAATGCTCATTTAATTGTAATTGTACTTACGTTATAGTATAAAAGCTGATCTTTATATATACTACTTGGGTAATAATTAGATGATGTTTTCTCATCAGCCAGACCGTTCTGACAGTTCCAACCCATTGCCAGACAAGCATGTAGGGTAGCTGTAGTAGCGAGCACGAGGCAAGATACATATGGCTGGGTGGGAGTGAGATAGTGAGTGATGTCTGTCGCAATCCTTCACCGCGCTCTTGTATTTTACTGCACATGTATTGTTTATTACTCAGCGCGTGTTTATATCAGCTTAAATAATTTTATATGTTCTTGTTTTCAACTTCATTCATGACCCATCGTTCTTACCTCTATTGGGAGCATGCGCTGACAAATTTTTATCTTTTATAAAATAACGAAGGTCTGGGGTTCACGGGCTCTCGCTCCAATATGTATGGTTCATTAAGATTTTATAGATAATTCTTTACGTGAGAAATTAAGGAGCTTTGAGGGTTTTTCGAAACATTTCAGTTTGTAAGGATTAAATACGAGATGATCTGGATAGTTTAGTGGAGTCACAAAGCTCAACTCCGTATATTGAATACATCAAATAATTGTGATGTTAATGAGTATTTTGTAATTAATCGGATGTAGCTAAATGTAATTAATCGCTTGTCAAGTAAATATAAAAAAAGTCGAAAACGATTGGTAGTTTCTTATCAATTTAGTCTTGCATAAGGATCCTAAAATAAGAAGTTCGTTCCGATGGAGTCCTAGGCAGTGGATCTGTACAACATGGATTAATGGATTATCATTAAAGAATACTGTCTTAGGCATCTAACGATGGATACTGGTTATTTGATGAGAATTATTTGGATTTTTTTGTAAAAATCATACGTTACGTAAAAATCATACATTAGGCACTTAGGAATTAGGAAATTGGGTACTTCATTGGCGCATGTACTGCCAGTTATTTTACTTCTAGGTACTCAAAAGAAATTTTAGAATTTTTTTCGAATTTCGTAATTATTTTATTTTCACTAGAAGGTTACGCAATGTTACGAATTTGGGATTTCGATCTTTAAACATAGATGAATTTTGAACTCTCACAATCAAGACTGAGTTTGAACCGAAAATTAATTTATATTTTCTTAATCCCGTTCATGTTTTTTGGCCTTTCTTCCACATCCGTCCATATTTCTAAAAAATATATTGGATTCACTATTACATAAACGAGAAGTTAAAAAAGACTTGTCTTTGGAAGCTAACACAACGGGGCGAGCAACTACACTTGATCACAATGAAAAGTTTCACATGAATTAATTTGCGCCAGGTCTTTGGATCATTTCGCTACGGAAATTGTCCAAACTTTGTATGTAAAACTTAAATCACTCAGGGTCATTAACTTACTTTGAAATTACTTGAATGAGTGGCACTCAGCCTTTAAAAGTTTCTTTCCAAGTATTGTTCACAATTTGATCAAACTCTGTCGTTAGCTCCCGTATAGAAACCTTCAGAAACATCTAACAAGGGCTCAAAAAGGATATGACGCTTATAGAACTGCTGAATTTCATATTTATGATTTTAATTATTTAATAGAATTCGCCAAAAATGATTAATATAAATTATGTTAAGTGTTTTTGATGACTTTTATTTGATGAGTATTATTTCAGAGTTATGTTATTTATTTTTTCATTAATATGGATATAACACCGGCGATAGACATATCAGACGTTATGTTTGAATATGTAGAATAGTTTTAGTACCTGTAGTTTACAATATGTAAGCAAAATGAAACTAAAGGGGGAATGAATGAAAGTTAAGGAACGATAACGTCTTCTGCCATAACCGTTCATTTCTCAGTCACACACCTACTCAATATGTGATAACTGTCCAGAAGCAATAATTTTTTTAACCCTGAATCATTATGCAAATCAAGTACATTATGCCAGTCATGCAATTTGTACTAGTAATGTTTTAGAGTCTATGAATCTTGAGTTGAAATTCCGTTTCTTCTTTTAATTAACACATTGCTTAATTAACTTTATCAACTGTGTATGTGACATGGTAACGTAGCACTGAGTAATTGGTACTCCGGATGACGCCGATTTGACAGAAGAAAGCTCTGAACCTGATGGACGCAGACAAATCTGTCAAAAGGAAGGATTTCAGGAGAAGATGTTTGATATCGTTTCGTAAAAAAATTGATTTTCAATTAATAATAAAACTGCTAAAAGAATACTTTCTGGAGAGATAGTGATAATCGCTTAGTTATTATTTATATTGTTTAATATATTTATCCTCATGATATATTTTCCAATAAATTACATGTTTTGGGAAAAATGTTTCCTATCTTCAGGCTACACATTTGCTTAAAAATTATCGATATAAATTAATTTGACGGCATAATGAGCCACAAACCTTATCTATGTGATTTTTTCCTGAAACATGCAGTTTAATGGATCATGAGGAAAACTTGCTGAACAATGTCAATCATTAAAGAATTATATTAATGTGTTATAATATTTATGATTTTTAAAACTGTTGTGTAAAATTATTGCGAATAATGCAATAGCATATTTAATCGCTAAGTGGGTGCAGGATGAAAGCAGGGGAATTAGATATAGCTGTCATTGCCAGCGCCCTCTTAGTTTTAAAGAGTATCTCCATTGTTCACAGGTAGTAATGCAATCAATTCCAGTCTTTGAGTTCTACTTTTCTGTTTACTACATCTATTGGTAGTGATATTTCTTTCATTTTCTTTTTTCGTTTTTTCATTTGCCTGACTGTAAAAAAGGCGATATCTCACTGAGTGAACCTTTTTCCTCTTAAATGTGATCAATCAAATGATTTTTTTATACTCGATCGGTTCTGATGATATTCAAAAGGTGAGCTTTTACGTTTTTCTTATTTTTTTTCTTTTATATCATACCATATCTATTCAAATGAGTCACTGCAACATTTCTGCTATAGTTGAAAACCTATTTTAGACAAAAGGTAATGTATCTGAGTCAGGAGTTTTTGTTGTGTCTATTATTAGGGTTTCTTATCGGTTCCTTCTCGCAAGGTTTGCTGCACTGCCTATTGCTTAATTTGAGGATAACTAGTAAGCCCCCAGAAAAATAAATAAATAAAATATTAAGCATAACAGAACTAATAAAAATAAGGGGCTCCCCCCATCATCTACCTCCAAAAAGAAATCAATACAGTGATGTCTCACCCTCATAAAATAATCGGTATGTATGTATGTAACCTGATTATCAAATTTCAGGAAAATCAGTTGAATTCCGATTCCCCCCCCCCCACGCCCCCTCCTCCAAAAAAAAAAAAAAAAAAAAAAAAATGAAATCAATACAGTGATGTTTCACCCTTATAAAATTATTGGTAAGGAAATTGAATATCAAATTTAACGGGTATAAAGATAAAGTTTACACCTCAATCGATTGATGTTCCGTGCGGAAAGCGCGGCCTCACATTTTGGCTATTCAATCTTTCCCGCAGGATAGCGCGGCGGTTTGAATCGCACGCTTTCCTCACGCTCCAGTGTATTGAGGGAAAGCGCGTATGTGTAAAGGCCACTAATGTATCTGCGTCAGGAGTTTTTGTTGTGTATATTATTGCGATTTCTTATCGGTTCCTTCTCGCAAGGTTTGCTGCACTGCCTATTGCTTAATTTGAGGATAACTAGTAAGCCCCATCATATGGTTACCGCTACTTGGTATCTAAGGTTAGATTTTCTTTCAATTTAATTTTTAGATATTTTGTGGCGATTAAACCTAATAGAAATACTTTTGTAGTGGTATTTAATGCAAATACCACAATATCTTTGTTTGTGGACACTAAAAGTGTGACAATGGATATAGTTACTGAAGAAGGTGTAGCCAGCTCTTCTAAGTTTTCAACTGGGAAAACAAAATTAGAAAAAGAGGACGGCTCTTTTGCTGACTTGCCGTCAGCCAAATACCCAGCCCGATTTCCAGGTAAGTACCGCTAATTCATTTGAGGTACGTGACTTTAGAGATAACAGTGATGGTTGTAACGTGATTAAAAGAATACCACCTATTGTGGTTTCTGGTGTCACCAGTACCAAAAAGGCTGCAGTGGAATTGAATTCGGCGGGATTTCAACTATTTGAAATACAGAAGGCGCGGGAAGGTATACAAATATTTCCTCAAACTCAAGAAGAACACAGTAAAATATCAGATTATCTTCGCGCTAATCAAAGCCCGTTCCACACCTACTCATTAAGAAACAGACCGAAGAACAATAAATTCGTTATCTATGATTTAGATATAGCTCACGATGTAACAGATGTTCAAGAAGAGTTAGGAGTGAAATTGCAAGGAATTTCGGACGTTCGTCGTCTCCAAAAAAGTGATGTAAACGGGGGAAAACATGATCTTCCTCTAATTTTAGTGACGACTACAGCAAGCGTGAAATTAGAAGATATACGGAAGCTGGGTACTATAAACCGAGTTCGATTCAACGTCAAAGTATACCAAGGCAGAAAAGGAATAATACAGTGCTACCGTTGTCAACAGTTCGGACACACAAAAAACTACTGCGGAAGAGCAGTTACCTGTGTGAGGTGTGCAGGGCCTCACCTAATCGCTGAATGTCCTAGGAAGACTGTTCCGCTTAAATGTGCCAATTGTGGAGATGATCATGTAGCATCATTCACCGGGTGTTCAGCCAGAAAGCTGTTACTTGTAAGAATTAAAGAACCGAAGAAGAAGGTAGCTCTACGAGCGAAGACCACATCGGGAAAAATGAAGGTCCAGCATCCACATGTTCAAGATTTTCCACGAACTTTCCTAGCACATTCTTTGCCCCAATCACCTCTAATTATCAACAAACAAACTGACAACAGACAAACAGTCAACACAGAAACACGCAACAGACAAATGGACAATTATTGGCACAGACAGACAATAATGGATAAACCACCACCTTGGGCGGAGGATTTAAAAACCTCCATCACCACACTGACACAACAGATTACCGGACTCATAGAACTATTCTCAGGGTTTGTGCCGAAATGAATTCAGCACTGACACTCTTAAATTTCAACACGGATGGACTAATGCCTAAACTTATGGAAGTGTACGCCCTTATAGCACAGACCCAACCCACCGTAATGATCCTCACCGATATCCGGCACATACGGCTGCCGGGATACGAACTAGCGGGGGACGTTATATCTGAACCAACTGGAGGAGTCCTTATAGGTATAAGATATGGCACAAGGTGGAGAGAAATACCCCCCCCCCCCCCCCAGTGACCATTAACGATCCAAAGATACGCCACAAGACCGTCCAGGTCCTACTAGACAAGCCCACCATCATCACAGCGGTTCATAGGAGACCTAGGTCATCTTTAACTGAGTTCTCTCGGCTCATAAATGAGTGTGCACGTCGGACAAACCATTCGATCGTTGGTGACCTCAATGCTCGCCACACTTCCTGGATTAACAAAACATCAAATGGTGCTGGGAAGAGCATTTTGAATACCTCCTATACCGTGGTTCATCCCAACAGTCATACATTCAGACATCGGTCAAACTCGATGTATAGATCAACGGTTGATCTCCTGCTCACGAGGAGCCCCATCGTCTTTTTGACTGCATTGCTTTGGACTTCGTTACATCAGATCATAGACCTGTTCTTTATCAGTTAAATGGTTTGCTTCCATTACCGGCCCCAAGCAAATATAAATATGTTGAAGCAGATTGGGATCTTTATAAAGCGCAGGTCTATCACGAACTGTCTACCGTCCCTGCTCTTCGCACGAAGAAAGAGATAGATGATTACATAGAATTCTTTACATCGACCATCCGGGTAGCCGCTGACATGGCGATACCGAAGTTCTGCCCACTTCCATCAGCTTTACATCGACCGCCAGAACACATTCTGACACTTATCGCCTTGCGCTATAAGTGGAAGAATAAGTGGTATAGAATAGAACTGGAGATTTTGAAGTGAAGAGGGTAGTTAACTCTCTCACAACTCAAATTCGAAATCTCATGAGGCAATGGCGGACGTCTTTATGGCATGAGAAACTACGGGCCACCCTTGGGGACTATCGAAAATTCTGGAAGTTGCTGAAGACGGCTACGAGAAAGAGGAGCTCAACGTTGCTGCACGAAGGTGACAGACTGCTGTCAGCAGAGGAGCAGGCATTACAATTTGCAAACTACTACCGCGAAACGATCAAAAGGAGATTAGAGGACCCGACTGAAATACCAGAAGACGAGCATGGAAATAATTATATGTTTGTGACCCCAAAACAGCTGAAGGCCACCTTACGTCGTTCAAGAGGGAATAAAGCATCAGGCCATGACGGAATACAAACAATATTATTGAAGCAGTTACCCTGAAGAGGAATAGCTCACCTGACTAATCTCTACAATTCATGTATGAGGCTGCGTTACTTTCCAGAGTCATGGAAAAAAGCTATACTCTTTCCGCTATTGAATTCCGCGAAGAACGGTACCCAGCCAGCTGACTACAGACCTATCAGCTTACCTCCTCACCTGGGCAAATTTTTGAGAAAATAATTCTTAATTTTAGTGTGTGATCAAATTACAGAGAAATTGGAAGGATTGAATATTACAGTTAATCCCAAGAAGACCGACTGTATCATTTTTTCTTTCCAGAAAAATAAACGCTCACTCCTTAAAACCTATACGGTAGCAAGAAATAAGAAAAGGCCAGCGGGCAATATAGTGTTCTTAGGCATCACCTTAGATCAACACTTTACACTATCAGGCCACTGCCATCGTAAGCTCAAGACAGTGAGGACAAAGTCTTACAGACTAAATCACCTCTTGAGGTCACTGAACCTTTCACTCCGCCTAAAATTAATGATATATAAATCTATATTGAGACCAGCTCTCCTTTATGGAGCTCCAATGCTGACAAATATCTCACACACAACAGCAAAGAGACTCCAACAGTTTCAGAACGGAGTACTGAGAAGGATAGTGCAAGGTAAAACATTACAGAGGACAAAAACTGATGTACTGCATACAACTCTAGACTTACCAAAGTTGACAGACTTTATTTCACGGAGACATGTTAAATTCTTTGACAGCCTTCGACACTCGACAAACCCCTTATTTAATACATTGACTCCGACAGGAAAACTACAAAGATGGTAAAAACATGTCAACCGACTTAGCTTGACCTAAGTTAAAAGTTTTAATTCCCCTTTGCCCAAAAACCCTAGTGAGCCCCAACACTACATAGTGACTCATAATACTATTTTCTCCAAACCGTTGCTCTTTTCAGAACCCTCTTAAAATGCACCTTGGTGCAGTAAAAGAAGCAGAATCATCATAATGAAGAATGTATCAAAACTTTTGTTAGCCATAGGGGATTAAGAAAAAAAAAGAAAAAAAAAAAGCCCCATCAATAGATAGTGACTCTCTAGTTTTGCACATTGCAGTAACCCTGCAATGGGCACATAATGCGTATTATCATAACTATTTATACAAACATGGTTAGTTATATATAATGTAAAACATTTTAGAATAGTATAGGAATTAACATTGAGTTAATATGAAATATAAACAATAGTTAATAAATGGGATTAGAAGTTACTTAATAAATATAAAAAAAGTTTGAAAAGAAATAAAAAGATAGAAAAAATGAAGAAAAAAAAAATAGTAGTCTCCAAACACTGCTCTCCTCAGAACCTTCTTAAAATGCACCGTTGGTGCAGTAAAAGAGATAGAATCCTTAATACCAAGAATCTATCAAAATGTATTTCTTTAGCCATAGAGGCTTAATATGGGGATATCCTCATTAGTACACCTTCTTCATACAGGAACCCATATCTAATGTAATATGACGGTAGATAGAGGCGAAAGATTACCTTCAACTTCCCGACAACTGTTCTAGAACAGTAATCATACCAATGAAGTATAAGGAAAAAAAAGAAAGTGTCCTAAAAAACAACGAAACAATTTAATCACTTTGCAAGGACAACAATTAGTTTGTTCCTTCTCATTTTCTTTTTCCTATATTCTTTTATCTGTTCACCACGTCACTTTTCTGACTACTTCGTTCGTGTTCTCTTATTGCTTGTACTTTGGAATCGTAAGTTTAACACTTTCCTCCTGAAGGCATCTTTCGGTGCTGCCTTATGTACTTTTATGTCGGGTATTTATAAATCATTTTTAATTTTTCGTTACGATTAGTAAAGTGGTAATTAGATTCAGGTTATTATTAATTTATATTTTTTCGGAGGTACTTAAAGATCTCTTTAGACAGGCTGTTATCATTTACTCTGCATGAATATTCAAATAATGTCAGTATTTTTTTCTTATTTTCGTTTCTTTTTTGTATGTCTTGGTATATTTCATTATTGCTTCTTAATTTTTTAGTCTTCGGTGCTTCTTATAGAACCTAAAGTATCGTCATAATTCCGTTGTTGTCGAGAAGAAATGGGTTGTCATACACTTTAATATAAATATTACTGGGTATTAATAACACTCTTTCTAGTTTGGTACACTTTCGTTCATGGCATATTTCGTTAATCCATTTTCTTGAATTATTTTCCCGATGGAGTGGATTTATTATTAATCTAATAGCTTATTGGTCTTGAATGTGACAGATTCTAACTGTCAATAAAAATAATTAAATAAATTATATAAATATTGTAAAGTTGGATAAATGAATAAAAATAGTTACTTGTTCAAGTTCAGGGTGATTAATATCAACAAGAAGTCGTAAAATAAAATAAGAATGTATATTTATTAAGATAACGAAACTTTGTGGCAGTTGCCATTTTAATAGCTTAAGGGCTGTTAAATTTGCCTTATCTGATATTTAATTAGGCCTTTGATAAGTATTTTACTCCTAGGCCTCCTTTAATTAAGGGGTAATGGCCTAACTTCAGCCCAGGGACCAGCCGCCTGCGGTGTTCCGGACCGTACCGCCGAGCAGATGTCTCAAAAGATTTATATTAAGTTGCCTCAACTTCCAGGACTGAAGCATCTTCGTCAATACAAACAGAATAACTTCGTTAAGCCAAGTTCGGTAGTTGGTTTAGCTACCAGTTGTCGATTCCGAAGGCGTTCACGATCTATTGAATTATATGACGTTACTTTTGCTCGAAACATCTTGCTTCAAACTTCGTATTTATCGTCAATCTCATTTCTCTTTGCAAGATGTACCATAAATTTTCCTCATTTGTGATATACATCTAAACATATCAACTCGCCTGTGGGTACATTGGAAGGCTTAACATCAATAGTAACAACACAGCATGGAAACCTATTTTAAAACCAAAGACTACACTATTTTAGGAAAACCTAAAAGTCACCTGCTCCGTTATGTATGGAGCTAGTAGGCATATAGAAAAAATCAGCTGCAAAAAACTTATAACCGATGAATTTAGTTACCTACCCTGCTGGACTTTAAAACCACCTGAAATAGATTTAACGCTCTACCAATTCACGAAACATATCACCATGAGACCAACCTTTTTAGCAGAATACAAAATATGTATATATATATATATATATATATATATATATATATATATATATATATATATATATATATATATATATATATATAAATAAATAGTAAGAGAAAATACGACGTATGTAGACGATTCTAAATTGCATAATAATGTTAGATGTTCCTTTGTATTAAGTATAAGCATTATCAAGTAAACACTCCTCTAACCAGTAACTTTACTGATGAGTTATTCTATTTGTGCGGCGTTATATTATATTATGCAGTGTGAGTTAGAAAACTGTAGCATGCATGGACTTTCTATTTGCTAAACATTTGCACTAAAGAACATCTAGTAAAGAAAGCCAAAGTATTACTGATGTGTTGTATTAAATACTACGAGTCCGGACGGATGTGGTTAAAAAAAGTACTCATAAGCGACTCACCAGGGAAGATGATCCCACTCAGTGTATGTTTTTTTGTTCACGTACAAAGAAGATGTTTAGTATATTTAAGTATATCATAAAACATTTGCACATCTAGTATAAAATTTCTACTAACTAAAGCAAGAAACAAAACATACAAATCAACTTTAGTTTTTGCAATTAGAATATTGATAATTAAATGAACATATATTGAATTACAATACGGATAGTTTAAAGTGGCATCACATCATAATATGATAGACCTTTATATGATAGCACTTTAAATAATCTGATGAATAAGAAATCTTTTTATAAGAATTGACGATGCATTTTAGTTGATGCAATGTTTCAATTGGCTGTGAAATATATTAATGGGCTTGAAAATAAGGCGAAACCATGAAAAGTCACCCATATGATTATAAATACTTTTGATTTATGCAATCGTTTGGTAGATATCATTGTTCATTATCCTTATAAATATAAAGATAGGTATTTATAAAGTTTCATAGGGACTAGAAAGAACTGCATCCTAGAAAAATATATCTTAAATTTAAAAAAAACAAACATTGAAAACAATACATTTATTGAACAATTTAGAGATTCGTAACTCATTTTTATGAAGGATTTTTATATGTTTTTTCTTTTGATATTTTTTATTTGTTGTGTAAAGGTTATATGTTATACTAAAATATGATTTTAACTTTTAATGAGTTCATAATTTTACGAATAGTTTTTAAAAACATAGACAGTCTAATTATTGCTTAACCTTTAACCATCAAAGGTTAAAAATTTAATGTTTTCTCGCTTCGTACAGAAATTAATCCTAAAGAAAAACTTTTTAATCTGAAACCGGGAGAAAAACTTTCTGTTTTATAAACCATTCATGAATGGTTTTTCCTCTAGGGCTAGATTTTTTATTAGAAATTATTGAGCTTACGCAACAAGGCTCAATCTGCCGCATGAGGAAACATGGATGAATCTTGATCAAAACTAAGTTACGACTTACTGCATAACTACCATACACATAACAACAAATCTGCCTACTATTTTTTTTTTTAAACTGAATTTGGAATTGTGATTACTGGAAAACAGAGTGAGTTGATAAGGAGAATTAATGACGGATTTTAAATTTTAGGGGTTAGATACGAGATAGTTTAGTGGAGCAGCATATTGTCCAAATAGATCTTATTATAGTCACATAAATTACTGTCTCTATGATTCGCTACTTCCATAGTATTTAAATAAATAAATAATTAGTTTCGAATATTATAAATTCATCTTCAGTTCTACATATCAAAATTTCGATACATCAGTGATTGGATATAGATGTTACGTTTTATTATACTTGCGTAAAATGTAAGAAATCAAATGTATGTTGGCAAACAGGTGATGTGACAACAAAAAGAGGGAGTAGCTATTCGGGTAAATAGATCGTTTAATCGAAAGTGTTCAGTTTGATATTTGTTATTGGAAAAATGTTTAAATTTGATTATTGGAAATATTTTTTTTGATAATTTGAACAAAAAAATTGAATCTGTATTAAACAATTTTATTATCAATTTAAAAAATTAAATATGCAGGTAAAATGAATCTATATTGTAATATTTGCCACACACTAATACTAGATTTCGAACTAATTACCATACAAATTGATTACCCAAATGATAAGAGCTTACCAAAGGGTACCAATTGTGATATTGCGTATGGGAAAAGGTCAAGAAATTTGTTATAAAATACGAGTTCTTGGTTACGTTGATGTTTTGTTACTGTTGGGCAAAGGAAAGGTAACTATTAAATTGAACACAACGCTAAATTAACCCGGTAAAGGAATATGTTATATATAGACTTTTATTACATTTTTTAAATTTATTTATTTTATTTTTAGGTGCCGTGTACATACATGGCCAGAGGCACCAAATTCTAATTTCTTGTTTATCTAAATGGTATTAAAGATTCTGCAATTCCTGAGGAACTTCAAAACATCTGGTTGATAGTTTTTGAAGATTGTACCCAGGGCTTTGTTGAAGATGGGTGTTCCAGCTGTAGGGTGTAGACTGCAATTACTAAATATGTGCTCTACTGATAGAGGAACATGGCACCTTGAGCACATGGGCTGTGAAGTACTTTGAAGTAGGTGTTGGTGTGTGAGTCTTGTGTGCCCGAAGCGCAGCCTAGTCATCACCACTTGTTGCCTCCTAGAGCCGTTTAGCAGTGGCCATGGTTGACCATTAGGGCAAATCATTTTAAGTTTGTCACTATCCGGAATCATGTTCCAATAATAAATCCACGCAGCCTTGCACTTCTGTTTAATATATATTTGGTGGTCGCTGAGGACAATCGGTAAGTTGGGTACAGGAAAAATATTTCTCGCCTCTTTAGCAGCGGCATCAGCCAATTCATTTACAGGTATTCCAACATGACTGGGTACCCAAAGAAAGTGTATTAGTTTATTAATTGTATGTAGCTGTTTTATTATTGTGTGTGAAATTGGATTGTTAGAATGGTGTGAGTTTTTGAGTTTTTTAAAGCCGAGAAAGAGTCTGTACAAATTACTATTTTGTTGCTATTATTACTATGGTGATGCTATTATTACTATTATTACAAATGGTGATGGATTCAGTGATATATGTATTTCAGGATTTTTTCTAAACTATTGATTGATAATTAATTATAACTGAAAATTATATACAACAAGTGAATTTAAGAAACATAATTACAATGACGTGTCAATAACATGTAAAGGACTATTCACGTGTAGCACTTCAATAATTCTACATTAGAAGGTCTCTTGGCCATTCAGACGCCTCGAAGAAATGGCGTCAGGGACGGAGTGTCAGGCAAGTTGGGAGACTAGAGTTTTGAGTTCGTATGGAGTTTACTATAAAAGGATAGGTATCTGGTTTAGGCCAAATCAGCTACATATTGAACATTAAGATCTTTATGAATATGTTCGTTTGTTACAAAATAAGGAGCATTGAGGATTATAAGAAGGATTTTGGATTGTAAGGATGGGATAGGAGAAGGTTCATTGTAGTACAGCTCAACTCTGTATTTCCCATTGGGTCTCATTCCAGCCTGTTAACACGTTTTTGTAATTTATTATGAGCTTTGAACGCTTGTCTACTATATGTTGTAGTAGTTGGAAACAACTAGCAGCTTCTTTTCTTTTAAGTCTGGTATGAGATTTAAAGGATTTAAGATGAACATTTAAAAAATTTTATTTATATTGAGATCACAGTATCTTCGAAAAACAAAACTCAAGAGGAAGGATTTAAAGCAAGAAATGCTTGATTTTTCGATCACAAAACTACTTTATTCGCCATTACAGTAAGGAAATTTTAGAATTAGAACAAATAAGATTATGATGCAACCAAAAGTTCTTCTTTACGGATATGAAATGTGGCCGCTTACTCTGCGGAAAATACAAAGCTTGAAAGTCTTCTAAAAAATTGTACTGCGTTGAATATTTATCCCAAAAAAATTATGTATATACCGCAGAATTTTAAATACTCCACGATTTGGTAGCACCGAAAACTTATCCAGTGCGTTTAGTCCAGGTTTTAGCAGCGAGGCGGCTAAAAACGGGCATGTAAAGTCATTGCATTTAATAAAAAATAAGTAATCAGTTTTGAGCCGTTGGGGGAATGTACGAGAGGGAAATGGGAGGCTTGTGTAAGGGCTTGTCTTGAAGATTTTATTTATTTTTATGGGGGTCCATTTATTGAAATCATTTAAACAGAATAATCTTTCCTTTTATTAAAAAAAAAAAAAAAAAAAAAAAAAATGCAATTAAAAATAATAAAAAATTTCTATTGATAACAAAGGCTGATAACTGCGGTGATAAATGGAGGCAGCCAATGATAAAGTATTCATGCGCTAGATGTTTGTTGCAAAGTTTTGACACTAATGTATGTTGACACCTGTCAACCGCGAGCTCACTAAACTACCTAACTGTCATTTCTCTCCTCTTATGTGTATTTTATTATTTATCTTCAAACAGAAAATAAATAAAACTTGGGGATAGTTAAAAAACACGAAGTACATAGAATGTATTTACAAATTTTCTTTGATTATAATAACTTGAATATAATTTGAATTCTGTTTATATAGTGTATATAAGATCGCCCTAGTGGAAATGCTGCGTTTTCCGGTTAGTAACAACTCCCACATCCTATGGTTGGAAATATTTTGTGACGGTAAATTAATTCTCCAAATATAATAAAATTTTAATCAGGTACTTATTAAAGGCCTCTAAATCCGAAATTATTAATATTCCATCCCACGCTGGCAAATATTAAATTAATTTAAAATATGTGTTCAATTATCATGATGCCCTGTTATTTCAACTATAGGTAAACATTTAGAAAACCCATCCTTTATAAAGTGGAAGGCGTGGTAGCTCAGTGAGTAATGCGCTCGACTACCATGCTCCTGGAGCCGAGTTCCAGACCGACTGAAGGCAGAAAATTTATTACCTCTTAATTCAGTCGTGGCTTGACTTCGAGGTCGGGAGACCCTTCTGGGGCACACCTAGCCTCTACAAAGTGGGTACCCTAATTGGGGGGAACTTGGCGGTTGAGCGTGATTTAGGCCAAATCTACTTTCACAACCGTCGGCCTGATAACAATACATCCTAACCTAAGTACTGAACTTAAGACCCTTCATGGGTTGTTGGTGGTACAGATTATTATATATTTTATTTTTTTCTAAAGAGTGAGTACACTTATTCGTAATTAGACAGAGATCTAATGGTTGAGCGTGATTACAGGAAAATCGGTCTAGAAAACCTACACCTTTACCATCATACCTTTCATGGTCTATGGTGATATAGAAAATATTTTATTTATTTATTTTTTATAAGTAATAAGCAGCGAAAATAATTATTCTTACAAAACTTACATAAATCATTTGAATAAATCTTGGATCTCCTATGTCAAATAAAATTTATTATATAATATAATATCCCCTATAATCAGAATAATCACGAAAAAACAAATTGATCAGAAAATGAATAAGGATGATACAAATCCATACTGATAATTGTAGTACTCATTGTATTTATTATATATATATATATATATATATATATATATATATATATATATATATATATATATATATATATAATAGTTGTTTATATATATATATATATATATACCTTACTAATCATTTAATAGTGACAGTCAAGAAATTTATCCATATTAACATACCGAGTCAATAGACATATAACAGCTATTTTTTTTTCTTCTTCTTTTTCTTTTTTCTCTTTTTTGACTTTACATATTTATTCATACCTGTCAATTAAAATTTTACAACCAGTGAACGTGTTGTAAAAATGTAAATGGCATGAGGGGGAGCAGAACTCAGCGGCACCTCCAGTTTTTATTTTTATTTTATTTTAGTCTAGGAGGTCTCATCCAGCTCCTTTTTAGTCTTATCTGTGTGTTTTTGGGAATATGTGTTGTGGCCATGTCGTTTATATGCGTATTAGGATGTCCATGTAATTTTTCGTGGAATTGTTTGTAGTTGGTTCGTATTTGTTCTTTAACTATTGGTATGCGTGGTCAGTATGTAAAGTTATGTTGCTTATGTACCTGGATGCTTTTGTGATTGTCCTGAATGTTTTTGCTTGGAAGATTTGGAGTTTGTAAATATGTGTCTTTTTAACTGTTCCATGTATCTGAAAAGCGTATGTCCATATAGGTTTCAGTTAGTAAGTATAAGTGTATAAGTAATTTTTTGTTAAAGATGTATAGTTGAACGTTTAGAGAGGAGTGATATAAAAGTCTTAGTCTTTGGTTGTGCGTTTTTCTTTTTTTCTTTATATGTGGACCCTATGTAATTCTTTGGTCAAACGTTAGACCAAGGTAGTGTGCAGTGCTTATTTGAGGAATCGGTGCACACTGGGGCCATCTCCTCACTAACACCGCTCAAAACTCGATTTTTGATTTTTGGGTATTTCTACTTTTTTTTGTGGCTAAAATAATCTACATAATATTGCAAATCAATTAGTAAACAACACTCACTTCTGTTTGTTTCCTTTCTATGTTTTAATCCGTTTTATGTCGCGGATTATTTAGAGAGCATAATTCAGTCGATTGTAAAGTGCAAACCATTTCAATACGCTAATTTTTTTTTTTTTCTTTTAAAGTTTTATATTTCAAGTCATACTATGTGGTATTCAAGTGAAGGTATATAATATAAAATATTAATAAATAAAATATTAACGATGAAATTCAAAATTTAAATTCTTAAAACTTAAATTTGATTAATTCAATTTTGCGCAAGGGAATTGCAAAACTGTCATTGTGATATGATAATAGAAGCCTTTGTAGATATAGATGTGAAGGCAAAAGTGCAATTCCCTTGCGCAAAATTAAAATATTGAAAATTTTGAATTTAATGAAAGGCCCACAACAAAGATTTTAAGGCTTACAGGAATAAATTTAGTAGAAAAACTTCTAGAATTAAACAGGTATGTACTATAAAACACTAATAAATAAAATCTTATGAACGAAATTGAAAATAAATGTTTAAATTTTAAAATTTGAAGCCTAAATCTTTGAATTTGATTAATTCAATTTAGCGCTAGGGAATTGCAAAACTGTCATTATAATATGATAATAGAAGCTCTTGTATAAATAAATGTGAAAGCGAAAGGGTAATTCCTTCGCGCAACATCAAGATATTGAAAATTTTGAATTTAGTGAAAGGCCCGTAACAAAGATTTTAAGGCTTATGGTGAACAATTTACTAGGAAGACTTCTAAACTTCATAAAATTAATGACGGTTTAAATCGGCTGCTATTATCTAATAACTAGTCTAATCTAATATCTGATAATTGATAACTAACCTCAGAAAAATGCCAACATAAAAAACAAAATTAATTAATATTAATTCGACTCCGATGTTTGTGGCATGTTAACAATTGGACCATCTAGCTTAAACAACATTACCTGTCACATTACAACTAGCTATATATTACGGATTCGGATAATTCTGATTAAACCAATAATAAAATTTTTTTAGGGGATCAGGTAAAACTAACATTAATTAAATATAGTAAGTAGTATAATTAATATTTGAAATGATTCTTCAATATTTACGTGAATATTAAACAACAAATTTAAAGACATCATGTAAAAAAACATTACCTAGTTATTCATTAATTATAATCCTAAAAATATGATTGATACTTAAAATATGTTAAATGCTATTTGTTTATAAACATATTTTATTGTTTCATCTGTAGATATTGTGCGAAATATTTGTACCTACAACATTTTATTATTTTTATACTACAGGTACATATTATGTAAATTTTATTACTTTTATGTTTTATTAAATTGTTCAATTTGTAGTTCTACACATCATTAAGATAATTCTGCCAAAGAAAGTTTTATATTAAATTTATAATATAAGTACATTATTAAAAGTAATGTCTTTTATTAAATTAAAACCTATCATTAATAAAAAAATATGCCTTTTTTAATTCAATTATGACTTTATCTTTTATTTTATTATTTAAAATAAATTTATAAAACGAAAAAACCGCATTTTGGAGTTTTGAGCGCGAGCGCCCTATATATGGCCCCAGTGTGCGGTGTGTTGTCAAGAAAAACTGGTGGGCATGTTTCACGCCGAAGAGTAAATGTATTGTGTTGCGATTTGTTGTAATTTATATGACTTTCCAGATTTTAAGGCAGTCATGTAATTTTGAGATGTATTTTTTTTGTTTATTACTTTTATAAAAACAAAAAAATAAAAATAAAACAATTCAGTATAGTGGAACTATCATAAGGCGGCAGAATCTTAAAAATATCTACATTCATCTAATACACGTTGTATCTATAGCAATAAAAAATACACCAAAAAAGTGATTGCTTACTTCAGAGATTATAAAATTTAAAAAAATTACCACTTATATTTTACATGAAGACGTTTTTACTTCTCGTAACTCACAGATTTGAATGCCGATTTCGGTGTGGGCAGTAGGGACTTATATTAATGCAAAACTAGAGTTATAGCCGCCAATGAGCATTGGGAGCCGAGAAAAAGAAAGTTTTATTTGTTTTCCTCGCTCACAGTCAAAATATAGAAATAATTTGTTCACGTAAAATTGTAGTTTTGTAAGGTATTTGAAATAAAAATACTTTCGTTATGCTCAAAACACGACCCGGATTTAGGGTGCTCAAACTAAAAAAAAAAAAAAAAAAAAAAAATAATAAAAAAATAAATAAATAAAAAAAAGGCGACATTCCAATGTAATCCGCTGAAAATCAGTAGGAAATTTTTTAAATCTCGATTCGATGCACCAAGAAATTTTATCAAAATCAAAAAAGATTTTTTTTTTCCCTTTCGTGGACGTTAACATTATTATTTATATATTTATTATATAACATAATTATTTACGCTTTTCAACAAATTGACAGCCAATTTCCTTCTATAATCCTACAAAATCTTGGGGTAAACAATTTTTAATTTTTGATTTCTACGAGTTTTTTTTAAGGAGAATGAATCTATGGTATCAGTTTTTAGTTTAAAAATTTTCCTCACCTATATTTAAAAAAAAAACATTTTTTTAAATTTTTGTTGACCGAAATATTGGGTTGTCCGGAAATTAGTGCAGGTTTCATGCTTAAACCAAAACCTGATATTATTTTTAGATTATATTTCTTAAGATGAATAATCTCTCAATTTTGTGGATTTCTTTTTTTTCTATTATTTTGATTTGTAATTTATATTATATATTATACATGTACTTTTGTGAATGCTCCTGGCTAATTATATCACGATCAAGTTTGTAGTTAAAAGCAATTAATCAAAAGAAAAAAATACATTCCTTTTAAATATTGTTCTTATTTTCAATAATGCCAGTTTTACTTAAATTAATTCATAATAATGGTTGCACTCTATAATTGTTGCTATGAGATTTTCGTACATTATAATGTCTATTTTTAATGTTTAATAATAAATTATATAATACTATTAAATGAGGATTATAAATAATATTTCTAATCTTGTTCGTATCAATTAAATATTTGAAAAACTATTATCATTTCCTAGATTTGAAACACATAGTTTTATTAACATGACCGCAGTATAGTTGTGTGATTTCTTTCTGTTCCAGCCCCTGAGCACCAAAACTCGTCCCTCTGTTGATTCCCCTCCAGTGTCTCTCTGTTTGCGGCTTGAAGATGTTTTCTTTATACTCTCCCCCAACGAACTGTTTCCTTTAGCAAATCCTTTCTCTTTTAGTAAATCCTCAAACAGTTTTTTTACAGGAACCTTTTCTCTACCTTAATTTCAAATAAAAATAAAGATTCAGGTTTCTCTATGATCATCTTTGTATAAATACAAGTGATCTTATAAGTTTAACTATCTAGATATTGTTAATGTTATGTTCCGATTTTATTAGTTTTTAGTCATTTAATTTACATTAAATGTTAGACATATTTATAATCGTAAAAGCAGTTAAAATGTTCTCTTTTTATTTTGATAAAGAAAAATAATGATTTTTGTATTTTATCTATTGCGTTTCAAGTTCCTAGAAATATAATTTTTGTTGACATCATGTATTTTTTTTCTCAAGCCATTGTTAATATCGAACTCTTGATCGTTCGATTATTTTTTTGTCATTTAAAAAAAAAAAAATTAGATCAGAGTTGAGATTGATTTTTTTTTTACACTATATATATATATATATATATATATATATATATATATATATATATATATATATATATATATATATATATATATCTTCTGTAGTAATTCTACTCAAAAGGCGTTTATTTTAAAATTGTGCATACACCTACATATTATATGCATACAATGTTTCCAATGGTTTTCTTCTAATACGAATCAAATTTTTTTAATATTAATAACTTGCAACAAAAAAGAAAAAAAACAAAAAATTTAATTAATAATTAAACTGAAAAAAATAAAAATAAAATGAGAATAAGTAGAAATAAAAAAAAATTCCAATAGTTTTTTTCATACTTCTAGTATAAACTTCCTGTTGAAGAGGTCATGTACTCTTTTCGACTTGAGAAACTCAACTAATTTATGTTTATTGTCTTCGTATAAGTGGCAGTCATTTTTTAAATGTGCAAGAATGTTTGTGAGTTAGTCTGTCACATTTACAAGTGTCTGAGTTCAGTTAGTGAAATCGTTTCATGCAAGTTTAGTTGGGCCGTGGTCGGTACGTAAATCAGTTAGTTTGTGATTAGTACTTTCGGGTATCTTATAATTTTGTGGAGTTATATTTCGATTGTATTTGTGTAGTGGTCTTCCTTTAGTAGATTGCTGTCAAAGCCTGTTCCAGTCCTCGATCAAGTCAGTCAGTATCTGTTTCTTAATATTCGTAAAAGGAACTGTATTGTGTTCATAAGTTGTTTTTATCGTCAGCAGCTTTCTTAGCTAATGCGTCTGCTCTTTCGTTTCCTGTAATACCACTATGTTCTTTTATACAAATCTAATCATTGATTTGATTAGATTATTTCTAATTTGTACTGTATGTATGTAAGTTATCATCGCAGAAGCTGAGAACTAAAGTATTGAAGCTAGCCATTACCAGAGCTCAATTATAAATAATATACAGTTGAAGTAAGCTTATATTTTTACTACACGGGATGTTCTATAATCCAGATCCATCTTCATCGATCCTGAAGTAAAGTAAGATTTAGGTTAATGGGTAAATGTGATGTGTGTCAGGATACCCGGCTATGCTTTATGCTGCAGGTTTCCTTCTCCTTCATGGAAGACGTTTTCCAAGAAAGCTCGTAAGACCTTGTTTGACACAGAAGTGCACTTGTAGATAAATTGAAGGTAAAAATGAAGATGATTAGGGTTATCGACGTAGCTGGGATACGACCACATAAAAGCTCCAGGGTCTGTACCAGTACTTAAGCTTTACTCTTTTCTTAGTTCTTACTCCAGAAAGTAGTTAATTCATTAAAGGAGTAATTTGAGGCCAAGGTCTCTCACAATTTGAGAGGTTACCTTCGGTTATGCGTTCTTAAAATATTCATTGGAAGATATGTAAGCTTAATTTAAAAAAAAAAAAAAAAAAAAAAAAAAGTATTCCTAAATAAATATACATTTTTTCACAAATAAAAACGAATAGATTACATAAAAAAAATAATATGAATAAAGTTATAGAAATGAGATTCAGAAAACAAATGAATCTGCTAGAAAAAAAAATAACTATAACACATCGTTCAAATTAATTGGAATGAAATTAATATTAACTATTTTATAGAGCATTTCACTCCTCATTCATAATTTATTTTCTTTTTACAACTCTACAAATTTCGGAAAAATCTTTCCTATTATCAGGCTAGATCCGTAAATTAGTAAATTTTTATAGAAATCAACGATTATTTACCATTAGCCTTCCACCAGTCGTGCTGATTTCCATAACACGAAAGATCGCTGTACAAAATACAACACCCTGTGTTTTATACGTTCTTGTCCAAATTTTATATTGAACATATTAAATAAAATATTTTGACCATTATACATTTAAAATAAAATATATGTACAGTATATCACCCAAGAGAATAATACGCTTAACGCAAATAAAAATATGTTTGTGATTAAAAATAATAACAAACAAATTAATAACTAGATAAATTTTTATTTACAATTTTACGTTTTTATGAGCAATTATTGCTAACATTTTTTTTTTTTAAGAATTATTTTTACACATAAAATTTTAAAATCTCCAGGCTCTTTCCCTTCCCCGACATCTCTATCACTACCCCCAACATCGGTTTCTTTATCATGATCTAAAAAATTTTCTATTTCCTTCTTACTCAAATCCAAATTTCGATTTGATTGACCGATCCTTTTTTTCTTTCTCGTCTAGCTCTGAAAAAAATCGAGGAATATCTACCTATTTCGTAAGTTTCTACCGATTGAATACATTCACAATAATTATCACTTCTCTTACAACAAAATTAAAATGCAAAATAATCCTACATAGATTATTCCAAATCCTGCGGATTAAGAAAGAGGCAAGACAAAATCAAACTTGGTCGCTTGTTGTAGTTTGTGAAACTCAGAGTAGTAAATATTTTCCATGCAGGAACCTATTCCTCCTACCACAGTGGAAAACTACTGATAATAGAAAAGTATCTCGAGGAATAGCTGAAGCCAATGTTCGGAGAAGCTCACTAGAAGCGAGAGACAGTGGAAAAACAAGCCGGTTGTACAAAATAGTGTGACCGGTGGAGGGTTAATTCAATTTAATCTAATTGTTCAATTTTACCTACTCTACAGCGTGTTCATCATGTCATTTTGTTTAAAACTGTTCTGTCAATAGATATTTAATACACCTGTTTCTTATTCTATTCATTGGTCCATCGAACATGTTCATATATTATTCAAACTACTGCAAATCAATAAAATGGATGGAAAGCTTTTGTAGCTTGAATATATAAGGGGTAGGGTCTAAGAATAACTGTACTTAAATAGGACTTTACAGTGGCTAATAATAGTTAAGCTGGAACTGGCCAGTCGCTATTACGTCTTGTATAATTTGTTCTCATTTATTACAGTTATTAACAATTGTTTAAAAATACAAAACAAATGTTCTTTATGTGCATGGGGAAAACGTTTATAAAAAATTTGATTCATACTAATTTAATGAATAATAACTGACCCGATGTACATAATTTAACTGGAAAAACATGTTGACTGCAAAAAGTAAACCTATCCCAAAAAAGAGAAAAGCAGTAAGAGGGAAAAACTGAATTAATGACTAATCGATTCGAATATTTTCGAATCGATACTCCTAAGAAAAACTGTAATTAGACTTTTAATTGCTTTTCTACAGTGCATTAAGTTCCGTAAAATACCCAAGCAAGCACACTAAATGTTACTGTTTTGGCAAAATTTGACGATTTTGACATGTTCAGAGACCTAGGGTGGGTATTTTACGGAATTTCATATATAGGACCTGATATTACATTTAATTAGCTTTGATGAGAAAAAAAGTTATTTGGGATCGGACAAATAATTTCGGAGTTATAGCTAAGAGTACCTACAAACGCGTTTTCGTAGAGAACCGCCAAGTAGAACTTTTTTCACAGCGAAATTTCTAGTATTGATACATCTATTTAAATAAAGAAATAGATACTTATGCATACATATACTACCTACTCACACATTTGTCAAACCAGTCTATTTAATTTTCTCTCTAAACCCGAACTTCCTATTTTCCAATCTTTTCTTCTGTTTCGGAAAACTATTACATCTTTTAGGTCTCTTATTGAAGCTAATTAAATTTCCTTTAAATTATTTCCTACAGGTGTTTTTGTAAAACCAATACTTTAATCAGTGTCCGGCCGAGAACTTGACAGAAAAATTCCAAATTTTGTGAAAAATTACCATTTTCGGAGAGCTCTATCTCCGCAATAAATTAATTTACAGAGATACAGCTAGGCTTCAATTGACGCAAATTTAGAGCTCTTTAATCGTGCAAATATGCTAATGTCCAGCAAATTTTCATATTTTACGAGATATAAGCGAAAAAATGAAAATAATAATCGCTTTTGGTTTTGAAGGTTGCAAACTTGGATATTGATTCCTCTTATGAGTCCTAATACATTAAAAATAGTGGATAGTTTTTTCACTTTTCGGGTTAGTTTTCCGTGACATAAAAACTGGTCTGGTGGCATGTTTCCGACGGGACCACTTGATTCGTGTTTAGAAAAGTACACACTAAAAAATGAGACTAAACTCAAAAAAATACCTTTCCAATTATATTTTGCAATTTTGGCGATTTTAAGCGTTCGCCACACCGCTTTCCGATGGATACAGGCTGCCAAACTACGTTATATCATTTCAAATCGGATGATACTATAAAATGGGATAGGAAACTAATTCACGTCTTTCTAATTAAATTTGCAAGTGGCGGACTCATAGACTATAATAGCTGTATATACCGGAGGAGAGAAGCAATCGGTTATTGAAGGAGTGATGGAAGCAATTAATTCAGAGGTGGGATTCGATGGAACAGTTCCTAGTTGAAACTTAGATTGCAATCTTTGAGTATGACGAAATGGTTATCGCTAGGGTAATTCACATGTATATAGAGAATTATTAATAATATAATAACCATATTTTTTTTTTATTTGACCCTCTGTTTTTCTAATCTATTACAGATTTGTGCTCAAATTTTGCCCTGTCTTGGAATTTTAACCTTCCAGTAGTCGCAACCGATCTGACAGATCACCCTAGGTATTATTTGCGCAGCATTCTGAATAGGTTTTTTATAATGAGATAAGCGAATCAGTACCTTTCAACTAACATTCCTCGAATGCATTAGTGACGTCAAATCTTCAATATTCTCTCTAGGTTTTTAGTTATTTAGTTTCTACTCCGCTGTTACCGGGACAAGATCTATTAGGCTCATTGCGACTACTGACGCGACAGATTTTATTTTATCATTATTACATTATGAATCGTAAGCACATCTTCGATTTAAAAACCCAGACGATATTGAAATGATTCGTAAAATAATTCTATGTAATACGGAGAATAATAGTGATGTAGAAAATTTTGATGAAAGTGAAACAGATTCTGAAAGTGAAACAGACGTTGTTGAAGTAAGAATTGAGCATTCAGATACTGAACACAAAGATGATATCTCTAGTGATGAGGAATGCATTACCGATAATTAATTTATAGGTACGAGTTTGTTTATGATTCATATATTTAGAAAAGAGGATGCTCCACCTGAAGCAAGTCATGAAGGACGCGGCTCTATAAGACGACGTTGTGAATTATGTGAAAAACGTACGACTGAATACTTTTATGAACAATGTAAAATATAATTATGTTTAGAATATTCAAAAATTGCCTGTCAAAGCTGTATATATAAAACTAGTGAAGTAAATAATAGTTAAAAAGTTGTGATAACAGAAAAATAGTTAAAAGTTGTTATTAATGTTTTATTTTATTAATGTGTATTATTGTGTGCATTCCTTTAAAAATCAAATGAAGTAAATAAGAAAAATAAAAGTGATGAAATCATCAGTAAAACGATCGAATTTCAAGAGGTGATCTGTCAGATCGTTGCGACTATTGGTGTTAGTCCTAGGGTTGCGACTACTGGAGAGTTAAGGAGTCAAATTTTATCTATAATAATAATAAATTATCAAATGATACAGTTTAAATAATAATTAGGTGATGAGTCTCACAATTTTTTATGAGTATATGCTTTCTACACCGAAATAATAATAAAAGTGTAGTTGACCGTTAAATATGAATAAAGAAAATGGTCTGGGACGCAATCAAAACGGAACAACACGCCCAAGTAAAGATACTATTATTGTCTGCCAAAGTTTGACCTGCCTAGTAGATTTATTCAAAATAAACCTAAAAATATGATTTAATTTTAAAAAAAATTCTTGAGAGCGTGTTGTTGTACCTGCTGGTGACATGTGACTGTACAAAGGTTTTTTTGATAGTTATTTTGCAGAATCAAAAAAAAAATATTTCTTTCATCCAAAAACTTCTTATATATGTGTAACTTCTAACTAATCATATAGTTCAAGACGTTTTATTGTGGTTCTTATCACGATTTTTCACACTATTCCATTTTGGAATTATTGCAGTAGGTTTTTAGTAATTTTCCATGTGTTTGAAAACAATGGTGTAAACTCATAAACGAGAGTCGGATAGGCAATATATGAGACGTGCAGTCGCAAATCTTAGCAAAACCAGATTTCTAAATTTTCACCAGAAGCCAAAAATTATAGCAATATGATGTCCAATTGATATGTAATTGGGAATGTAAAGGAAATGTAATTTTTCTTGTATAATTAGCAGAAACATATATGGTTTTAGTTGGGCAAGCATAATAAGGGCCCCTGTTGACCAGTTTTTTAAAAATTGGTTTTTCTTTTGTACTTACTCCGTTTTGCATCAGTTTTTGGGACTGACTCCGTTTTGCAACAGTTTGAGGCTTACTCCTTTTTGATAATTAAATTAATACATATAGTATATATAGTAGGGTAATTATAAGTGTGTACAGTGGGAAGAGAAAGGAAATGAAATAAGGGGCAAAAGTGAGGAAAAAGAAATTTAGCAAAAAATTGTGCATTAACATTTAAATTGGAGAAATGAAAAGGATAAACTTGGGTGTTAAATAAAATAACTAATTGTTGAAATAAATAAATAACTAATTGTTAAAATAACTAATTTTGCCCCTTATTTCATTTCCTTTCTCTTCCCATTGTGCACACTTATAATAACCCTACTATATATGTCCCAATATTTATCATGTGTATCAATATATTTATCACTACTTTATAGCTGTACTTAGCATATTTGATTTATTATTAACTATCTAGTTAACTCCCTACTGTTACTAGTAATTTTATTCATTTTGTACCAACTCATTAGCTTAACCACTATATATCATTAACTATATACCTACCATTTCTTATATTTACCTATTATATTGTTATATTTACTCATTCATTATCACTCCTGAAATATTCTTTTCAATTCTAATTCAATAGTTTACATTTATTGTACTGGCTTCATTGCCTTCAGATATTATTTCAGTTATCTGTCCTCAATATATCAGGAACTCTGTATCTACTCACTAAGTATTAACTCCTTTAAGTATTAACTCAGTAACTTGTCCTCATTATCTCAACAACTTAGCATCTACACTGTTTATGTTCACCAATTATTTTGTCGAGATTACTCATTAGCATTTAAGTAACTATCATCATCATCAGCGGCGCAACAACTCATTACTGAGTCAAGGCCTCCTCAATCAGCCCACGCCATATGTCCCGGTTCTGCGCAGCCACCATCCAGTTACGCACCCCAAGCAATGTTCGGGCATCATGCGCAACACCGTCTCGCCAACGCAGTTTGGGTCTTCCTTTTCGCCTGGTTCCATGAAGTTCCTCCAGCAATGTGCTCCTTGGAATGGAACCCTCATCCAACCTCGCAAGGTGTCCAGCCCACCTTAGCCTTCCAAGCCGAACAAACTTTACTATATTCGGTTCCCTAAAGAGAGCATACAGTTCTTGATTGGTTCGTCGACGCCACTCTTGTCCCTGCATAATTCCACCATAGATAGATCGCAGGATCTTCCTCTCGTGGATAAGTAATGCGGACTCATCTTTCTTCGTGAGTGTCCAGGTCTCAGAACCGTAGCTCAGTACTGGGCGGACCAAGGTTTTATACAGCTGTACCTTGGTTACTCTCGTAGCATTCTACACCCTCCATCGTAACCTGACACATTCTTAAGAGCTTTTGGGGTATTCCAAGTTCTTCTAGTGCGATATAAAGTTCTTTACGATCAATACTGTCATAGGCACTTTCAAAGTCTATGAATAAGTGGTGGGTTCGGATGTTGAATTCCCTACCCCTCTCCAGCACTTGTCGGAGGGTGAAGACCTGGGCTACGGTTGATTTGCACTTCCGAAAACCGCACTGGTAGGGACCCACAATTCTTTCAGCCCATGGAAGGAGACGCTCAAAGAGGACAAGAGAGAGGATCTTATATGCTACTGGTAACAGTGACATGCCACGATAATTACGACAGTCTAGCTGGTCTCCCTTCTTGTGAATAGGGCAAATTATCGTTTTGTTCCAGCTCCGTGGCATAGTTTCCTTCACCCAGATAGAGGTGAGGAGATCCTGGAGTGTCTTGGTCAGTTCCATCCCGCCCTGCCTGAAGAGCTCCGCTCCAAGGCCGTCATAGCCTGGCGCCTTATTATTTTTAAGCCTGGATATGGCTGACATAATTTCCTCTTCATCAGGCGGATGTAGATACTCAATTGGAACTGGGCGAGTTGAGAGTTGGGGAGGAGGGTTCTCATCGTTGAGGAGATCTCGGAAGTATTGGTGCCATCTTCTAAGGATTCCACCTTCAGCACTCAATAACGATCCATCCTCTGCTCTGCATGCATTTAATCTAGGCTGAAAGGGCTTTCTTCCAGTGTTTATCTTCTGGTAGAATTTTCTGATCTCGTTATTGGTCTTCAGGGTCTGGGCTTCTTGCAGCTGTTAATCCTCCATTGCCTTTTCTTCCTCTGAAGTAGCCTCTTTACAGAGCGTCTTCGACCTCTGTATTCCTCAGTGCTTGCTCTTGTACGTCGATGAATCATTAGCCTGTAGCTCTTGTTTTTGGCTGTATTTGCATTAAGACATTCCATATCATACCATGGGTTATGCGGCTCCCTTTCCCGAAAGCCAAGGACTTCCTCCGCAGCACCCGAGATAGCATCTTCTATTGATTTCCAATGACTATCAATGTCGTAGTCCAGAGGGGCATCCAGTTGCCTAATAAATTCATCCACGCGATCCTCGTATCTCCTCCGTGTGTCCTCGTCCTTTAATCTCGAAACGTTAAATTTCTTGGCTGGGTATGCTGGCTGTCTTTTTACAAGTGATATCCTATCCATCAGATGAGCCCTCACGAGATAGTGGTCCGAGTCCACATTTGCTCCTCTGTATACTCGGACATCCATGAGGTTTGTTTTGTTGCGTGATGATATGAGGATGTGGTCGATTTGATTAGTGGTCTCACCATTCGGTGATCTCCAAGTTCCCTTATATATGTTTCGGTGGGGGAACAGTGTTCCTCCAACAGTCAGATCACATGCTTCTGCAACATTGACTAGTCGATGTCCATTATCATTAGAGACTTCATGAAGGCTGTGTCGACCAACAGTAGGATAGTAATACTGCTCGCGTCCTACTTTAGCATTCATATCGCCAGCAACAATTTTTATGGCATGATTAGGACATTGGTGAAGAGATCTCTCGAGTAATTCGTAGAATTCGTCCTTATCATTTTCGGATGCATCTTCAGTTGGAGCATAGGCGCTTACTATTGAGTAATTTTGGAATGTGCCGTGCAATCTAATTATGCAATTTCTGGGGTTAATTGGTTTAATATCCAAGATAAGCTGTTGGAAACGCCTGTTCACCACAAAACCAGTGCCACATACATGGTGTCTTTCGTGCCCACTGTAATAGATGGTATGATTCCGCTTCTGGAGAATCCCGGATCCTGTCCATCGTACCTCCTGGATGGCAGCTATGTCAATCCTGTAGCGGTCAAGTTGTGAGAGGACCCCTTGTAAAGCTCCTGTTCTATATAAACTAAGGACATTCCAGAGCCCTACATTGAAGTCCAGGCATTTGCGATAGCCTGTTTTTTTACCTGAGTAGTGGTTTCCACTAGGTGCTAACCGGGGCCCCGCCGAATCCGAATGGGCCCCTACGGGGAGTCTATTAGTCGTCACCATTGTGTTGCCATATGTAATAAAATTCATAATAGCGTAAAACTGAAGGCTTCACCACGTATTTTGGTAGGTGGATGAAGGCTCGTGACACCCTCGATCCACCATCCTGACCGAAGCCATCTCTCGTCAGTCACCTACCCAGCCTTGAGTCTGAGTTAGGCTTAACAGGGCCCACCCGGATCGTAGAATCCTTCGAGAAGGTGAGAGTGGAGTTGAGAAGGAGAGGCTATGTGACCAGGGGTCATAACATCGCATCACTTCCCCTTGGGCCCCTAAGTAACTATCACCCATTTTAATTCTCATTTTAGCCTCAATTCAATAGTCTTTACTGGCCTTCTGGCCTTTATATATTGCCTTTAAGTTACTATCCTTACTCTTATACAGTTATTTATGTTTCATTTTATGTTTATTCATTTTTCTCACTCATTCCTATATGTTCTGGTGTGTGTTTATTCATATATTTTTACAATGTAGTCATACCTCTTTGCTTGTTTTCTTTTTTTCTAGCCCTGATGAAGACTTGCATTGCAAGTCGAAACGTTGGCTTTAAGAATTAGAATAAAATAAACATTTTATTTTGATCTGCTGAATATCTATGACTGCCTACCCTAATTATCTACATCTCCTATATATATCACAGTCAACTATACCTTATGATTATTTTTTAGTTTAGTTCAACAAAAAAAAAAAAAAAAAAAAAAAAAAAGAAAGAAATATAAATAAAAAAATGGCCAATAGTAATTACGATCACAATAACAGGTAACTTTTCTAAACAGCTAATTATTTTTCTTCCACCTCGTTTGTATCTCCTAAATTTGAAAAATAATATGCATTATATGGTAGCCGTGTTGTGAGATACTCCCTTTTGGTACTGTGATAGGCACGGTTTTACTCCCTTTGCTATAGTACGTGATTTTTAATCGTAAATTTGAACAGTTTTTCCTTCGTTCTTAAATCTAAAACCTAGTCAGTTTTCTGTGTGGCAAGGGGCTGGGTCGAACGGTTCATACAACACACGTTTTAGGCGCCTCATATTGTATAATAAATGTTAAAAATAGGGACAAGCTTGAAATAGTTAATAATTTGTACAGTCAGTAAGATTTCCATCTCACTTTTATTTTCTTTCTTTTTTTAAATAGTTGTACTTTGAAACTTTTAAAACTTAAAGTGTTTGTCAAAAGTAAGACTCAGATAAACTATATTATTCAAAAGTTTGTTCTCACTGTTAATTTTAAATTCGGTTGAAAAGAAAATGCAATTCAATTTTTTTATATGGGTTTTCATCAATTCCTAATTGTGCTACCTTCTTTGCTACTTCAGAAGCACAACTGATTGTTTCAAGATCTTGCTTTAAAGAGGCTATTTGTGATTACCATAAGTAATATTATATCAAACTAAATATAAACTAAAATAATTATAGCTTAGGAATAATATAATTAGATCTCGAAATTTGATTTCCCAAACAATAATAAGTCATCATAATAACGACTCTCAGATATTTCATTTTTTATATTCAATGTACTTAAAATTGTATCTTTTTATTTTTGAAATGATTATTATTTATATGAAGGAAAACCTGTAGAAAATTTTTAAATGCAGAGTTTATATCGAGGTCATGAGAAAGTAAACAGAGAAAGATAATAAAAAGTAAATAGATGTAAAATGTGGGCGGGAGTAAAAGGAAAATGGGAGCAAACAGAGGCGGGAGATAAAGATAAATTAATTTTAATTACCCCTTTGATTAAAATTTTCGATTAAGGTTAGATTTTCGCAGTAATTTGTTAAAACCTTTAAGCCTATATTTAATCTATATAATTATCAAAGACAATTATTTATCGAATAGGGACTCCAAATAGAATTTTTGATCTTTTTATTTATGATAATTTGATTTATAAACATCTTCTAAACGGTACTCTAAAAAAAACAAAAAAAAAAAAACATGAAATATTAATCCAACAAAAAACAAGGAGAAGAGTGAACTAGCCGAGAGTCGTGGACCGTTCACACGACCACGATTCAGTTTGCCTCTTGAAACCTACCATGGAGGAGCTTATCGTGGAAAGTTGTGCAGTTTTGAGTTCAGTTTTTATTGATATGTTGGCAAAAAGATTGAGAGAGTTACGTGGACATATAAAAAAACGGAAGAAAAAGCGTTGTTGGGTCAGAAACTGGATACTTAAGGACAACAAAGGTTAAAGGAAAACTGGATATTAAAATCGTATAAATACCATATTATTACACCATATTAAAACCGTATTACACTATATTAAAATCGTTAAATATTTAAAAAAGTATCCTTAAGGACAACAATGGCTGAATATCGTTCGAATCCTGGAATATTTCAACATATTATCCATATTTGTTCTAAATAAATCACTTGTTAACTCTAACGACTGGAAGGTCAACGCCTGAAAAATCAAACAGGTTTGATACCGAGCGTGAGCGGTCGTGGACTCCCCTCTCTCTAGATGACGTCAGAGGCAATCTCACGCCACCTCGTTCAGACGGAGGAAATTCCACGAATGCGTGGATCACGCTAGAGTGCCAAGCCCAGTAAGAACGTAGCTTAAGGGTAGAATACTTGTAACAGACTTATCATTTAATCTGGTGTCGCTTTATTGACAGTTTTCCTTTATTTTCTAATAAACAATAAATTAGCTTTTCTTTTTATTTCAATGAAGAATTTATTATGTTTAAAATGCTTATTTACATTAAGGCGTTATCATAATGCCTTATTTACAGTAACTGATTTGTATGCCAAATAAAAACACCATATTTATCCGGTTTTAAAAGTACGTTTGTTCATGAAATCGATATGGATCATAAATTTGATCATACCAAATGAAAAGCAGGTTAAAATTTCAAGTTTTTGTGAGATTTGCAGTTTTGTGGATAGTTTTATTCGAAAAACGGTGAGCGTTAAAGTATCATATATAAACATTGCAGCTTCACTAAATAGAAAGCGGGAAGGGAAAGAGTGCCCTGTAAAATGGCTCAAAAAAGAAGAAAGGGAGTCCTTAAAAAAACTAAACAATTCAATCAATTTTCAATTTGACAAAAAAGGCCGAATATCCTTCGGTTGTCAAAGATCGTTAAAGTCTGGCAAATCTGAAACTAGTTTCTTTCAATAGGTTTGGATGTGTTAATACTTTATTGGTTAAGGTTCATGTGCTATTCTCAAATGTTAAAATATATATAAATTATAACAAAAAAAAAAAAAAAAAAAAAAAAAAAAAAAAAAAAAAATCGACGTCAACTGATTCTGTGATAATTGTAAAGAGTGTTTGGACATCAAATTGACTTTAGATATTTCAGTTGAAGGGAGATATAAAAATATATCAAACTATGAAGAATTTGGTATTATCAATAGAATGTAAAAATCACCCATGATGTAAAATAAAAAGAAATGTAATACAAGAAAGTGCAACGCAATGAATAAAATACTCAGATCACTATTTTTTGTTTTTATTATTCTTTTTTTTTATTTTTTAAAGAAAAATGCCTTAGCAAGATATAAGGAGAGAAGAATATTAAATTAAAATATATTATGAAATTATTAATGATTCGAAATGTTTCTACAGTATTGAAATTTTCTCATTTCGATTTGGCAGTATATATATATATATATATATATATATATATATATATATATATATATATATATATATATATATATATATATATATATATATATATATATATATATATATATATATATATAATTTGAAATAAATGAAGATAATTTTTTTGCAGGGACGGGATATTGTAGTTGGAGCAGATGGTGAATATAGGTAAATGTACATTCAAAGGTGTAGCAGGCTGCTGAATTTATAAGTAGCTACTTAGGGAGGCTTAGCACGAGTTAGAAGTAGCTGAAGAAATACTTCTCCACAAGGAAGGGATAAAGGCTACTTCCACAAAAAAATTTAAAATAATAAAAAGTTTAATCCTTTAGAGAAAGCAGCTCAACTGAGCATACCTTGAAAAAGAGGAATTAACCATTTTGAACTTTCATTTATAGGAGTTGAAATATCTTACTAATCGATTTAGGTGTTATTAATGTAACTGATAGTTTTTTTAAATGAATAAATATAAAGGCTTATGAAGTACAAAAATTTCTTATTTTTTATTTTATTTTTTTTATATACCAATTTGTTGAAATTTACAACTATACAAATATGTACATCAAGTAAATAAGCTGATAACGATTATAATGATATGTATAAACTTGAAAAGAACTACTCATCAGGAGCACTTATTTATTTAACAACATGCATTTATTTAATTAATATTTAATCCTAATAAGTTTTACATGACCAAGATAAAGAATACAGAGACTTAAACACACACACACACACACACACACACACACACACACACACACACACACACACACACACACACATATAATATATATAACGAACACAATATATATATATTTAACCTATATCTGACTGTAAAAAAAAAAAAAAAATAAAATAAAAATATTTAACATTACACAGAACACAAATAACATAAAATATATCTTTATATTTAACTATTAAAAAAGTTTTTTTTTTTTAACATCTGATCAACTTTCAATAACGTTCAAACTTCATCAGTTCATGAAGCACTTGTTATAATAATGAATTAAATTGTACAGTCTACTTTTAGTTTTTTTAATCTTTTTAATGAATTATAGTTTTATTTTCAGCACATGAGTAATTATTAATGTAACTAGAAATCAAATATAATATATTATATAATATCTATGAAAATATTTTCTATTTTTTTATCTGGCTGATTACGCAATATTCTAAAATTTATTACATTTTTTTTTTTATTACTTTTCAAACATACCAATACTTGTATAATCATTTTCTAATTTATTTATTGATACAATGTTTCATCAAAAAACTGTGGAATATTTTAATTATTACACTGCCTATTTGAAATAAATTCAGAATATACGAATATTTCTTTTGAAACAGGTTATAAATTAATTTTATAGTAATTATTGAGTTTTGAGTAGTAAAGTTTTATCTTAGCTTTAATTATTTAGTATTTTTAAAAGTTATTATAATAAACAGTTTTTATTGGAAGAATGTTACAATATACCTAAATCAAGTGCAATTAGTTATAAATATGACTATGATTCCATTCATAAAATATTTACATTAGTAAATAATGATCTCTTAAAAATACATTAAAATTTAGAACACTCACTAACATCTGCAATTTTTAGGTTGTATTTAAACTAAACATGGTTTTAGTATGTTTTATGTTAATAGTTTTTTAGGTTTTATAATTATCTTCAAGTAGAACTACAACCTCCATTGATTTTTGCTTTCATCCAAAAATATCTCGTGTCTCTGTCTTGTGATAAAGCCGTTGAGTTCCCTGTTCTGGAAAATTGGTTATTCCGCTCAGCGAAGTCTAGACCTCCCGACTTGTCACCGATCAAATTATATTTCAGTCTCTATCTAATTTGTGTTTTCCTCCCAAGACATAGTTGGTGACCTACTATCTAATACACATTTTGATCTTCACTGCTTGCTCAAAAGTAATCCCTCTCTATTATTCAGTCTTTTGATATCACACCTCCTCTAGAAACTATTCTCATAAAGAACTTCATATAAGGAACACATTTCTTCTAAATACTAACCAAATACTAATCGATTCTGGAACTTGACAGTTCCCTGTATATGATGAGCGACTGACGAACACAATTTATAGATTTTTTAGAGTTTCGTGATATAAGATTACTAACCAAAAATAATTCATATCAACTAGGATTGATGAATTAATTGCCACATGTATTGGGATTATTTTATTAGAAAACTAGTTTCAAATGCTAAACATTCATCGTCAGTTCTAAAACATACAACATTTTTCAACGCATCAGTCCTATGTTACATAAATTTATGTAACAGATTTCACATTGCGGATCTCTATTAGAAGAACCGAGAGAGAAGGAAGTTGAAACTGCCGTCTTAAAATTTAAATACCATAAAGCAGCCGGAACTGATCTGATCTCTGCTGAATTAGCCAAACACTAGCAGCCTACGAATAATCATATTTTTAAGACCTGGACCACATTTAAATGATTCTTTTTTTTTTTTTTTACTATTTATTAAAATTTATAACTGTGTACATAGATAAAATACATCTAGTAAATGTGATTCACATCGCTCTCACTCAGCCTCCACTGGGTTTTCTTTAACACCAGTGACGCATCTAAGAGAGAAGAGCGAGGACCTCTCTGTACCTGGCTTGTCCTTCCACTCATGGAGGGAAAGGTATGGCTGAGAGATCACTAGGATGAGTGTGTATTGTATATAAAGTACGATTTTGTTTTTAACTTTTAATTTAATTTGCTATTAGTACAACTATTCATTTATTTATTTTTATTTTATTTTTTTAATTTTACTATTACATTTAATCTATATTTATTTTGTATATGTTTACAATACAATTGTATATTGTTTATGTATTGCTAGGTTTTTTCAGCTATCTTTTTTTAATTTTATTTTATTAAATAAATATTTTTTTTATTTTTTCTCATTGTAAATTGTGTGGATGTTATCATACGCCATCTATATTACTTATTGCCTACATTTGTAGCAGATTGTTATAATTACAGAATAAAACTTTAAAAAAAAAAAAAAAAAAAGTATATGTGATTATAAAAAAAAAAAAACCTGTACCACTTACAACCCATGAAGGGTCTTGGGTTCAGTACTTAGGTAGGCTGTACTGTTTCTAAGCCAACGGTTGTGAAAGGAGGTGATTTGACCAGAGTTCACGCTCAACCGCCAGGTTTTTCCCCAATTAAGGGTACCCACTTTTTAGGAGGCTGGGTGTGCCCCAGGAGGGTCTCCCGACCTCGAATTCGATCAACGGCCGAAATAACAGAAAATAAATTTTCTGCCTTCAGTCGGACTCGAACTCGGGCCCGGGAGCATGGTAGTTAAGTGCCTTACCCACTGAGCTACCGCGCCTCCTGCATATGTGATTATAAATGACATGTAAATTGCTTGTAGAGAATAAATAAATAAATTGGAGAATACATTGGAATTAGAGAAGGTCCTTATGCATCTACGTTTCAGATGCATAAGGGATTTTTCGAAGGATTTTGGATTGTAAGGATTGAATACGAGATGAGGTGGATGGTGCACCAAAGCTCAACTTCGTATTTCTAAAAATATCTAATTACTGTCATATAAATCATACTCTTGTTGTTATTCGTTAGGTTTTTTTTATACATTTTTAAAGAAGTTGAAAAAAATTTTAATGGTATAGAAATTATTGATCAAAAGTCGATATTAATCAGAAATAGTCTATAACGATTCAAAATTTTATTTTGAGTACCCTGAACGTCGATAGAAATATATTAAAGTGTATGAGGCATAGAGTGTATTTTTATTAATAAAAAGGTTTGGTTGTTTATTGTGCCTCAACGCACTTATGTACTCCAACTAGGGCCGGAAGAAAGAGCTATCCTACAGGTTACCAACCTATTTTAGCTTATTTTTAATTTTAACCTGCCCGTGAGATTCGACCCACAACCTTCAGAACCAAGGCATAATAGGCCATCGATCCCTCTTAATGATCAGGTTTTCTAGTAATTTATTTTACATATAAATATTTTTAAACATAAACTTATATTAATATTCGAACAATAATTTCCAATAACACTTTTTAGGGATTCAAAATTCGGATTCTGAGCCGCTCGAAAATATGATTTATATATATTTAGTCCATTACTTGTGTCTTGAACTCGTGGCGTTAACACACATTATTCTTCGAATAATGATATAAAGATTGAATCCTGAATACTACTGATTTATAACTTAAAAACAGTGTATTAAGATTTCTTAATCTAAATGTTGTACTCAAAACTACTTTTAATCACAATAACGTACTTAATGCACCAAATGCAACTAGTGTATTATTAAACGTTTTATAAATATACAAGTAGAGGATAAAAGACTGAATCCCAAGGTAAGGGACAGTGAAGTTTGGGTCCCTTCACCACGTTCCAGTCACGTGGGCGTGCACGTGGCTGCGAATACTTTACCTCATTATTATCCTGAATCGATAGCTCTTTATATTTAAAGAAGGAACGTATTCTGCTGTTTTTCCCTGTACATTTTTATAACTAAATAAAATTATATAAGTTATATCTGAGTCATTTTGATTGACATTACTCACGAGCTATTGGTGAAGTGAACACAAAGAGCTCAATTAGGATTGATGAATTAATTGCCACTTCTATAGGGATTATTTTATTAGGAAAATAGTTTCGAATGCTAAACATTCATCTTCAGTTCTAAGACATACAAAATTTTTCAACACATCAGTACTATGTTACATGGATTATATAGACTAAAGTTTTAAAAATGTAAGACCAGAAATCAAACATCAGTAAGCACCTCAGGAGGTCTAAGAAATAAATGAAATAGAAATGTACTAATCACTAAATTCGCGAATAGTGGAAAGAAGGGGGCAGGTAGGTTAGAAGTTTTTGATTTTCTATGGGATTTCCCGTATGACTCAGATTTTTTCCGTTCCTATGGTAATCTAATTTAAAATGGGGCTATTGGATATGTTTATCTGATCATTTAAACAAAAATCTGGATCGGTTTTAAACGATTTTATTATTTCTAATGATTTACAAATATTAAATTTTAGGCTATTTTCTACTTGATGTAGTATGTTTACTGCCGAGTCTTTATTAAATTTGTGGTTATTTTCATTTAACGGATAGCGAAATAGGAGTTTTGGGTGCTATTAGTGTATGCATATACTAGGGAGTGAGTTGTGTAAATATACTTTAACTATTTAATAATATTTGCAATTGCATACATAATGTACGAAAAATAAATTTGAGAAAAATGATTACAATGACATGTTAATCACATGTACAGAACTACTCACTAGTTGCACATCAATAAAACATTTACATTAGAAGGTAGTAATGCTCCTCAATGCTCCTTACTTTGTCCCTAAAAAACTTATCCTTAAAGATCTTAATGAACCATATGTTGTTGATTTAGCCCACACCAGATACCTGTCTTTTCATAGTAAGCTCCATAATCACTAAAATCCGTTAGTTTCTCAACTTGCTTCCCCCTCCATTCCTGATAATCCTCCGAGCCGTCTGAAACGAAGATGGCCTAGAGACCTTCTAGTTTAGAAGTTTTAATAAAGTGCTACTGATGAGTAGTTCTTTCCAAGTTTTAACATGTTATTATAATCGTTGTCAATACATTTACTTTATGTATATATTCTGTACAGTTGTAAATTTTAATAAATGTATATAAAAAATAAATAAAAATTCATTAGAAGGTATCTTAGGTATTTATTAAGACACCTCAAGGGATTACCAGGAATAAAATAGTTAGGATAGGTATCCGGTTTGGGTCGAATCAGCAATTCATGGAACATTAAGAACATTATGGATAATTTTGTTTACAATAAGGAGCATTGGGGGTTTTATAAAGCGTTTTGGATTGTAAGAATTGGATACGAGAAAAATTGGAAGGTTTATTGGAGCCTTAAAGCTTAGCTCCATATTTCTAAATGGGTCTGACTACTGACATGGAAATAAGTCTTTAGTAATTTATTATCTTTGAATGCTAGTAAATGTTGGAGTGGTCAGAAATGACGGGCAGTTATCGTCTTTCATTATTTAAATGGGATTACTATATTAACATTTAGGAATTGGAAATGGAAAAGAAAATTTAGTAAGATAGTGAATGTAGTTTCGACTTTTAATTTAATTTATCTTTATTTTTATTTTTATTATTTATTTATTTTTACTTACTCAATGTTTTTTTTTAGTATTTCATTTTATTTATATGTTTATTGTTTATGTATAGGAAGTTCTTTCTGTTATATTTTTATTTTATATTATATATATATATATATATATATATATATATATATATATATATATATAATTTTTTTTTTTTTATCTTTGTACATAATGTGTGAATGTAATCATATGCCATCAATATTACTTGTTGCCCACATTTTCACTGCGTCTAAAACCTACCTCATCCTGTCTTCATGTACTCTTTAATGGAGTACCGTTAAATAATTATGAACCGATACCATACTTTGGATTTTATCTGGACAAGAAACTCTCATGGAGCCCTCAGACATGTCAGACAAAAAGCTGCACGTAAATTTAGACTGCTCCAACACTTGACAAACTTTCAAATCACCCGATTAACTACAAAACTCATTATGACTATTATCAGACCAATTACCTCGAAGATTCCAATTTACTTGAACCGTTCCAATCTGGTTTCCGCTCACTTCACTCAATCCGCTCTCACTAAAATCAGCAGTGACATTCAGGCTACGATGGATAAAAAAGAATTAACCAACCTGATACTCCTAGACTTTTCCAAAGCCTTCGATTCCTTAGACTACACTATTCTCTTTTCAAACTGAAATCACTAAACTTCCCTAATAGTGCTCTCTTGTGGTTTCATTCACTCCTCTCTCACCGTTCTCAATCAGTTACCATTACCAACCAAGGTTCATCCTCTTTCCTTACTTTGCAATCAAACTTAGCTCAGGGATTTTCCTAGAAATCTCACATTGCACAAATATTCGTAATCTCCTAATATCCTCCTTCATCTTCCCCCAATTTGACTATGGGTGTGTGATTTATGGTGGGCTCTCGACGACTCTTGAGAAATGATTAAAGCGAATCATGAATTGCTTTATAAGGTTTGTCCTCGGATCCTCAAGACGCTCTCATGTGTCCCATCTCTACACCGAGATAAATTGGCTTTCCCCTTTTCTTTAATTTATTTTATTATAAACTTGTATTTACTTTATGTTGTCTTATTGCATTATTCTATTTAAAATATCTTGGCCAGATGTGATTTACTTTTTATAATTCATTTGTTGTTATTCTTAAGGGACTTTATCCCAGAATAAAATTTATATTCTATCTATCTATTCCGACGATCGATTGGCACTTTAAAATTACTCCACCGTTCCTGACATCTACTTCCCCTATCCACGCGTAAACTCTTAGTATCCTCCCTCATCTTTCCCCAATTATAACTATGGATGTGATTTATGCTGGTCTCGCGATGATTCTTGAAGATAAATTAAAGCGAATCATGAATTGCTTTATTGTTCTGTCGCTGATGTCTTTGATTTGGCACGAACCCGATACCTTTCCTTTAGTAGTAATCTTAATGCTTATCCAAATCCACTTGTTGCTCTACTTGCTTCCTATTTCATTCCTGGCAATCGTCCTAGGCTTCTGAAAAGTAGATGGCCTCGGGATCTTTTTCCATTGTAGATATATTATTAGAGTACAACCAATGTGTAGCTCCTCTACAAGTTTTTGTCATGTCACTATTTAGCTTTGTTTACCGTATATCTACTAGATTTATTAGTCAAATAATATTGAAAAACTAATACTCTAAAAACTAAATCAAAATGTACTCAGATCGTTAAAAAAATAATCATGTTTTTATGAAAAAAAAGAAAAAAAAAAAAAGATGCCTGGAAGGGTTTGTACGGTTATTCCGTAAGAAACGGGGAAGGGATATTTAAATATTAATTAGCTGTAGGTGGCCAGTGGGCTGTCTTTCATTCAGTTCTTTTTAAGAGAAAATAAGGTTTAAAATGCATTATCTTTCATGAAAATATAAATAGAGGCACTGAGGGATTTTAAGAATTTAAACCAGCCGCGAATAAATAGTCCTTAGACCATTCTCATAACTCAGGATTAGAAGACGTGACGTGACCAGTGATAATGGAATAGTATTCTCTCTTTTCTAAAGTCAGTTTATTAAAACATATCTTCGAGTTATTAATATTTAGTATTCACAAAAAATAGTTGTTTACAATAGAATATTCTAATAATCTATATAATAAATAAATTATAAATCTACTATATAGCTATCTATTTTGTTTTCACATTGGCTTATAGGAAGAAAAATCAAACCATACAGTTAGCAAAGCCTGTCAAAGTTTTAAAGAATAATTACAAATATTAGTTTCATTTTAAGAATTACATTAATTATATTAAAAAAGAGCATCTGTTAAATAATAAATAAAATAAGAAACACTTCATGAAAACAATTAAAAAAGATGTGATGTTCTTTCTATAATTCATTTGTTGTTATTATTAAGGGACTTTGTTTCAGAATAAAATTTATTTCCTATAAAAAAAAAAAAGTGTAGGGTCTGAACCAGGGAGGAAGGACAAATACGCTGTAGACCTGTACCATGGGCAGCTTAATCGAAGAAGAAAATGTGTTGAATATAGTAGTTAGGTAAAAATTAAAGAGCAATAGATGTAGTTATATAGGCCAGAGAGAGATTATTGAAAAACTATTTAATGGGGCCAGAGTGGCAAAAACTACTTTACTTAATTAACTGTTAAAATAGAGGCAATGTGTATGTTTAAATCATAGTTATTATTTGTAACATTGTTAAACATTTTTAATCCTTGTAGTTAACTTGTATTTATGAAATCGTGTTTTATTTACTCCTTTATTTCTTTTTATCATTTTATATTTAAAATTTCTCACAGGCGGATTTGCCAATTTCAAGTAATGTCATTAATTTAAAAAAAATGTACAACTAATAAATACTATGGTTAATTGTTTGCGGGTGCTTACTGTCCATATGATGGACTATCCTATATGTTGCTAACCTATTTGATAAAAATAAATTTGATGTTGGTGGAAATCGAACTAATTACCTTCGTGTCGGGCGATTTCAGACTCGCCTTGTGCCATCTGATGACCATTTCCAATGCCCTGGGCCATGAGACTCAACAGCAAATACTACACTTAGTAAAACTTACTTAAATACTTAACATTACCTTACAGCTAGTTACTTTCAGTCCATATTTTTTCATGAAAATTGTAATTAACTAAAAGGTTGTTCACCATCTTGATCCGTGACACTTTGGTGTTATTATTTGGTACATGATTGAAAGTATTTCATAAGCATTACCTTTGATCATTTAAATCAAGTTAATGGAATTACCTTTTAAATAGGATTGGTAAGTCAGCTTACCTTGTTATTGGTAAGGATTTTTAGTAGTGTTTCTAATTCTGCTTTTCGTATTTTTCAATTTCTAGAAGTTTGTCTCATAAAGTGGTTTAAAACCTAATCAATCCTATCTTCTTCTAGTACGTGCTATGATCATCTCAACATCTATCGCATCAACTAACACTTCATATTTCCAGCGTAATTGAAGTCCTTCTATTGGTTCTCCTCATTTCATTTTTTCAATTCTTTGATAGACTGTTGTAATCTTTAATCCCAAGAACGTAAACGTTCTAATCGAACGAATTGGAGCGAGGTAAATCCGAGTTAATCTAAATTCAGCTCAAGATTTCTTTGCCGAGGCTATACTCCTTTGTGATAAAGTAGCCTAAGAATACGTTTGAAGGTTTCTACTACAAAGTATTTTTATTTCCTTTTAGCCGTCATTGCAATAAGAGGCGAGGATATATAGCCACTTCCGGGTTCCTTTTATTAACATTGTTAGTAAAACCTTTATAATTATGATACAGCACAAAAGGTGAGCTCTATGTAGTTATTTTTTTATTATTGTGAAGATATTGCTCATCATTGGCAGCTCTTCAATAAGTTATATATTAGAAGATTCCGATACAACCTTCTTTCGTCTCCTTGGTTTTATCAGAACAGATGGTATATTAAGATCTTAATGGATAAGTTTGTTTGTGAAAAAGTGAGGTGCACTGACGATTTTTCAAAGGCTTTTGGATTGTAGAAATTGGACACGAGAATAATTGGGTGGTTCAGTGGAGTCCCAAGCTCAACTCCTTATGTCCAAATATGTCTAATTACTGTCGTTTAAATGAGTCTCTTGTAATTAATCAAAAGGTTTGAACCTTTATTTTTAGTAGTTGTCGAAGTAGTTGATAACGAAGGGCAGTTTTTGCCGTTTTTGTTGTAGACCCTGACAAAACATTTAAAATAGAGAGTAATGTTAAGTAATAATATAAACAATGAACAGAAATACACTTAGAACTATACGCACATAAAAAAAATATAAGGATATTATTCGACAGAAGTAAAAAATATGTATAATTTTTATTTATTATTGCTTAAGGAAGTAGGCTTTTTACAATGGTCTTGAACCTGACTAAATATAAAATATATAAACTCATATTTAATGGTACGGAGAAAGCTTGTATGATGGATAGAGGGATGAAAGGAGTTTCACGGTTACGAGTATCGAGTTCGGAATAAAATTTTCTTAAATATATAAACCTAATCGCTAAAACCAACAGAGAATTTGATTTTAGGAAGTTAGAAGGTATGAGATGTTGAAACCGAATGGCTTGCTTAGGGATCTCGGATTATACTCGTAATGGCTACGGTAGGAGGAAAAGAGCCACTTCACGTTTGCATAAATCCAGGAAATGGAGCTAGCCCTTGGGAGTCTTAACTACCTTCTCCATTTGCCCTATTTTAGGTAGAGTGGAAGTCCGCAAAATATATATTTCATTGCAGTATAATCGCTTTATATTTTTATCGGAGCTGATCTTGTATTTAAAGTCATGAGTGGATGAAGGAAATTTATGTTACAATAATTCTGTTTTCAAATACAGAATAAAATAGCTCCTTCCTACATAGAAAGCGCTTAACCATGAACCGTGGGTTCTTTTAAACAGAAATCTTGGGCTGCTATTGATATCAATAGTCCAGTAACTTTAGGGTGAAAAGTGAGTCCATTTAAAAATTATTCACAACAAGTTTAAAATTTTAATATTAGTTTTAACATAAAAAATTAAAGAAAAAATAATATCTTCTGATATGAAAACTTTATTAGGAAATTTATACATATCTTATATGTGAAACGTTTCTTTGCTGGGCCATCTTCTCAAATGTATAAAAAATTTAATATATTAATATGAATTCAACTTCTATTACCTGTAATACATTATTCAAAAGTCTAAAAATAAATAATCATTCGTAAAAAGATTCATCGATATGTTAAATTTGTTGTTTCTGAAAGCATAGAAGTTAGGTTGCAAAATTTAAAAAAAATAAATAAAAATAAAAATTTATGAATACTGCATTACAAATAAAAACTAAAACAAAATGGTTTTTCCAATTTATGTTAATATAAAACTAGTTGTGAATAACTGGAGTATAGATAAGGTACAAAAGTTGGTTAACTTTTATGCATTTCTATTATTGACAGTTGTTTTAAAATGTTACAGTATATATTTTATATTTTTTATTTTAAAAGTCAAGTTTACCTATTAATAAAGCATAAGGAGCTCTAATTTTAGTTATATTAGTTTTGGGACCTACAGCTTTATCATTATTTTTTGTTTTAAAGTCCTCAAATTTCACATGTAGGCTCTAATCCGAAATGGTGAATTAAACGTGGGTGCTAAGAACTTGATTAATTTATGTAGTATTATTTAACCAAAGTTGTAAAATAGAAATGTAAAAACGTAAACTAGAAACAATCATACTGACTTATATGATAATTTTCCGAAAAATGCTACTTTAATGTCACGACCATTTAGCGAAAAAAAAAAAACAAAAAAAAAACAACATTTTTCAGGAACTCTTGAAGAATTGTTGAAGAACAAACATAACAACTACATTTTTTATTTTCTAATAGTATCAAACATATAAGGTTTAGAACAAATTTTTATGTCGAATAAATCGATTAATCATATCGTATACGTTTTCATGAAAAATATTTGTCACACAGCACCTCTCTCCTTATTTGCTCTTCTTCCCTTTGTGACCCACTTTTTTCCATTGCACTAAATGCTTTCTATATATTTACTTTGAATCTCCTAAAAGTGAGAATGTATTCTGTGGATGCAACTGCTTGAACAATTAGGCTCTATGCATACATGACGATATATCCACATGAAGTTCCATATTACAACTTCGAAATAGAATCTACGAGACAGATATTTCGATAATAATTGATTCATTAGGATATAGGTCCAGAGGAAATCTTTTCATTGTCTAAAAATGATGAAATCATATTATCTTCTTAGCAGCGTACAAATATAAACTGGAAGTAAGTAACTACATAATCAAATTTTTTTTTACACAAAATACATAATTATGAATTATAATATTTCGTAACAATAACATCAGGATGGTTACAGCATGGTTCGGATGGAGTGGTTTAAATGAATACAAATGGAATATGGTTTTTTGGACAAAAAAGAAAAGTTATAAATATACTGTCCTTATACAAATATTTTTAAAATAAACTGATCACCAATTTTCTATTTCCGTATCTCTAGAGCTGGAAGTCACATAATTATTGTAAAGGTAAGATTTCAAAACAGCTAGCGGAGCGTAACAGAAAATGCACCCCAAGATCCTCAGTGTTCCTCCAAGAACTTTAATTCACTGTCATAAAATCTCATAAATGCATTAGAATGGATTATAGTTACGGTAGAAGGCACAATAAATTATCTCTCTTTATGAGAGATACATATTCAAATGATATGTATTTGATTTTAAGGTTACAGATTTTATAATAACAAATAGAATATTTTAAAGATACGCAATAAACCATCTCGCCACAGCCCTTAACAGGAGCTCGGGGAATCGGTAACCAGCTGGGCCGTACCACAAAGGACAGTTTTTCTACCTTCCTTTTACTTTATAATATTTGGGGTAAACATTATATCCTCAGCACTTTTCCTCTCTCCATCTACCGAGAAACTAGTAGGCGTGTTGGTTAAGACCTGTGTGTGGGAACGATGCTTTAAAAAAGGACGGAAAAATATTCTCCTGGTCTTGTTTCTTGAGCTCTGATCTGGTCTGGTGCTTATTAATTAGTAGGCCCCACGCTAACATCTGGAGAAGAAATTATATACATTTAATTAGATACCTATTTAAAATATCATTTATAATTTGTGAGGCAATTAAGACTGGCATCCCTTTAGATTAAAGCTCATCCGGTCTCGACAGAAAGCCTGGACATAGCACAACTTTATATGAAGAGTATGTTATACTGTTACTTTTTCGTAGATTCACAGGGGTTAAATCTTAACAGCTGAAACAAGCCTTCATAAATTTTAATAAAATAAAACTAATTGGAATTAATGAATGTTTGATTGTGTGGTATAGAATATATTTATTTTTAAATTTTTCAAAAGCTAAATGTCAATGGCTTAGTATCAAATATATTTATTTTTAAATTTTTCAAAAGCTAAATGTCAATGGCCGAACAGAAGCAGCAGACAGGCCAAAGACATTTCCATTTCATATCAAGGCGATATTAAATTGAAGAGAGGAGGCTGGAAGTAATAGGCTTTAGCATTCCTTTGAGAATCCGCTCGGCCCTGACTCGATCCCCAACGAATTGTTAAATTACAACTTGGCAACCGCAACTCTACAACTCGCCCCAGTTAGATAGGCCATTAGTGGTCGCTCGGTCTTAGCCCAGCTCTCGATAAACAGCTTTAATCCTATTACCAGCCACTCAATTGGCCTAGTTAAAAAAATAAGAAGTTTTTTAAAGAGGTATTCTGTTAGCAATGAATAATGTAGTTGACATGACTTGGTAATGAAGGTGAGAACTCTAACTTGAGATTCGAAATGCTTGTAACAATATTAACCATATGCTTTTTATTCCAGCCGTTTATATAAGAAATGAGGTAAGTCCAGTTTTGGTTTTTGCGAGATGTTTAAAAGTATGCATTTAAATCAATTTAAAAATATTGGTAAGCATTTAGAGGTATATTTTAAATATATTTTGGTAACAAATTTTTTAATATGGAACAGTATAACTCAAAAGCGATGCGTTTTTCTGGTGCGCGAGGGGGTTACGCGTAGTTAATAGTTTGTTATTAGGAGAGGATTTTTTCCATCAATATTTTTTTCCATCAAGATTATTTTGAAAAAAAACTTCCCTGCTTTTGTAAACTGCAGTTACAAATATAAAATTATTTAATAAATATTATATATTAATAGTATATGAATTAAATATATTTTCAAGATACTTGAAGATATAAAATAAAAATGTAACTGGTCAATCCTGATACTTAATAATTCCAGATCGTGAACGCTCCACCAGCCAAGCCCCCCCAGCCTATTATGGCCCTACCCCCTGCACCCCCTTCCCTACCCCTACCACCCCTACCAAGCTATAATAAGATTTATTATCTTAATCAACTGACTCAATGCTATTATAGCTACTCTAAAAAGAAGAAAATTTACTTTCCATGAAAGGCTTCTAATTGAATACCTCCAATTTTCCCTTTAACTTTTTTTTATTCTATTTTTTTCATTTTTTATTTCATTTTATCTCTCTGCTTAAAAATCAAAATATTGCTATGGAAGACAAAAAAACGAAAGAAAGGTTTAGAAATAGTAAAGAATATTAATTAGAAAAACACTTATTATGTGTCATTAAAATATTTGCATTTATAAACATTGTATCAATGAATCGTGGATTCTAATGCTTTTTTTTTGTAACTCATGTATTTAATTTCCATTATGGCGCAAATTTTAAATTACATCAAAACGTTCTTTGGTATTGACCACCATTTTTTTTTTTTAACTTCCTCTATTTTAGTAAATTCTCTATCGACGTTGCACAGCCGACCGGCTAGGACCATTTGACAGATCTTGCTGTACTTGAGTCATGTGAACATAAAAAGGAATATAAACTTAGTCTTCATTAACTGGAAAGAAGGATTTTGTTTTTAGCTCAGAATGTTCAATGAGTAAAACAATCTTTGTGCAACTACTTTACTTGTTATGAATACGAATCAAATGTTGAATATTTTAAATTATTATTTTCTAATAATATAACAAATTAATATTCATCAATTTGGTTAAAGACCATTCTGGTTAATTGCAGTACTATTTTTTTTAGGTATCCTATCGAAAATTTGAATAAGATCGCTTTAACAAATAAGGGTATATTTTAATAAAGGGTTGAAAACGATTTCAAAATTTTCAACTGGACAAATTACATTTACGAATGAACTCTGCTTCAAAACAGCAAAGGCTTAAATATTGAAACCACTAATTAAAAACATTCAAGAGATAATATAATGATTAAAAAAGATTTTTTTTTTCATAGTTAAACACACAGTAGAAGTGAATATAGATTTTTTTCATAGTAGTAAAAAAAAGGGATTTTTTTTTTTTTTTGTATAAATTGAAAACTTTTATTGTAAATTGATCTTTTTATTCCACTTGATATGTAAGGTGTAATGTTAATTATTATAAAACTTGAAGTAGAAGAATACAGTTACTGAATTTAGAAGAATATTCGTAACTGTTTAAATGAAAAGAGAAAATGTTTGTGAATTGATCAAAAAATAGGTATTAATAGTGTTAATTGACTTACCACAGAGTTTTAATGGTTTATTTTAGAAATATTTTGACTAGGTTCAGGTGAATTCATCTGAAAATTTATGTTAGGTTTTATGATATATGCTTCTTTTTATATATTGATTGATGATGATTAATTCCTGATATCCCTGGTGGGACGTAGGGCCGTTATGAATGTTCGCCATCTGTCTCTGTCGGCAGTCAGTTCTCCTATTTCTGCCCATCGTACTCCAGTACGTTCTGCTTCCGCCTCTATGGACCTCCTCCAGGTTATCCTGGGCCGACCAACTCGGCATCCCTGTGCGTTCCAGTAGAGTGCTTCTCTTGGGCTTCTGTGTCCCTTGGGACAACTTGAGACAACCCCATCTGGTGCCACTATGCTACCCAGGAATTGAAATGACTCGACTGTCTCGATTCCTTCATTCCCAAATAATATAGGGTTAGTGGATATCGAGTTAACCTTTACCCCTTTGATCTTTCCTTTATTTATCTCCAAGCCATTATTTCTCGCATTTTTTTCTAGATCTGTCAACTCCCCGGAGACATCTGTATTCTTGTGTGCTAGGAGACAGATGTCATCTGCATAATCCATTTCTACCAGGCGTCTAGTGAGCCCCTTTGGAGCAGAGGAAGAGTCTCAGCGTCCCTGCTTGCTGCTTTCATTTATTCGTCCAGAACCAAGAGAAAAAATGGGGAGAGAAGACAACCCTGCTCTTTTTATACATTACTAGATATTTATTAACTTAACAGTTTGTAGCTGTTAAAAAGTTATAAATTTTGTTCATTGATTAGGAAGCATATAGAATATTAATAATTATTGTATATATTTTTCGATATATATTAAATAGGTTTAAATAAATATTATTAGTTTAATTGATTGTTAAAATGATGTTTGTTTAGCGCCTGCTTTGTTTGGCTGTTTTTTAGGCGGCATTGCTTTTTAGATTTTATATATTGGACACCTATAAGACTGACTCTGTTTGTTCACTAATTTTGTTTCATTAAAATAACTTATTAATTGTATCTGTATTTACTGAATATATGTACAGTATAAAGTTGTAAGTATCAATAAAAAAAAACAAAAAAAACTTTATCTTCGTTTAATTACATATCTGATTTCAACAATACACTTTTATGCGAATATAGACCCCGTAGCTTTTTGGCGTGAGAAGACAATACTATTTTGTGCATTGTCTTTAATTAGATTCGAAAAGTGATTGGTCTACCTATGCTTCTGGCATAATAGTCTTTTGCTACAGAACTCGCTTTGTTGCAGGAATCTACCTAAACACAGAACGCCAAACAATCAGAAACACGTTTAACAATGTGTCATTGCTTAATAGGTACTTGGTAAGCCATGTTTGTCAGGTTCATAACAATATAATATTTTCTAGGAATCATTGGAAGACAATCTGTCAATAATGCCTTAAGGTTTTTGTTTTAATATAATAAAAATTCTACATACTTCTTATATTATAAAAAATTAATTTATAATTATATCATTTATGATTTTATCGAACTTTATGAAGTGTCAAAATACACTCTTAATCTTCTTAAAATTCATTCACAATTCGAATTAAGATGTTCTGAATTATATATCGATTTCTGAATGCATTATTTTCTTAGCATCATCAATTTTCATTGATTTCCTTGCCTAAAAATATCTTCCATCCACATCGTGAAATTCAATCTCAAAATACCGACTCCTTTCATGAATTTGCTTCATTTGAAAAATGAGCAATATTCGTGCTAATTTTGGAATTCCTTACTTATCTTGGAATGCTGCTAATATTTTATTTATCCTCTCATAGTCAATCATTAGATTTATTTCTCTGATTTACATGATGTATTTTTTTTATATAGTTATTATTTTCATTTTATAAATTTGACCAATAAAAAATGGGAAAAAAAAATATTCATAAACATTTAACTTTTATGTTTCTCTTTTTATATAATCTACTACTTTTTACTATGTATATATACTAAAGTTTAATAGTTTTTTTTCCATAAAAAAAGCAACTGATTCAATAGTCTTATTTATCGTTCTTTCGTTGTATACAAATACGGGGAATGTGCAACGGGATGAGAGATATATTTTCATTTTATAAACAAGTATTCAATTAAGAATTAAATTAAATCAGCAATAAATGGTTAGTCGAAATGTTGAGGGAAAATAGCATTTTCAGACTGACCTTTTTCGTTCAAACCTAGATAGTTCCTAAACGGAAGGTCCTAGCGACAAATATCATGATAAAAAAATATTCTTTATTAAATTTCTAATCAGGAAATTGTGTATAAAATTTTGATCCAAGCAACGAAAATAGTGCTACAGCATGTCAAACTGTTATAGTTTTGAGTATGAAAAAATGTTACACATTTTAGGGTGAAAGTTACGTTACAAGGTGGCTGTTTTCATTTAAACCAAGATAGCAAACGGTATGTCCTAGTGACAAATGTTATATATCAAAATATGTTCTCCATTATATTTTTGATTAGGAAACTATTCGCAAATTATCGATTTGAGCATCACCAACAGAGCTAAAGCGTGTCAAAATGAATGTGAAAAAATGTTACCCCAAAAAAGCATAAACCTCCAGCAAAAAGACATATCTATGTCAAAAATATGTTTTATGATTTGGTATTTAAGTTGAGCTTACATTTTAGCTCGTAGTTTAAACAATTAAAACGTGCGTGTCTTTTGTAGTCTGGTTTGTCAAAAGTGATTAAACTGGAAAAAAAAAATTATATTGCTATCACAGGAAAGGATTTAACAGCCAATTTCCCAGTTGAACAAGAAGATGAGATTAAAATTACCACTGGATATTAAATCGTATGTGAAATGTATGCCGATTGTCATGTAACGAGCCAACGAACAAAGCGGCGAGGGGGTTTATGGTTCTAAACGCCGCGACCAAATGATTTGGAATCCAATTTCCAATCAGGCGTTTAGGTTTGCAATTAGCTGAACTGCCATCCCAGCTCGCCGGCTAATATATCAACATATTGATTCTGCGACTTCTCTGCGTCTTTTGAATGTAAATCACATGTAGAATTCTGGGCATGAAATAAAAGAAACTTCATTCTGGGACACATTGTCTTTTAGCAATAAAACAAAGTATAAAATACGATGATCTCATAGTATGGATGAATCGCTTTCACAAAAGCAGTTTCTCGAAAATAATAATTGAGACTTATTAATGTTTCTAGTTTAAATAAAACTAATTAATACGTTCCTCGGAAAGTAAATATTACTTAAAACTAAATAAATTTTTAGTAGAAACATAATCTCAGAACAGAAAGAACTATGGATGTGCATGGTTATTGAGATGGCAGAACTATAGATGAACATTGTGAACCAGAATCCTACTGTTCAAATAACTAAGCTGAGAAATTCATTGTTCTGAAAATGTCAGATTACATAATCATCGAACCTATAAATGCTAACGTACATATTACAATAAATGCTGTCAGTAAATGTTTTACTGGACTTGTTGTTTTTTGGGGCTTAACGTACTTATGTACTCCAACTAGGGCAGGAAGGACGGGTTATCTTACAGGTTACCAACCTATTCTAGTCAGGGTGGGAAGGTCAAGATTTATTCGTGGTTTAGCCACAAAATTAATTTTAATCCTTCCAGGTGGGGTTCGAACCCACGACCTTCTGGTTAAGAGCGCGCTAAGACCCATCCCCCAACTCACTGGGCAATCAACTCCCCTTTACTTGAGCCACAAAGCTCCCTTATCATATATTAAAAAAGAAATAAGCTCTTATATAATCGAAAGATGTGATCAATTGTGGGTGCCTTCCTATGAAATTCAACGAGCTTACACAGATTTATACCTCATATTACAAACAAAAATTACGAATATATAGTCTAGGAGACAATGAAACATTTATTCAACCGACGAACGTAAAGCTACTGACAATTTTAATTTATAGTGCTTATCGGGTACAGTTTGGATTGCCACGTCTTGCAGTCCCACGGGCTTAGCAAGTTATAGGAAAAATATATAAAAAATAAAAACACTTAAAATACAGCCATACTGCGTACAATAAACATATTGAGATTGGAGAACACTCGAACCAAACCCGTTTTCCAATCCAAGTGTGTTAAAGAAATACACAATAAGAAAATAAGAAATAAAAAAAAACATTAATTTTGATTTACATTCGTAAGGTCTAAAATTTTTAACTCCATCTTCGTTACATATTATATCTCTGATAGTAAAATGTAAAATTGTTTTAGGTATCGTTTGTTGTTATTGTTGTTACTATGTTCTGTCATTAGTTTGTAGTTGTTACTTTGCATAATAGTCTAGTAGCCAATGAAACATTTATTCAACGTTCGAACTTAAAGCTACTGAAAATATTAATTGATAGTCCTTGTGGGTACAATTAGGATTGCCAAGTCTTGCAGTACCAAGCGGGTGCATTCTTAGTAAAATTTGAAGGATTAAAAGATTCAAATTGGACAATTTTTTATGTTCTATTCTTGTTAATACATAGTAGAAAATTAACAAGTTTATTAATAATTTTGCAATTTTAATGATACTGCAATAATATAGTTCAGCCTAAATTATGTAATTAAAATTTCGAACTTGTTTTAATCAATTACATGTAAAGAAATACAAGAATTCATAATACAACTTAAATATTCATAGAAATTGATAAAATGTTTTTCCCATGATTTATTTTCATGAAATAATTAAAACAATAGTTATCACAATCTTACGAAATTTTATTCCACACGTTGAGCGACATTTAACTATTAGAAGCGTAGACCAGTGGAAATAGTTTAATAAAACTACTACTTTTTTTAGTTTTAAAGCTTTTAACATATACATTTAAGAGAAACTAGTATTAAAATTTTGCGTGAAAACGCATAATAAAATAATTATTTTATGAATAAAATTAGAATTAATGACCATACTTTCTTATAGGAGGTGTCAATAATTGTAAGATAAGATGATTGTTTGCTTTTGAGTGTGAAATTATACCAGATATCCGATGGGACTCTGTCTCTATTCTAGTAGGGGGTGTTGTGGCAGAGCAATGGTGACGGTTCAATGGAGCGGAGAAAAGTCTTCAGCCAGGCTTAAAATAAATCGTCAACTATAAGAGCCTGCTATAAATAGATCACTTGTGGATTCTCTCTCTCATGGTGTGTGTGAGTATGATGATTATAGACTACAGAAAGATGATTATAGATCATGAAATAAAGACGTAATTCCGTTTTCCTGTAGAAAAAAATAAAGTTTTTTTTACAATACTTAATTAGAATAGAATAGAATAGAAAATAAACTTTATTCTGGGACGATGTTTAATTACAACTATTAAACATTTTTTTTTATACAGGAGATTCACTTCAGATGTGAAAACAAAAGAAAGTACATTTACAGCCCTTATTTCAAGTTTCTTTATATTTTTCAGGGGTTTATATTAATATTACAACAATGATAATAGCCCACTCCTATAACTCACGTTGTAAATTCTAATAATGCTGTCGTATTGCACTGTGTGTAACGTAAGAGAAGCAATCTTATATAAGTGTCATGGTTTTATTTATATATTAATATTAAGAATAAATATAAGTGTAAAACGATTCGAAAAACGTTTTCTTGTTAAGGAAGAAAAATATAAGCTGTAACCCATTTTTTAAATCCTGACATTGAAGCCTGGCAATATCGTGAGATAATAAACATTTTAAGAGTAATGAAGTTAATTATTTTTTAAATTACTAATATTCAAGTTAGATTGCATGTGTGTATGTACATTATATATATAATATTTGTAATATTATAAAATAAATACGTTATAAATTCTGAGCTGAAAAAGAAACCTTTTTTATATAACTTCAAAGAGATCCATCTATTCATTTCTTTCCTTCCCCACATAATTTCAAACAAAGGTATGGCTCTAATAGAGAATGTTTTGCCCTTTCTCAATTTCTTGTCCATTCACTGTTTCCGAGTAAATATAAATATTTCTGCTCTGCACTAATGGAATCAATAAATTTAATTTTTTTATCAACGTCTTCTCATAGCCTATTCTTACGAAGGCCTACGACGTTCACAGTGAACAGTTTACCAGCTTTTGCGTGTTCTTTTTCATGATCCTACCCCAAAATATGTCAAATTCTACTATAACATTCAATAGTCTGCTATATCTACATAATTTAAATTAATAAACTAAACTCAATTAAAACTGGCGTACCTCCATGGTCTTATATTCAACCAAAATTAAACCTGAGTCTATTAAAATATCCCAAAGAAAATACAAAACCTGAAGAATACAGAAAACACTTCGACAATATCATCTCCTTACCTGAACATTTGTTAATATTCTCAGACGGATCCAAGTCTAGTATAGATGACACTTCAACAGCATCTCATATATATATGTCACTCATATAACACATAAGTCCAAATTACACAAACTTTGCAGTATTTGTACTGCTGAAATTAATGCCTTCGCCATGGCTTTACGATACTGCTTGAGCTCTGCCATTGAATATCTTGTCCTGGAGTCAAACTCACACAGTGCTTTAAGCTCCATGAAGAGCATGTATTCAGATCACTTAGGAATACATTGCATTCGGGATCAGGTCAAAATTCGATATGAAGGAGGAAAAAGTCAGTATAAGTCATAACGATATGGCTGGTAAAGCAGCAAAAGAAGCTCTAGCCCTCCCAGGACTTGGCAAAACCTTTTCTAACGATATTAGCACGCCCACTTAAAGGCGATGTCCCACGAGTGGCAGGCTTTGTGGGATCACAGCCCACCAAGTAACCTCAAGTTAATTAAGAAAGACATTAAACCATGGAGCAGTTCCTGCCGCAGAGAAGAAGTGATTCTAACGCGATTAAGAATTGGCCATTCAAGAACTACACACCTTCACCTTATAACCAGAGAAGCTCCTCCCAAATGTGAAATAAATGGCAATGGTTTTTCAGTATATCATATGTTAACCGAATACCCTTACTATAACAAAAGGTTAACTGAATCATGAATACCTTGAGACATTTCAAAGGCGCTGGGAAACGATGAAAAAGTTTGTACAGAGAAAATCTATATCATAAAATATAGATAATTGAAATTAACTTTCTATTAAGAACAGACGAGATGATCCTTCGGTTTTACGCTCAAAAATCTCAAATAAATAAATTTTAAAAATAAGTAACTATAATCCAAAAGGTAGCTACAGTACATCCAAAATGTAGTTCGTAACACGTTTTGCTAATGAACGTCAATTATACGATTTGTATTTATCGATTCAAGAAAAAATTGGTTTGTAATATCTTTAAAAAGTATAAACCTCTTCTTCCCTCATGATACATTCATCAAACAAGAAACAATAAATCGTCAATAAAAACTGTCGTTAGAAAATCATAATATAATTTGATATCAGAAAATAATATATTTATTTATGGATAACGTAATTAGATATGTATTGTTTTAATATTAGACAACTCATTTATTCTTCTCAAAAAACTTTAGAAAACCTCCTTTTTTCTTCACAGCTCTTTGGTATCATTGTTTTTAAACAAATTTAAATTAATTTAGTGCTCAGGGTTATGCCTACAGCTTTCTAGGCTTATTTTCTTATCCATAGAATTTACAAGCAGAAGGGTAACAGAATTTCACAGCTATTCCGTTTAAAGTTAGTAGTTTATTAGGCCACTAGAGACTATCTCGTTACAGAGTCTTGTTCGTAGATATTGGAGTGAACTCTCTATAATGAGAAATTCCTCGTATCGCATCGGTCAAAGCTTCGTGTAATTACGAACTTTCGTTATTATAACTTTATAATTGTAACGAAATTATTTTATTTGCAAGGCACTACCTTAATACTACACAATAACAAGATAAATAAATGCCTTATATATTGTTTTCTTTTTCTTTTTTTAATTCAAATTTAAAACTGTATACAATATAAAAATATAATACATCAAGTAAATGTGATGGTAATGCTAAAAAAGAGACATCACTTGTTTTAAAAGAAACTACCATTGGTAGCACTTATAAAGGTTCTATATAATGAAGTACTATATTAGAAGTTTCCGAGGCCATCTTCTTTTCATGCGCCTCAGAAGGTTAGTTATCTGGAACGGAATGAGAAGCAAGTTGTGATACTACTGAGTTTGAATGGTTGTGGAGTTTGCTATGAAAGGGTTAATATCTGGATTGAGCTAAGTCAGAAACGCAAGGTATACTAAGATCTTTATAGATAAGTTTGTTTGTGACGAATTAAGGAGGATTTTTCTAAGGATTTAGGATTGTAAGGATTAGATGCGAGATCAATTGGATGGTTTAGTAGAGCCCCCACAGCTCAGCTCAATATGTCCAAATTGATCCTAACTAAATATGTCCAAAGAAAATGTGACGATAATGCTAAAAATGTCACGAAATCTAAAATCTTTTTCAATTAGTAAAATATTGTTTTGCTCGTGAATTTGAAAGTAAGAAGTCAAGGAAATAGTTTGGTGTGCCAAAATCAACATTGTGACGGATTTCGAATAATATGAACAAAATTGAACATAAGTGTTAAGGACTTGGAAAAATGTAGGGATTTCGGGCTTGTGAATACCCTGAGGTAGGGAAATGTCTCCTAAAATGACTGCGGCAGTGCCTAAGTAAAATTATTGCGATTAGAGGGACGTTTATAAAACAAAAGGCCTTGTATTTTGCACAAGTTGTTAGAAAACCTCTTTTGGTGGTACATGCAACCTTAATGACCTGGATAAGTAAAACCTTAAGTGGAATATCTCTTTAAGTGGGATTTAAATCCTGTCACCTAGAGATTCCATTTATCCAGGTTCGACTGTATTTTTAACTGGACGTTTAACGAATGTTACTACTTTATTAGAGGTTCTCTCTCCTTAAAACAGCCCATTGTTCAATATTATTATTCACCATAAATACACCTCATAGTTTAGTTAACATGCTAAATTTGTCGTTCTAGCCTTGTTTAGAAATCAAAAGGTCAAATAATTTTAAGTATGTTTATAAGACCAATGAGTTGAGATTTTATGGGTCGTAATTTATTCCTCCGCTGTTAAAGGGGCTTTCAAAGGATAGAAAACAACTTTGATGGCTTAAAACTAAGCCGCAAACACTTCCGCTTATCAAATATAAGTACCGCTTTTTAGTTTCTCAATATCCCACCCATCAATAATATTACGGTCCAATAATCTTCAAAGAGATTTATTTAGTATTACTTACAGTTTGGGAAACATTCGTCCGGATATTAAAACTAAAATTCAATACTTTTATTGCAGGATTCCAATATAAAGTACTAAAAAGAATACTTTTCAGAAAATTGTTGATAATATTTCCTGCATCCTTGCTGAAATATGTAAAAAAAAAATCAATATAATTATTTAGATAATTATCTAATCTTCAACTTTTTACCTCATAATATTGCCGTTATTTATTCTATTTGTTTATTTGTTGATAAATTTGTATTTGAAAAAGAATCTTTGCTAAAAATAATAAATAAATAAAATACCATTTAATATACTTCATTCCTAAGTAACATACTTCATATAAGTACATATATAATATTTAATATAGTTTATTGTACTATACATGTATCTATAGTTATAATAAAGATATTATCTTACTTGTTTTCCCTTTCATAGCATGGAGGCGTGTATCGATCACGCTACATAAAATCTGCATATTGATTGATTATTATACTCCATAAATAAATAAATTAATAAAAAAGTTAAAGGAATCTGAAGGCTCGATGTCGATCACTGATTCCTTTCTGGTCCGATTCCTGATTCCTCGGGAACTCTCTCCCTCCCAAAATTAGACATACTCTTTGCTTAAACTCATTCGAAACTAACCTATAACAATATCTCCTTAAATCCAAATCAGACGCCTGCCAATATGAGTAATAATTAAAAGTCAATTTTCTCAAACTCAGCATATCCGATACCAATGAATTAGTTGAATAACTATTTTATCATATGAATATCAATTTGTTTTTATTTTAATCATGTATTTCCCTGTCAACTGAAATAATTACTTCATATACTTATTTCCTTATCAAGGTCAAGATAGAAGGTTTTTATTAGAAGGTCAAGATTCATTTCGTTGTTCCGCCACGAAATAAATTTCAACTTATCGGGAACATACCAGACTTACAAGACAAAAAACAGCTCTTCGTTTCTGACTACTCCATTTACTAACCTGGCGTTCAAAGCATTTAATAAGTTACAAGAATTATTTATATGACTGTAATTAGACCCTTTTAAACATACAGAGTGAAGCTTTGGGACTCCAATAAACCTTCTAAATATATTCGTATTCAATCCTTGCCATCCTTCGTAAAATCCTCATTGCTCCTTATTATGTCACAAACAATCATATCCATAAAGTTTCATATGATGCTGATTTGGCCCAAACCAGAACATAACCTTTCATAAGATACTCCATACCCACTCGAATCCATTAGTTCCCCAACTTGCCTAAAAAATTCCCGATTATCCTCTAAAGCATCTGAAAAGAATATGGACAAGGGACCTTTTTAATGTAGAACTGTTGATGTGATACTAGTAGTAGTTCTGTAAATGTTATTGTATGTTATGTTATTGTAAATTTAATATAAATTTTTTATTGTATTGATCAATCACTCACTCACTCACTCACTGTTAGGCGCTACAGTCCTTGCAGGACCTGGGCCTCTGCCACCGTTCTTCCCCATGCCTCGCGGTCTCCAGCGAGACTCTTCCAGATTCCTATTCCCATCCTTCTTATATCCTCCTCCAAGTCCTCAATCCACCGCCGCCTGGGTCTGCCCCTTTTCCTTTTTCCTCCTGGCGCACCATTTAGCATCATTTTAGGCAGCCTACAGGGCTCCATCCTTTCTACATGCCCTAACCACCTAAGCCTGCTCTTCTTAATAACACAGAGGATATCAGGCTCTCCGTACAATTCAGCTAATTCGGCATTGCTTCTGATTCTCCATCTGTGTTCTTCTTTAACGGCTCCAAAGATCTTTCTAAGGACTCTTCTCTCCCAAACCAGTAGAGCTCTTCTGTTTTCCTTGGTTAGAGTTCACTGCCATACATTGCTACTGGCCTAATTATTGTATTGATCAATAGTTATTTTAAATGCAATCGATATGTTATTATCAGCATCATATTCACATTTAATAGATGTATTTTTTTTTATTTTTGTTGTAAAGTTCAATAAATAACTAAAAAATAAAACATTCATTGATACAATCTTAGTGTTACAGGATACGGGTTAAACCAAATACCTACCCTTTTCTTATAAGCTCCAATCCGCAAGTATAACTTGCTTCCCAATGAATTCCCGATATCTCTCTGAGGCGTTAAAAAATATGACCTGGGCACGTTCTAACATAGAACTTTTTCTGATGTGCTACCAAAAAGTAGTTGCTTTAAAAATTATTTCCATGCAAATAAATTCACAATTCTACATGAGTAAATATGAAAAAAGTAGAATAAAGAGAACTGAACTGAACAAATTATTTATTTCGGTATACTGTGTCTTATATGATTTCAATAAATGGTCAATTTAACTTACACTGCTCTGTTTGAAGTTCCAATCATACAATAACATAAATTATATTAAACACCTTTTTTTTTTATTGTTTATTTTTAGTAAATTTACAGTCATTAATCACCCAATAGTCCAGTTTTCGGAAAAGGTTTTAACTTGGGGCAAATTCAAGGAGCCGGTGGGACTTAAATTGGGTTACTTAAGCCAGGGTTAACGACGGGGCTTTGAAACGAAGACTTATCCTCGAGCTCAAAGGCTCCAGCATTAGCTACAGGCGATACTAAAACCTGCCTCGAAATATATCATAAAATATACAAGTTGTGTCTGGTATAAATAATTACAAATATATATAAATATATATATATATATATATATATATATATATATATATATATATATATATATATATATATATATATATATATGTTTAGTAAGGTTATTGAGGTTCAGTCAATAAATAAAACAACTATTTTGGCGACGTTTCGAGACTATATTGTTCTTATAATCATGCCAATGTTACTAGTGGATATGAATCATTCATATCCACTAGTAACATTGGCATGATTATGAGAACAATATAGTCTCGAAACGTCGCCTAAATAGTTGTTTTATTTATTGACTGAACCTTAATAACCTTACTAAACATTTAATAGTAACAGTCAAGAAATTTATCCATTTATATATATATATTAATACTTTGTTTAAAATTCTGTTCCGTAATTAATGTTAGGTGTTATGGTGCGTTCAGCTTCATTATTTATTGCAAGAAGTGTTAAATAGTCGGGAAGGGGTGGAGCAGTTCTATAGTTAACTATAAAATGTTTATTTCAGGTAGTTAGAATAAACTTTTGACTAAAATCTAATTGAGTATAAACATGACACTGATGCATGGTTTTGATTCACCTGAGGAATGTCATCCGAAAGGCTAATGCGAAGAAGAGACCAATGTAAAGAAGACGCTAAATTTGCATCCAGTTACCATCAGCGACCTTGCTAAGTCGGGGTTGAAGTGGCGAGTTCTTTGAATATGCATGAGTTGGGACGAACAGGTCATGAATTCAAAACCGAAGGGTAAGCTCCCTGAGAATATGAATCCTGATTTGGCTGAGGTGCGGTATGAGTGAGTATATGGAGCAAGTGGGTCGATTGGTAGGGCTCATGTCACTCGACAGATCTGCAATTTCAGTTTATTTTATCTTATTTTTAAATTCATAAATATGTGATGTGGTGGAGTGATAATTAAGAAAGGACTGAGTGAAAGATAATAAACTGGGAAACGTATTACCTTCTGCAAGATTCCGTCGAATCATCCAGTGTAAAATCAAAAATGCGTTACAAGATATTGCTTTTAATATTAAAATACTTAATGCAAGGTTTTGTATACACTTTCTCATTCAACTTATATAATATGTAAATATTTCTTTCTAAACTACAAGCTTCATTATTCTCAAGTCAACGCATCCTTCACCTTCTACCACCTGTCATTTGTGTTGCCGATTTAATGCGTAATTCTATCTCTTATAATGAAATGAGGTGGATGTTTTTGACAACGTTTACAAGGCACCAATAGTTAAATACTTTGAATTTCTTAAATGTATATGGGCCTGTTTCCACATAGATAGAGAGTCCATTGAACGATTAATATTAGAAGAGTTGACGTTTAGCTGGGCGATCATCTGCATCATCCAAAGCGAAAAATGCCTCCCTGATCTTCTCACAATATCTAAATCTTTGGCATGGTCTTGTAGCTGGATTCTTTTGTTTAAAACCGGGTCTCCTCCTTGGATTTCTGAGTCCTCCTTGTCTGCCTTTTTAAGTTCTATATTGGATAGGAGACAGGCCAATGCATCTCTATGCTGGACGCCTTTGATGAGACTAAGAGTGTAAAATAATCCTGATTCGACCCTTATGTAAAAAAGGTCTGTGGATTCAATAGTGACTTTATACATACGTGCCAGTTTCACAGGTCATAAGGTATGCGGTCATAAATTTCTTTAATCAACAAATGGTTGATGTGAATGAATAATACATTATAATTCTATTCATAAAAACAGCTTAAATGATCTACCGTCAATTTGTATTACTGAAATCCGTCCTGTTTTCAACGTTAGGTACCACCCTTTCATTTATAATAACAGAATTTTGTAGGGAACTGGTTGGAGGTATTTTTCGCGGCAATAGCACGGTGCTTTTGATCACTATTTTTGCAGTGAGAAATCAGTCCTGTCGATCATCTCATTTATGACTGTAGAAATTCGGAAAGACACAGATACAAGCTGATATCCGCAGCCCTACAGAACGGAGACAAATGGCCGCCTTCAAAGAAGGATCTCATAGATAAATATTTTGATGATTTTGATGCATTTGTGGACCATGTTGATTATATGGAACTCAACAATTTAAATTCTTCTTCTTCTTCATCTAACCCTTATACCTCACGGTGTCGGGGCAGCCAGAAACCATGCTCTAAACACCTCTACATTAATACAACTACAAATATTATGCACATTATCATACTCATCTAAAAATAATTCAAATAATATACCAAAGCACTTTGAATAAACTAAGAATTAAATGCAACTAATAAAAATTAAATAAATATTTTTCTATCTAAATAATAAAAAATACCTAATAAAATAATTAACACTTTTTTTATGTTAATTAACACTTTATAAACCTTTAAACTTTATCAAAGATCATATTTGTTGAAGCCCCCGCAAAATTAACAGGGTCTTTGAATGAGGCTCCAAAAACTAAAACTAAAATAAAATAAACAAAAAGGAAAATAAATAAATAAACTAAGGTTCCGAATATTGGAGTCTATCTGAGAAAACTGATGCTATACAACCAAACATACATAATATATTTACAATAAAGAAAATAAACATTAACTATATAAACAATGAATTAAATAACAAATAATTATTAAACCCTTGAATCAAAACTAAAAATAACCTATTAATAAAGACTATGACAATTATTATTAAACAAAACAAGATATAAATGAATAAAATAAAAAGATATATATTAGAGGTGAAGAGCTTAGCTGAGGGAGCGGGAAGACTCTGACTGGCAACGAGATGGTGATGTTCTAGGTAGATGGTCTCGGTGTGAGAAGAATTTTCATATGATGTCTAAAATGTGAACGCTGGACTTTTTCGAAAGCGGTCAAAGAATTAGTGGGCCCACGTCTGCATTTTAACTATTAACGATGAAAAAAACCAGCAATGACGCCAACTAATCGCCATCTTGTACTGCACTCCAAAAACAACTAATTAGCGAGTTGGGCTAACAATCATATGGCCGTTGCTAAGTAACGGCAGCCAAAGCCTCCAGCCGCAGCAGCGACCTCATAAATCGCTCACTTCACCTATACTATAATGTTCACCAATTCAAAACCAACCGGAGACCAATGCAACCACCATAAACAAAACACAGGTCACTTTAATGGCGTTAACAATATTAAACTACTACTTTCAAGTATATATAAATATATGTCATATCTCAGGCAAATAGGTATATACATGATACTGACATTTAACAGTTAAATCTACTATAGCTCAGTAAAAAAAATTCTGATTTTAATTATATTTAAAATAAAATATGCCAGTTTTTTTGCTTCTATTTCATTTTGTGGATTAAGTATTTGAAAACTGTCATTTGAATCAATGCTAGGGTAATAAGTGTTACGCAAGCCATTATAAATTGGGCAAGTGTAAAGAATAAGTCCGAGTCTTCATTAGTTTTTATATTACAAACCATACAGATTTCTTGAGGATTAATTTGTGTGATTTTATCTGGAGTGGTTATTTTTATTATATGTTTTCCTGTAGTTCTTAACTGTGCAATAATTCTAGTGAAAATAATATTTATCCGTATATTAATGTAAACAGGGATTGAACCGGTTGGATTAATGCTATTGTAGAATGTGCTAAAATTCGACTGCTGGCTAGAGGATAGATCCGAATTAAATAAATAAATTTTTTATTTTTCTCATACAGTTTGACTTCTTTGAGTTTAACTATATTTGATTCGAAAACTATTCCCCCTTCTCCGATTTTATCCAGTAAATGTTTTATTTGTAAACACCAATTATACTTAAAATTAGCATTTCTACTTGAAGACAGCTTGACTAAGTTATAAAAACACAACTTTGGAAGCCTATCATCACTCATTTGGACTATGGTTCTTAAATAATTTAAAGCTATTTTAAGAGCCAGCCAACTAGCATGAATTGAGCCAGTCTCAAGCCTCACAAGCCAATTTGGTGTAGATCTCGATAAACAGAATAACTTTTTATAGAAATTAGTGTTTATCTTCTCTAATTCCTCTAAATACCTCAAACCCCAAATATTTACGGCGTATGTGATTGTACTGTCAATTATTGCTCCCTTAAGCTTACCCCGGACAGACTGTGCTCGAATTATTGCTCCCCTACATGTATCTAATACCGCTCCTATTGCTGCATTTCCACGAGAAACAGAATTTTTTGTTTGTTTTAAGAATAAACCAGATCGCGAAAACAGTACACCCAAATAATTAAATTCATTAACAAATTTTACAATGTTCCCTTTAATTATTATTGTTTTTTTTTTTTTTTCCTTTTTCGGTCTTCCATTGTAAAATTTTAGGATTTTGGTTTTTTCAAAATTCATCTTAAGGCCATTAGCCAGGCAGTAATCGTCGAAGACATTTAACTTCTCTTGTAATCAGTCTTGCAATGACCAAACAGAACTACGTCATCTGCATAAAGAAGTAGGATCAAATCTGTTTTTTCATTAATTGGGATACCAGTGATCCCTTTAGATCTGAAAAATTCCTCGATATCACACAAAAATAAATTGAATAGCACCGGACTCAAGGATTCCTCTTGCAACAGGCCTTCTGTAATTGCAATGTCATTGGTAAATGTACCTGTAACCTCTCTTGTATGGCGCTCACCAAATATCGGTTTATTTTCAAACTTCAATGGAAACCACATGTTTATCGCTTTTTTAATTACTATTTAACTAAAAATCTGTAAATTTTATTATTGATAAACCTTTCTTAAAATATGAAGATGATGTAGTTAAGATTTGGTAGAGATTGCTTTAGTAGGTTTCGTGGTTAAGAAAAAAAAATCGGCAATAGGAATATGAGGTTAAACTGTTTTTGTTTTTTTATAATTCGTACATGGAATGATATAATCGAACTCAGGCTCAGTTGTTTTTTAGAGAATTAAATCTGAAGAAACAGAACTTTTAAAATAATCTATAAGATTAATATAATTAAAAAGTGGGTCATGATTTAAATATGTTTTAAATCTTTTTGACTTTTCAGAAAATTAATTTCTTCATCAAAATAAGTAATATAAAAGATGACAATGATATTTAGTGGTGAAATTATTTATTTATATATTACAAGGATAAAAACCTGTCATAATTAACTTAAATAATTTATAATCGTTTCATCCGCGAAGTCAGCTTGATAATGGACGTCATTTTATAGCCCTATACTGGATTAAAGTACGTAGTAGACTATTAGCTATTAATAGCGGATAAATATCTCTTAATTCCGCCTAAGATATCTATCTTCAGTGTGCTCATACTTACTTGGGCCAAATATTCCATGCAATACTTTTTCTTTTCCATTAGGAAGAAAAATTCAATTTACGAGAGACTTGAAGTTTTAAAGTGTCAGACCACTAAATTTTACCTAGGGCCATTATATCGACCAAGTACATCGAGAAAACTGTTGCAAGAGCTTTCTAAAAGTTGACCAACAAGTGACAAATGAGATGCCTTAGCCTCGTTATTAATCTAGCAGCGCCCAGTAAAAACTTTTTTAAAAGGTAGCGTTCTACGCCATAGTTCCAGCCGAGGTTCCTTCAATCATTGAATTTTCTTAGGAAAGATTCGAATTTGAAAAATACACATATTAGTTTTTAACAAGTTTATAAAAAAATCAAAAAGCTATTTTAAGTTTAAAAAGCAATTGATTTGGATATTCTAATGAAGTCTAGAAGAAGTCCAAGGCCAAGAGGACAAAAGTCCGTCGATTGTATTTATAGTTGGTCAATGAGTGCTGAAATGAGGCGTGTAGTGTACATGAAATATGCGATTATTTTTTACCTCAGGGCTTCTTTAAGTGAGGGGGGGGGAGGGAAGAAGGTACCTTTTTTGGGTTTTTCGATTATATCTCAATACCGAGTATATCAATTCCAATGTTTGAGAAGAGTTAAGAAAAATTGTTTTTTAGGGAAAATTATCGATTTTGAATACCGTATATCTCGAAAACCGTTGTAAGTTCGACAAAAATGTATTTAATTAATTTTATAGGAAATTTAATGAGCTTTAATTTTTTAATAGAAACATAATTTCTAGAGCCTCTCCTTATCGAGTTATTATCGAAAAACGCAAAAATGGGATTTTTAGTATGTTTATTTTCTAACTACTCCTAACGAAGCCCTGGGGTAAACAATAATCGCATGTTTCATGCACTCTACAATATGTTTATTGACTGGCCTAATAGACATTTTCGAGGGAATTGGTGAATGAAAACATGCGATTCCTTTCGGAACGAAAGACATTTTTCCCAGACTTAGTAAAGGAAATGAGTAATATCACTTAAATAAATTTTGATTTCCATTTATTATGAATTTTTTTCTATATATGTGTTCAAATTTAATATTTTTTTTTTTTATCAAATTAATATACATCACTGAATTTTATTTTATAATGTGTAAAAATAAAGAGTTTTTTTTTTCTGGTGAAAACATTTTTAAGCAAGATTTTTTAAAAAAGTTTTAATCATTAATTTAAATTCAGTGAAATTGAATTATAAAAAATTAACTCAATTTCTCCCTGACTGGGAAAACCAATCATGGATGTGTCTTTCTATAATCTACTACTTCTCCCAATTTACATTGTAGAATTAAAATAATCAAATTGCTTAAATTAATATTTAGAATTAATTAATAATCAATGATTATTCGAAATAAAGAAAGTTGAGAGAAAATAGCGGTTTCAAACGTGACTTTTTTCATTCAAACAAATATAACTCCTCAACGGTTGATCCTGGCGAATTTAAACTTGTATTTGTATAAAAACTAAATTGTGAAATTTATACATTAATGACAAGGCAATTTCTATTTTTGTTTGATAATCAATGTCATAGATCTCCAAAGATTGACGGAACATTGAGAAGAACAGAGCGAATGGTGATAAGCAAAATTCTATTCTCGTCCAATTATTGATTTATTAATGACGATAGTGATTTGCTTCCGTTGTCAAACATTAGGTAATAATAATTGATGATACGATCTTGTTCTCGTTAAATAATCGTTTTCCCAAACTCGATTAATATCTTTTTCCGGCATTTTTGTCAAAGATTATCTGACGGAATATATTAACTAATAAACAATTAGTAAACTATTAGTCAATTAACTGTTTGGACTTGGAAAAAGGTCTAGATTTATATTTAATTATATCTTTATCTTTTAAGAATCAATATTCAAAAAGTATTATTTTTTTTTCATTCACACTTGTTGTAATACTAACAATAAGTGAATTTTTTGAAAGTAATTAATAAACGAGAGAGAGAGTAGGGAAAAAAAAAATATTTGAGCAAATCTCTCATTCTATTTGTCTGCCGTGGTCATGTCATTATTGAATATGTTATTATGTCAACATGAAGTCAGTCGTGAAATGTTCACTTTCCGTGGGTACTTGTAATTATAAGTGAAGTGTGTGGTTTGAAATGTACCAAGGTGCTTTCGAGATTAATTTAAGTATTTTTGATTGAAATATTTGTATTTCTTTAATTTGTAAATTATTAACGTCCGGTATATTTGTTTAGCGTATGTCATATGGGTTTAAGAAAGTAAGTGTATATTCAGTTGCTTTCGAAGGTTTAATATCGACCGTTTTTTAAGGATTGGATATAAGATATTTAGTCTCTGGTTTTGACTAAGACGCTTTTGTTTTACATGTAGGCTTAAAGTCATTCTTTTATCAAATGCAAGTCCTATGTAATGAATTTCGTTTGTTTTAGTTTGATTATCGATGAAGGCAGGTGGATAAGAGTCGTGTCTGAGAGTAAAGGTAGAAGGTAAAATTGAGTTTTAGTTTCCATTTTTTAAACCAGGCATGTAATATTGTTGTGTTGTTGAGGAGTTAATGATGCAATGGTAGGGTCTTTATGCCTGGAAAAAGTCTGTACGAGACGGAGACTTGAAATCGGTAAAACGAGATACCAGTCCATGATAGCCCAATCCATGAATTACAAGTGCTTATATTTAATTTATTATTTATTTTATCTTATTTTAGAATTCTTAGAGTCAGATTTAATTTTTAATTTGAAAATTATTTAAAACTGAATAACTTATAGTCGCCAAGATGCATAAGAATCCAAAATTAATATAGTAATTCCGTGAAATATCGTGGAATAATTTTTGATGAACTGTGATCACAAAAATGTTCTTGAAACAATACACGGAAAGAGATATTTGAAGTAGGTATTTTATTAGAAATATTAATAAAACCAGTACTTATTATCCTCTGGTTATATAAACATTTAAATGGATTGAGATAGCCACATTTAGATGAAATTATCTGAAGTTATAAATAGTTTATATCTCAGATTCTAGAATTGAAATGCCACAGTCATGTCATTGCGACAGATTGGGATCTGAGTAGATTCCAATCCTAATAAAGAATCAATACTGACCTACATACTGCGTACGTCTGTCCTTTGTATCTTAAATCTCCAGATAGCATCTTTATTCACATAGGAAAAACAATGATCATTGTGGAGGTGGGTCTGGAAAATATAGAAAAGAGGAAAATCATTCAAAGCAGGAAAGATATAAGGATGAATGATTTTATTCGCTTCAATTATTTGTATTTTATACTAAAACATTGTTATAATATATATGGCTACTGTTAAGCAAAAAGAGATAATCATAAAGGGAAGTTCGGAATACTGTGTATTATGCTGAAATTCTAAAATATTACTCTTTTCTCTTTGGTATGAAACAAGTTTGCGTCACTAAACCGTTCAATTATATTTGCTTAATCTTTAGTTTTCTCCGCCTTCTTAGAAATTTTTATGTTTTTGTCGATTGATCATGTGAATTTATTAAGATCTTTGTTGAATTTTTATATAGTTTGTCAATTATTATATATTATTCGAAGGTTCATAATTATTATTTAGGTATATTATTATGATATTATATGATATGTTATGAGAACAATTGTTTTTATTTTGTCTTTTAACAAATGTTATTGTTGTTTTCTTAAATATGAAAAATAAATATTAAAAAAATGATAAGGCAGTAAAAATATCATAAGTGAACATTTTTCAGGAGAAGGAAAAAAATTGTGGACAGGATACGCAGAAAAAATATTAAAAAAATATATTTATATATTTCTTATTTATAAATAATAAAAAAAGATTTGTTTTCAATCAGACAATTTATTATTATGGTCTCGAATTCATTAACATAATTTTTCCTTTTTTCGCAATTTATTTAATGGATCGCTTGCTGTGAATATACAGGCTCCACATTGCCAACCCTGAATAATACACCAATGTATTTGTTGAATGGTTTTCTCTACAGAGCAAAACCTAAACGCAATTACTAAATAAGGATGGGTTATTTATTTTATGGGTTTAATTATTTATTTAGTTATGTATCTCTCTCTTCTCTCAAGAGAGAGATAACAAGTGGAGTGTTGTACAAAATACAACGGCGCGACCGGTGCACAGTGGGACGAATGGCCCACATTTCCAGACATGCACTAAAAATTGAAATTATTTTACTCCAATCTCCGACCACTTTTCACCATCTTCTAACATCTTAGGAATTAGAAAAAGTGGAAATTTTCCAGAAATATGTAGTGAAAGTGCTGTTTTTAAAATAATAAGGTAATAAAAATGGACATAAAAATACACGAAATCGTATTTAGTGATTATGATTGGTCCTGTAACTTTTTTAATTTTACTGATAATTATACCTCATAATCTAACATGAAAAATTACCTTCTATTTCGAACTAGTCTATTTAAACTAAAAAAAAATTAGTAGTGATGGTTTTATCATTTGAAAGAATTAGGATTTTATAAAACAACGACATGTGGAGTAACATTCAGGGCGTTTCGAGTACATTATTGCGGGTTGAAGAAAACGTCCAAATTTGTCCAAAAAATGGACTTCATAGACTTTTACCTGAGGTATTTAATGAGATAAATACGTTCCATTATTTTCCGAATATGGCCGAATTAACCCGTGGTTAAGCACAGTTTATATATTTTTAATGTTGTAATTCGACCTAATTAAACCATCAATATTTATTTTTATTTGTACCTTTCCCCAGTTATGAAAAACGAAACAATATTTTTAATTTTTAGTTTAGAATTGTATTTTGCTAATTTCAAAATGTTTAGTCTTAGTTATTTTCTTTTCTTAGGTTTTTCCACAATGCAGTAATGGTAATAGGCGCTCTGCAATAGGTGCATATATTTCTACGCATTCTCATGCATATATTTCTTGACATAACGCATATTTAAATAAATATTTATACGAACTCTTTTTGTAATGATACATAAAATATTTTTAGAATAATACTAAAATAATTTAACTTGAATTTAAAATAATTGAGTTAAGATGAAATTTAAGCAATAATTATCAAATGAATTTATACGGTAATTGATGAATAGAATAAAGATTGAAGAAAAAAATAATTGAATAAAGAAATATATAAATGAATAAAAAAGAGAAAAAATAGAAGAGATAGAAGAAAAAATGTATATGTTATTAGGGTAGGTAAAATTATATAAACAGCTTATTCGTTGCGCTCCATGTTCTCAACGTGATTCACAAATAGTATTAGTTTTTGTATAGTCGTTTGCTGTTAACAAATGACAACAATAGCCATAAAAAGATATAGGCAGCAACTGACCCATCAGTCTGTATAATACATGTTTTGATAGCTTGAAGCCATAGTCGACTTTTTTTTTTTTTTAAATCATCACTTACTTAATTATCGCGGGAAGTCGGGGTTAATTAATTGTAACAGGTTAGTTTTTTTTTTTTCATTTAAATGTTGACAAACCCTGATTTCTTAAATATTAAAAAAGTCCGATCGACGAAAAAAGCATACAACACGTATAACTCACATAAGGGTAAACTGATTGATTTGCAGATTTTTTAAATTCGATAGGGGACATCAAAAATCATAGAAAATAATATCCCTCGAATCAAAATCCGAACAAACGAAAATTGGATTTTTGGACACTCTATTGGTTAACAGAGCAAAATCTTAAAATGATAGGCATAAGCGGACTTCAGATTCGAATTCTACACCCTTGAAAACATACCCTTATGAAATTTGAAGTCGATGCAAAAATCTTTAGAGGTTCAAATTGCGATGTCTAGAAAAAACACCGTTTCGTCCCACTGTGCGGTGGTAGGTTAAATATAGGTGTAAGGTTACTAAACCACGTAGAGAGAAATACCAGGAGATTCAAAGCCGATACATACAAATATTTCTTAAACTAAAACTACCAAGAAGAGCCAAAAGACCAATTTCAGATTTTTTTTGTCAACAACATTCATTATTTTAATTTTTAATATAACTGTTTATTTTATTTTATTTTTTAACACGAATCGGCCAGCAAAGACCACGCGAATATCACTACTTATTCTTTATCAAGTCTTTTATATATTGTTCGCCCTACCTTGCCTTCAGGCTATACAGGTTTAGGCAATATTAAGAAAATTAGGATTCTTCAACAAAAACCTTCTGCCTTCCTTTTGCTCCAATACTATTTTATTCTCTTGGTCTGTTCCTCTCGTTTTTCCTTTGCCCATTTTCTCTCTTTTTCCCACAAAAACCCTAACTTCTTTTAGTTTTCCCCCGAAATTTCTCTGTACATACAGTCTTTGTCCGTGATTTTTAGCCTACGTGTATTAATAGATATTTCAAAAGTGGTTTTTGAATATTTACTCCACTCTTATTGTTATTTTTTACGGAGACATTGTGGTAGACATATACAAACATGAAATATCGGTAGTTTCATTGTTAAACAACAGTTCTAATGACAGCAAAGAATGTCACAACTAGTAAGACGAGTTAAAACAATGTAAACTCATCGCCTTCTGACTTCAGTGTGAAGTACTAAAACGTAAATTTATCTTTCTATTGGTTTGATTTAATTCTAAATGATATATAATTTTGTTAAAAAATCATGCAAGAAAAACGAAAAATCTAAATATACCCAAAAATATTAAGATATAATTGAATAGTTTAATGTGGAAAATTTTTCATAGTATCAGCATCAAAAGGTTATTTTAAATGAAAATATTTAAACAATTTAAATGAGTAAGGAGTAGTTGAGCTTTTAGTTACATTTTAGGAGATGGAATAAATTGATATTAATGGTTACATTTTTTTTATTATAACTTTCAGTGAAAAAAAAGAAATGTTTCCAAAGAAGAAAATATACTGATGCTTTAATTAAGTTAAGTATGTGCAAAGGATTTTTTTTTTTTTGTTTTGCTATTTATTAAAAATTATAACTGTATAGAATATAAAATAAAAAATACCTTTAGCTAATGTTTAAATAATTCTCTTGATAATGGGAAGCAAGTTGTAATACTAGTGTATTACAATGGTTTTGGAGTTTACTATGTAAGGATAGCAATGTGATTTGGGCTAAATCAGAAACATATAAAATATTAAGATCTTTTTTAAAAGTTTATTTTTTCAAAAGTAAGGATCATTGAGGATTTTGGATTGAAAGGATTGGATACGAGATGAATTTGTTGGTTTAGTGGAACCCCAATGCTCAAATCATTATGCCCAAATAGTTCTAACTTTTATAATCTTAAATTGTAAGCTATCGGAAGGTTTGAACGTTACAAAGGAAGTCAAAATTCTAAGTACATTTTTTGGTCTCTATTACATTATATTATAAAAAAAAAAAAAAAAATACTCAATGCGACCTGAAGAGACTTTTATATTTCCAGCTCGTCAGGTTCCTTTGCATTAACTGGAAGGGACTTCATAGACTGATTGGGTAAGGCAGTGTTGTTTGTTTTATTTCATCTCCTATATTTTAACATAAGCCCGCTCGCTCATGGCAATTTCTTTGAAAGCCAGGATTCATTGATAAAAACTAATCAATCAGCAAAATTCAAATCTATGTAAAAGTTATCAGAGCGAAACACTTCTTCGATTCACTGGTGCTCTTCAAACAATACTGAGGCAGCTCTCCTGAACACTATGCTATATTAGTAAAAACTATGTAATTTATATATTAAATCCGTAAATATTGAATAATTTTCCAATCGTATAACACGGAATGTCAATGATTGAGGTAACGTTAATAAAGTGTGAATTTAGTAACTACTAATTGTGATCACTAACCGCAAAAACTACTGAACCGATTTACCTAGTTTTAATCACATCATCTTTATAGTTCAAGGATGGTTTAGCAATAATAAAATATACTGATCTTCAATAAATTTGTAATAAGACGAGCGATAATGTTAGGATAACAAAGAAGTATGAAAATAGACCGACAGAGGGCGAGCGCCATTCTACATGATAATAACAAATTCTAAATTATGATAACAAATTAGAGGGATGAATTACGATCTGGCAGGCACTAGTTCATAAAAGCTTGGGCACTTTGTTAGGTCTAATTGTATCATTAAAGTAATTGCTAACAAATTTATTTGTTCTGCTTTTTAATTTTTATTTATTAGGTTGTATTTTATTGTACAATGATCTTTAATATAACTAAAAGATGATACGTCATAAAAATTAACTTTAACTTTAACGAGAAGTTAGATTCTCTCTGAAGAACTTTAATTTAATTTTTCCATTGATAAAAAATCATTTGTAACATTTTCTACATCCTTTTTTTTGTTTATTCCATTTTTTACTCATTTTCTTACTTTCATATGCGTCTTTTCGTTTAACTTAAACGTTGTATTTACTTAACATTACTAAATCACCAGCATATCCCAGTACAGTTAATTTTGTAACTTATTATTAAGTTTTTTCTAATAAGCCCTAAAAACCTTCCTAAAAACGTATTCTAGAGCTAAATAACATAACACCGAATAAAGAGGATCTCCCTGTTTTAACCTAGTTAATGTCCATTTTAACTTCAAACATAAATCTAGTAACTTTAAAAAATCATATAAATATCTTACAAAGAAATCAAATGTTCCTGTATTATTTAAAAATACTATTTAGATTTACCATACCTGAATGAAGCAAAAAAAAATTTTTCAGAAAAAGAAGCATTGAGTGAAAGCTTCACTATTTTGAGCATCAATGCCCTGGAAAATACAAAAGACTCTTTTATAGGTCATCTTGAATAACCTTTTGACCAATATAGTAAACTCAGCTACTAAGAAGAAAAATGGAATAGCTTCAGAAAAGTTTTTCGGATAACTTGATAAAGTTAACGTCAAAGAAAAAAGACAGCTCAAGGCCCTTACCGGATTTACTAAAAGGAAAACACTTTGATAGTTAACGCACCCTTCTCAAGGTATTAATATCGATTGCTATGAGATTAAAAAAACTAGAAAATAAGTTTCACTTCACAGCTAGGTATTTATATTATTCCGAAGTTACTTTTAATAAAACTGATGAATAATATGCTAAGAAATACACGTATAAACTGCCAAAGTACAGTTAAACTGCAATTATCGGGATTGATTTTTAAAATATATATATTATTTTTTTTCATAACATACTATTTTTTTTTAAACATTTTATAAGCAGTTATTATAGGCCGTGGTTCCTAGTTCACGCACAATACGATAGGTCCCGTCTTAATAGTTTTCATGACACAATAAAAGACATTACACTAAATAGACCAAACGCAATCTATTCACACACATTTCTGCTAACGTATGATTTCTTTATTTCTAGTGGTTTTTAATCTTTTTAAAATTTAATTTAATTCATTTAATTTTTTTTTTTTAGTCCCTTATTTCCTTTGTTCGTTCTCTGTTTATTTATTTCAGAAAAAATAGACCTGAAAAACATTGATGAAATTAATATTTTATATGTGTGTATATATTAATGTTTTAATATTTTCGGACCCTTTAATATCTGAAAGCAGGAAATCAGGGCTTTTTTGGCCAATCCATGAACCTCCCATTCTGGATAGAATAGGTTCCTAACCTGTTAGATAGCTCTTCCTTCTCGCACTGTTTGAAGTACATGTTGAAATTTTAGGTACGTAATTTAACTTGCTTGAAAATATAAAAATATACCATTTTTCAAATATACTGTTACATATTAAATAACGATTTAAGAAATAGCCTCACTATTTTCTCCACTTCACTCCTCTTTACTGCCCTGGAAAACGGATACTTGTCCTATGAGATGTTTTGATGCCTGCTATAAATTCAATGCGATTTTTATTTCCTCAGCGCCGCTGATGTCGTAAAGAAAATGTCCACAAGGCTGAATAATAAAACAATAGTGCTCTGCATAATTCAAAATTTAATATCCTAAGTTATGATATAGTAATAATAAATACATAAGTAAATAATAATAAAATATAATTCGATGTATATGACATCTCAGATACTGTGATGTTTCTCTTTTTCAACTGATTTATACTGATATATTACTATATTTATAAGTTATATATATTTATAATAAGTGGTATTACTATTTGTCTTAAATAGAGGACATTATGTAGAAATGTTTAATATTAAACAAACAAATAAATAAATATTGTGATTATATTCGTAATGGTGTGGGGATTAGATTTGTTTTTTTAGTGATATTGTTAGTATTCAGTTTTGTTATTTATTCCGTGATTTAAAAAAAAAAGGAAAACCTCAATTTCTACCTGACGGGTAAAAACAATATCATTGATATGTCTATCTATCATCTACATTAATTTATATTTTAAAATTAAAAGGATCAAATTACTTTAAAAAATAATTTAATTAAACTAACAATAAGTGATTATTCAAAATAAACAAAGTTGAAAGTATGTAGGGGCTATACATATGGAATTTAAATTAAATAAATCACAATCAGATAAAATAAAAGAATAAATAAATTGCATAGTTGCATAGTTAAAATGAAAGGAAATTGAATGAAAAATCAATTTTGGTATTATAATAAACAATTAATTAACGCAAGTATGTTCTAATAGCAAATGTATCTAATTGATTATTATAATTATTGAAAATTCTTTATTTGAGTGAAAAAATTCTGTTTTCTTTTTTTGTTTTTTGTTAATACATTTATTGAAATTTACAACTGTACGAAATGTATACATCAAGTAAATGTATTGACAACGATTATAATAACATGTTATAACTTGAAATTATAAACCTAAAACATTTAAATTTTCAATCAAAATTACCACTGTCAGGAAATAACTTGTTCAATAAAATTATAGGAAGTCCCGTTCTCCAAAGTTGGCAGAAATATTTAACCTAGTGTCATTAAATATTAAAGTTTTAGTTTTAGCTCTTAGATTAGGCCGGCTCAAAGAAAAGATAAATTTTCAAATCTAAATTTATCACTCATAAATTCCTTAAAATGTAACTCAGTTCCAGTACAAGGAGAAAATAATAAAATATTAAGCATAACGAACAAAGGAAATAAGGGACTAAAAAAAATAAATAATTAAATTAAATTAAATTTTAAAGAAATTAAAAACCACTAGAAATAAAGAAATCATACGTTAGCAGAAATGTGTGTGAATAGATTGCGTTTGGTCTATTTAGTGTAATGTCTTTTATTGTGTCATGAAAACTATTAAGACGGGACCTATCGTATTGTGCGTGAACTAGGAACCACGGCCTATAATAACTGCTTATAAAATGTTAAAAAAAAAATAGTATGTTATGAAAAAAAAAAATATATATATATTTTAAAAATCAATCCCGATAATTGCAGTTTAACTGTACTTTGGCAGTTTATACGTGTATTTCTTAGCATATTATTCATCAGTTTTATTAAAAGTAACTTCGGAATAATATAAATACCTAGCTGTGAAGTGAAACTTATTTTCTAGTTTTTTTAATCTCATAGCAATCGATATTAATACCTTGAGAAGGGTGCGTTAACTATCAAAGTGTTTTCCTTTTAGTAAATCCGGTAAGGGCCTTGAGCTGTCTTTTTTCTTTGACGTTAACTTTATCAAGTTATCCGAAAAACTTTTCTGAAGCTATTCCATTTTTCTTCTTAGTAGCTGAGTTTACTATATTGGTCAAAAGGTTATTCAAGATGACCTATAAAAGAGTCTTTTGTATTTTCCAGGGCATTGATGCTCAAAATAGTGAAGCTTTCACTCAATGCTTCTTTTTCTGAAAAAATAATTTTTTTTTGCTTCATTCAGGTATGGTAAATCTAAATAGTATTTTTAAATAATACAGGAACATTTGATTTCTTTGTAAGATATTTATGTGATTTTTTAAAGTTACTAGATTTATGTTTGAAGTTAAAATGGACATTAACTAGGTTAAAACAGGGAGATCCTCTTTATTCGGTGTTATGTTATTTAGCTCTAGAATACGTTTTTAGGAAGGTTTTTAGGGCTTATTAGAAAAAACTTAATAATAAGTTACAAAATTAACTGTACTGGGATATGCTGGTGATTTAGTAATGTTAAGTAAATACAATGTTTAAGTTAAACGAAAAGACGCATATGAAAGTCAGAAAATGAGTAAAAAATGGAATAAACAAAAAAAAGGATGTAGAAAATGTTACAAATGATTTTTTATCAATGGAAAAATTAAATTAAAGTTTTTTAGAGAGAATCTAACTTCTCGTTAAAGTTAAAGTTAATTTTTATGACGTATCATCTTTTAGTTATATTAAAGATCATTGTACAATAAAATACAACCTAATAAATAAAAATTAAAAAGCAGAACAAATAAATTTGTTAACAATTACTTTAATGATACAATTAGACCTAACAAAGTGCCCAAGCTTTTATGAACTAGTGCCTGCCAGATCGTAATTCATCCCTCTAATTTGTTATCATCATTGCATTTCCGCGCCTCATTCGTAGTGCTTAGTTAATGATATTTAATCTAACAAATAATAGTAATTTTTATAAATAAAACTAGTTAATAATACAAAAGTAATAAAATAAATTGTATTTGAAAGCGAATGTGTTATTTCCTCGTATATGGTTATCTATAAGAATGGTTGTATAATTCTGGAACGCTCATCCTAGAAAAGCGATAGAAATAATGGTATAGCCACGTTTGTAGAATTGCCGATACCCGAAAGGCTTAGTGCTTCTTTCAAGCTTAATCGAAAAGCAGACGCCCTAGTGGCAGCCCCAGTTGTATGTTCAATTATTATCGCAAGTCGCATCATGCTGGAGATGAGAAGACTTGGGACCAGTGGGCTAGATAGGTATGAACTGCAGATCCACGCTTAACTGCATATAAGTATTAGAGGGAGCTATTCTTGATATTTCAAGGTGTATTTTGGACCACTACCTGCTCGAACGATCAAAAACCTGGACTATCGAAAATTATGTTGTAAATGATAAAAACAAATTTTATCAAAATAATATATTGCATAGTGACTTGATCTCACCCAATGTACAGGAGATTTACACTTCAAATAAAAGGTTTTATGACCAACTTAAAGGACACTAATTCTAAATATGGCTTTAGATATGTTAATTCGAATTGGATGTTACCCTATGAAAGCTGAAGATCAGCTGGCTAAGAGATCTCCTGAGATAAATTTGAATAAAGCAAGACTAGAGTAGTTACCGATGGGTGCTTAACTCCAACGTTTCTGACAATTTTTTATCACATCTGCTTATTGCCGTGGTAAAGATATATAGTGAAAAAAAAGTCGATATATGTATATAATGTTAAGTAAGTTTCCTGAGGTCCTGTCAATAAATAAAATACTGGAGTATTTTATTGTATCTTACTAATTTTACAGCCCTTTTATATATACATATATGGATAAATTTCTTGACTGTTACCATTAAATGTTTAGTAAGGTCCTTGAGGTTCAGCCAATAAATAAAAACAACTATTTTGGTAACAAATATTTGGTAAATATAAGTTTCGAGACTACATTGTTCTCATAATCATGCCTTGCATCTTAGTAGGAATGTTCTAGTATTCTTCGCACTCGCCAGTTTTCTGTTGGGTTTTTGAAGTTCCTTCATCACTGCGCTTGCTTTACGACCGCCGGTTGTCTTGATTTCTTCATAATATCTCGTTCTTCCACTATAGATATTTTCTAGTATTGACTCGATGTGTTAATATGGATAAATTTCTCGACTATTATTGTTATATGTTAAGTAAGGTTCTTGAGGTTCAGTCAATAAATAAAAACAACTATTTTGGGTACGTTTCAAGACTATATTGTTCCCAAATCATTGGAACTTATGAAATCCAACAGAAGACCTGGTAATTTGATAGTTTACTGGAAAAAATCCGACTATGATTCTTTAAAAAACCTTTGGGATCTAATCCACATAAGTTACTATCTTGAGTGGAACGAAGGATTCAGAGAGAAGAGGTATTCATTCGATGGAAAAGCTACAGCCGCTGGGGATAAAAAAGTGATGACTTGAGGGGAAGGAGGTAGGGGGTTGTTTTCCTTGATCTCAGATCACTTGGAGCTCGGTGGAGGATCCCCTCAGTTAAGTTAGAAAAAAAATCAAGTTACAGGAGGTTCCACAAGGTTCTCTCACCCTCATACCTTACACTCCAAGTATATCAGTATTTCGTCAAATCCATCTATTGCAACCACTCTTTAAATATTCCAGGTTTAAAAAAAAGAAAAAAAAAAAAAGTGAAAAATAACTTTTTCTTTTAAAGTCTTTCCATTTATAAATATTAATATCGATTTCTTATATAGCATGGGAATGCAAAATTGATATTTGATTCTCATTGAGCAGATACAATTTATCCATCTTTGTCTAGGAATCAATAGCGTCACTGGAGATCCAGAGCATAAATAATTTTATAAGTAAACATGTCTTCATAGTCATGTCCTAGAAACGTCATTACTGATTGAAAAAAGGGTCATTGTGCACATGAACATTATATAATTGATATATAATACAATCGATTCTTAACGCGGTTTTGTATGTTTAGCTTAATTATTGTGAATAATTTATTTGTTTAAAGACTAGTGCTTAATGATATGATAAACATATATTAATAGACATAACGTGATGTATTTATCGATTTATATAGAAAAATATTTTTAAGATTATATTTCATTATAATTTAATATTTATGTATTTCATTTTTGTTTATTATAATTTATCTATTTTTATTGCATTAACATTTCTATTTCTTAAAATGCCAAAAAAGAAAATAATAATAAAATAGAAAATAATTTATGCTTCTCTAACACGCATTTCTTTCACGAGCAAATATATATAAATAATAGCTTTTTGGCAATATACAATGATAATTATAACGAGAGGTAACGGACGATTACACTCTTAAAACCCAGTTATTCTCCGTAAAAACATGTGCCATGCTAAAGAAAAAAACACTTTTGTTAAAAATACTGTCCATTTTTAATTACTAATATCTATTTCTTAAAAAGCATGAGAGTTAAATATATATCTTTGATTCTCTCAGACCTAATAACATCCATTCATCATCGTCTAGGAGTCAGTGCAGTAACAGGAAATCCAGAGCAATTTTAGAAACAAACACGTGATCATATTCATGTCCTAGAAACGTCACCAAGGATTGAAATAACGGTCATCGTGTGAATTACTTACGCGGTTTTAGCTAAATTATTATGAATAGTTTTACATGAAGACGTTAGATACTATTCACTGCAGTATTATATCGCCTGATTTTGAAACAGCTTTGACAATATTTCCGCAGTTGGTGCAAGGGTTCCACATTGATAAATAATTCTTCGCAATCTCGTTTTCAGTTTTCGGGCTCTGAATGCTACTTATTCTTTATTCAGATAGCAGCTTGCTTATTCTCGTGGGGCTGTATGAACCTCATCTCGAATCTTCCTAAAAATTCATTAGCCCTTTTTTCTCTCCCCAGCGTTTTGTATTGATTAATAATATGTTAACTTAATTTAATTGAAGAGTTATTGATTGAATGAAGAAATCAAACAAAAAAAAAAAAAAAAAAAAAAAAACCATACCAAGAACCAAACTTCTGTAGAATGCAAACGAGCTATTGAAGGAGCTGATTTGTTATGATAATTAGTGGGGGGTGGAGGGGGAGGGTACCTAATGGGGCGGGGATCGTTTCAAAGGGTCGAAAGATGTTTCTTATTCTTTTGTGAATTTGTTTCACTCTTGGCTTGCTTATTTTCTTTATAACAACCTAAAGAAGATCATAGAAATGATAATTCTTCTCTTGAGCTCTCAAACAATAAAAGCAAGGAACATAACGTAAGCGTTTCGAAATGAAACAGAAAAGTTTAATGAGTGTGGTTGGTAGTAAAGTTCATCTTCGACTGCAACATATTGTTTCGTGACCTGATATATGATGGTATAGAAGGACCAAATACAACTCGATACAATTGGAATTGATGAGTTATACTTTAAAATATGAGCAACAACATTTAATACACCTTTCGTTAAGTTGGATATAATACTATTGATAACTGCCCAAGACGCGATTAGACCTTGAATGTTTAGTTGGGCTTTGGGTCTCAAGTAAAATTTCAAATTCTTCTTGTATTCAATCCTAAATGCTTCTTACTTTGTCACAAATGAACTTATCCAAAAAGATCTTAATGTTCCATATGTTGAAGATTTAGCCCAAACCAGGTACCCATCATATTAAACTCCATGACCACTCAAATTCACTAGTTTCTCAACTTGCTTTCCGTTCTATTCCCGATAACAATGCGAGGCGTCGGAAAGGATGAAGGACTTGGCCCTTCTTTACCTTGTTAGATTACAATATTCTTTTCTGATTCATGTCTGTGTTCTATAGTTTGGACAAACGATGAAAATTCAGAAAACAACAACAAAAAAATTAGGTTCTTGAAGTTTTTCTTTCGGTGATACAACTTGTGGTTTTAAATTTTCCTACTTCATTTTAGGTTAGGTTATGTGTTTGCAATAATGTTTATGTTTAAGTTTTAAGAGTACATAAAGTCAAGTTATAAAGCTTAAATTTTGGCATTTCTTACATTTTTTTAATAAAATATCAAATACATATTAATAAGATATCCATCTATCTATCTCGGCGCTACTACCTGTTGCCGGGTACGGGCCTCCACCAGCAACTTCCGCCATTCGTCACGGTTTTGTGCAGCCACCATCCAGTTGCGCACCCCCAGGATGCTCTAAGCGTCAGTCGCAACTCCATCCTTCCACCTGCATCTCGGCCTTCCTCTTCTTCTTGTTTCATGAAGCGGTTCCTTCAATAGCTTCCCAGGTAATTCTTCTTCGCCCATGTCCCGCCCACCTTAATCGGGCCAGTTTGATGACCTGAAGGACATTCTGTTCCGTAAATGAACCGTATACTTCCTGGTTTGTGCGTCTCCTCCAGGTTCCGTCCACCAAAACTCCTCCAAATATCCTACGAAGGATTTTCCGCTCAAAAACAAGGAGATTTCGTTCACTACTCTTGGTTGTAGTCCATGTCTCTGAGCCGTATGTTAGAACTGGGAGTATTATGCTTCTATATAAGTGCAGCGTCGTTTGACGTGAGAGGATGCGGCGACCAAGTTGTTTACTCAGGCAATAATATTATTTGTTGGCAGACATTATTCTTCTTCTATTCTCGACTTTTGTACGATTGTCTTGGGTTACCATCGAACCAAGATATATGAACTCAGTGACTTGCTCGAATGTGTAGTCACCAAATGTCACTGTTGTATTGCGTCCAGGCGTCTCCTCGGTCACCAAATATTTAGTCTTTGTCTGGTTCACTTCCAGTCCAAGTTTCTTTGCGGGAGCCACCAGTGCCTGAAATGCTTACCCGACAGTGCGTTGAGACCGGCCAACAATATCAACATCGTCCGCGTAAGCCAAGAGTTGCACACTTCGATTGAAAATTGTGTGCCCAACCTGTATACCCGACTCCCTCACGGCCTTCTCCAGGGAAATATTGAACAGCAGGCACGCAAGGGCATCACCCTGCCGTAGCCCTCTTGTCGCTCGGAATTCTCCTGACAGATCTCCGTTGATGCATACTGAGCACAATACCTCGCTCATAGTCATCCTCACCATACGTATGAGCTTCTGAGGAATCTGGAATTCCTCAATTGTTTGGTAAAGCTCCTCTCTGTTAATACTATCGTATGCGGCCCTAAAGTTGATGAAGAGATGGTGAGTCTTTAACTTGTGTTCATATCCTCTCTCCAGTATGGTCCTCAGGCTGAAGATTTGATCCACTGTCGATTTCCCGCTTCTAAACCCACACTGGTAGGGGCCGATGGCTCTATTGGCATAGGGGAAAAGACGTGTGAATAATATATTCGAGAGGACCTTGTATCCGGACGTTAATAAGGATATGCCTCTATAGTTGGAGCATGTAAGCATGTAAGCATGAGCATGATCGACCATGCTGAGGGCATCACTTCGTCCTCCCACACTGATTGTAAGAGAGCTTGCAGTACCTTTATCAGTCCGCTGCCTCTAGCTCGCAATAGTTCCGCAGGTAGCCCATCATGCCCTGGAGCCTTGTGGTTCTTCAGTTTTTCCTCTGCATCTTCAATCTCTTCTTCGCTGGGTGGTTCGGACTCAGCTTCCATCTCTCTATCGTCAGGCAGCGCTCTATTAACCATCCCTGGGTTGGCATTTGGGTGTATGTCTAAGTCTGTCAGGAGTTCTACAAAGTGTCTCATCCACTCTATCAAGACATCTGCTCGGTCTGTGAGAAGGTTACCTTCTTTGTCCAGGCAAGAAGACTTTACGTTGGTAGGGAGTTTCCTTAGTTTATTAATCATGCGGAAGAATTCCCTTACTTCTTTACTTCCATGCAGATCCTCGATTTTTCGAAGTACTTCGTGCTCTTTTAGCCTTTTCTTTCTACGATGGAGTCTCTTCTCCTCTCGTCGGAGCCTCCTGTACTCCTGGACTTCTTGTGCCCCTCTGTGTCATGGCTTGATATGCTACATTTTTGCGTTGGGTTGCACCCCCGCTATCTTATAAATTAATAAGATATAATTTATGCAAAAAATAAAAGGGAGATATTGCCAAAATTTATATTTATAAATCGACCTTATCTTCTTATAAATGATAAAAATAAATATGAAAGGCAATATTAATTTCATTCCTTTCGACATAGCTTTCAGATGAAATTCCTAATACCTTTTCAGGAATTATCAACAACTCCTTAATGGGAATTTCTGAACATTAAGAAAAAAATTAAAACTTTTACATTTAATTTGCGTGATTTAAAATATATATAACTGAAACTGAGATTATAGATCCCGTAGAGTATTGTAAAAATACATGGGGGAAACTTTAATCTATTATTGGTTTCCCTTACGTAAAATGTACCATATTTAAATTCTCTCTCTATCTTTATTATGTTTGTGAAATTTATACACCGTTCCAAAAGAAGATTTAACACTCAGTGGTCTATTTATATGTGTAATATATGTAATCGGCAGGTTTTGACCCTTCAACTAGAAAATGTTTATTTAACCTTATCTTTGAAAGAGAAATCAATTTTTAAACAAATAATGAATGAAAAACTTGTTAAACCTATACAATGAGGCTCCAAGACGAGAGGCACCCGGTACAGAAGCTTGTGAGTTTGAATCCCAGTTGGGTGGATTAAAATTATTTTCGTGGTGAACCCACAAAACAAATCTTGACTTTCCTTGTCTGACTAGAATGGGTTGATAACATGCAGGATAGCCTGTTCTTCTGCTCTTGAGGAAGTAAATAAAAATCCTAATCCCTAACAAACAAACAACAACAAAGCTATACAATATAAAGAACTTATAACAAAAACATGCGGTACACAAAACAGTTGTAAATAGTAACAACTAACTTATGTATTATTATAATTATTGTTATTATAGTTGCTAATCTTCAAATACAAGACTATATTGAGAGATAATCGTTCTGTTCCTTAAATTCGGATAATACTTCTATTGGGAAGACTAACCTGTAGCAAAGAGCACCTATAGAACTTTGAACAGGTGGCATTAGGAAATCGCTCAATATCTGTTCTAACACTCCATTTAGGAGCGTGTATAGTGGCTCTTAGTTTAGTCTATAGTTTAGAATTTATCGAATAGTATCGACATTATGTTCGGCGATGTAAGGGTTGATCGTTGAAGTGAGATATAATGTTAGGATTAGCTAAATATTAGAGGAAAATGTGTAAATTCTAGATTTTTGTCTTTCATTAACAACTATTACTAGTTTCTTAAATGCAAAAAGGCAAAGCAACGATTAACATCAATAATTTTATTTTTAAAATTACGATTTACAAAAAGCTTTCAAAATAACACCAGATAAATTAGGGTGTAAATATGGACCATTTTCAAAAAAGTCACCAAAATACTTTAAAACAGGATAAAACAATTTCAAACGGTAGAACTTTTATTTTTACTCTTTTAGCCCGCACACATTTTAAGTTCCCACATTTCCCACACTTCTCCCCGAGTGTCTTCAGAAAACTTTCCATCACAAAAGATGCACGTTTTGTTCTATAATGAGAGATATGACGAACTTCCCGGGGGAATGAGTACCCATTTATACACCAAGAAAGGGTGCTCAAATTTACACCTAAGAAAGATGGCCACTATCACATGTAATCTAAAACCGTGCATATCTAAAGGTGTGCTTCAAATAGTAGATTAAGATCTCCGCTGTCTAGATATCATTATGAAATTATTTATAAATAAACATAAGAACATCAAACGATTTCGCATGGCTGTCAAAAGTTTACAGTACAGAATGAACACCAATTTGCTGAATAAATCAAGGTGCAGCCACACCAGTTGAAAGAATAGTTCCAAAACCACTGCTATCTTATATCAGCAAATGGCTCCATTTGCCGCCAGTGCTCGTTTTTACACCCTTTTTTCTATTATATATTTCGATATAAGTTAGAGGAATTCATTAAACTGGTGTTGAAGAAAGAAGCTCACTCATTAACACTCGTACTAAGACAATTTTGTCATTTCATTTTTTTATTAAATTTTATATTTTTTTCATTTTATGTTTTAATAATTTCTTAGTTGAAGTCCCAAGGATAAGATGTTGCTCGAGACAATGCTACTCATTATGTAACTGAGAAAAGGGGTAAATACTTGGTGGCTTTTAGATGCTCCGATACATGGATTATATATGAGCAAATCAAATATAAACGATCAAATTTTTTTAATACATTTATTGATCAACCTTATACACAATTATTTGTTTTAATATTTTTCAATATACTCTCCTGCGTGATGTACACACGTTTGCCACCGAATCGAACGTTTTATTATTCGCTGTTCATAGAAAGTTATAAAGGCCGAGTTATATGCCCATTACGTACGTGTTTCTCGACTTCTTCAATGCTTCCAAATTGTTTTTCTCCCAGTGATTCCTTGACATTTTTGACTAGGGGTGTAGTGATGCACCCAGGTCTCATCACATGTTATGGTACGCATTAAAAAGGCTTTCCCTTTTCGCTGAAATCGATACAGAATCATTACAGCGATCTTCGACCTAACCTGTTTTTGGTTTCCAGTCAAAAACCTCGGAATCCAAATTCTAATTCCTCTAAATCCCAGTTGATCAGTGATTATGAATTGAACACTAACATAGCTGATGAAATTTTTATCAGGGGTAACCTGTGATCACGTTCAATATGCTCTCGAACGGTAAGAATATGGCAACCTGTAAGGCTTATCGTTAGACGCCAATCATGACTTTCGTTTCAATTCATTCCTGTTCGTTCTTAAATTTCAGGCCAGTTCCCCCCCCCCCCCCCCCCCTACACGTCATATAGCTAGAAACTGCATTCAAAGAAGAATAGAAAAATTACCGTTTATATTTCGAATACCATTGTATTGTATTTAGGCCTCTTAAAAAGAGATGGTAATTACCTCTTTGCTTAAATATTTGTTAACATCTGTAGTGATTGAAAACTTGTTTAAGGAGACAAATATAGCAGTTAAAACAGACCATTAATTCGACGTTGGTCTCTTCTCTTTGATGAGCATATAGCAAAGACTGATAATTCATTAACTAAATCTATAAAAGTCCAGATGGAAAACTATTATTAGAGAAAAACAATATATTCAAAGTGTAAATCGCAAGAAATATAAGTTAATCCTAATGCTACTTGTAGCAACTGTAACGTCACAGTTCATCATTGATCCAGCACAGCCAATACGGAATTGCTTCGATTGGTTCCGTCTTTCTGACGAAGTTTGTTGAAGTTGTTCCGAACTTACTAAGTACATTCGACGTGGGGGTAGTACGCTTTGTCTTACAGGTGGGTAGTACACCTCACATATTCAGGTTCTCAGTTTTAAGACATAGCCTTGCACGGGGCCTGAACTGCTCGAATCATCTCTTAACTTATTAATAAATAAAACTGGATCAAAGGGCTGCTGCGTGGGCAATCCGTTTTATACTTTTTCCTTTTTTCCTTATCCATCTCCGTTTTAATTTATTTATACCTTGTTCTGAAATTTCTTTTGAATTAGGTAAATAACCAAAAATAAATAAATAAAAAATAAAAACTGGAGGTCTAATAATGCCAAAATCTGACATAATTAAAATTCATTTCACATTATTATTTCTCTATATTTATATCACATAACATCATTCACATCTTTGGGTTCGAACATTAGTATAAAATAATATATAACACATCCATCATAACAATAAGAACATCATAAGATCATCACTGACCCAAGTGAAGCTCTACTATATTAAAATTGCTGTCATTAATTTTCGGTGAATCACTAGATTTGAATGTCTGGACCCACAAGAAGGTATTTTTAATTATACAAATGCGGGAATAAATAAAATAATCATGGCTCCGAACAGAAAATATTTTGGTCTGCACACTCACCTTAGAAGTAGTTTTATTCTCTGTTCGTCCATAATAAGCGATTATCAACTGACAAATCTACCTTTTTCTTCAGATAAGCTAAATTAATTCTGAGAACTGAAAATATTCTTGTATAAGAAATTCTGTTTAATCACTAGGTGTCTCCCCCAAATAAGGATATGCACTTTTAAGGGACTGTGTTGGTCCTACCGACCATGACATCGAGCCTGAAATAACAGAAAATGAATTTTCTGCCAGAAAAATTGGACCTAGGTTCCTGAGTCATCCACTAAATTCCCCCAAAAAGATATTTTTGGAAGTATGCCATCATCATTTGATGAAATCTACACTTAAATCAGGCAATTATCTCCGGAAAATGTCAGCTGTTTTATAGGAATCAAAACCTTTTTTTTTTATTATTATTATTTTTTTATTTATTTTTTTTTACACGAAACGACCTTAAAGACCATCATGACTATGGATTCTTCTTTCTGTTCTTTCTTTCTATCCATTTCTCTTTCATTATTTTTGATTGTCTTTGTTCCCTTTCCTCCGTCCAGGCAATCCCCCTCATAGGCTTCCTCCCGTCCACAAGCATTGTGACCTCATGCAGCCTCTTTCTGTATTCTTCTCTGTCCAAACAAAACCTATCAATATACTATTTTTTTTTTAACATAATCATTTTATTCACAACTGTACACAATGGACAACCAGTGAATGTGAAGTAACATTAAAATAACAGACATGATCAGGCATGAGGGAGTCAGCACCCATTGGTACAATCTCTGAAACTAAATTATTAGGGATTAGACTAGGAGATCCCTCATCCACTTCCTTTCTAGACTCCGTTGAGTTGTGTCAGGTATCTGTACTGTTGCCATATTATGTATCAGTTTGTTAGTGTGTCCACGTATTTTTTCATGGCATTGTCGATAAAGTTTATGAATATGGGTCTTAACTGTCGGAATACATAAGGCTGTATGTAGCGTATCAGAGGGGTTGTAGCAAGTAGCTGTAAATGTTAGGTTTCTGTTTTAAAGGTAGTTTTGAGCGTCTGTGAAGTACTGAGTATAAAAGTCGCAGTCCTAACTGCAAAGTCTGTTTTATTGTCTTGACATGTGGGCCCCATGCCAGTTTCTATCAAGCATGCCCTAAGTTTGTCACTTTTTCAGTTTGATGTAAAGGTTGGTTGTCAATGTAAACAGGCGGGCAGGTCTTGCGTCGTACTGTAAATGTAATATGAAGTGATTTGTCATAATTTAGTTTTGTTTTCAATTACTTACACCAAGTTTGAATCTTGTTGAGGTTATTAATATACTCTAGATCCAAGTTAACTGTAAAGTTGTCAGCAGTTATTTTAAGCTGTTATTTTTTTTATTATATTTTTTTTTGTTAAAGGTTAGTTATTAGTGAATAATTAATTTTATTATTATTTAATTTGATTATTTATATATTTTTTTTATTTTTTCAAATATTTTTAGTACTCATATTGTAAAATTCTTGTATCAAATATGAAACAACTAACTATACTCACTTTTGTCTCTTTAGTTAATATACGCAGTTGTGTGGGTGTGCTCAAGAATCATTTTTAACCATCGTTTTGTTTTGGTTTCAAAGGAAAAAACAAAATAAATTTTTGCCTAAAAAGCGCTGAACAAGTTATAAATGGCAAGTCAATGACTCGAAGTCAGTTTAACAAAAGATGGCAGGAAAAGGTGAGGAACAGCGATGCAATTTGCCCCATTAGCTTAATGTCACCTTTTCTTCTTTACCTGGCCTATTCAGTAAAATTATCCAAGGAGTTTACAAAACATTTTTAATAGAACAGTTTTCCTTTGGCATATTTTAAAATATGCAAACATCAAATCCCATGCTTCAGGTGAGATTCTGATAATAGAAGCACAGATTTTAATTGTTTTTAAAATGTAAACTATATTCAGCTGATTATGATTATTTCATTAGGAATGGAATATACACGTTAAAAAGGTCTATATTACTAGACTAATTTTTAGTCACAAAACTATTTCGTTACTTGTAAAAATTAGGGTTTACAAGAGCATTATCCTACCTACAGTTCTTTATGGATGTGAAACGTGGCTGCTAATGTTAAGGGAGAAACAACGCATTGTTTTTAAGAAAATAAATTACTGCGTAGGATATTCATCAGATAAAGGATGAATATACGGTAGAATTCAAAAGGCTTCACAATTCAGCATTGCGGTATATTTATTTTGTTAATATAGTTCCGGTAATAGCAGCATGGAGGTTAAAATGAACATATAAGAAAAATAATCAGCGATGAATTGTAAAGTAAACATCCACGAGAAAAAAAACGAGGACGTAGGTGGGAGAATTGTATTTTCAGCGGTTAGCTGTTACGACATCGAGCCTTCAGTTTCGTTAATTCTCTGAACTTCATATTTTCTTATTATACAGACTTGGCCAAAAGTATTAAGCACCAACTATTTTCTCACCAAAAGTTTCTCTAAGATTATTAACTAGCAAGGATTGAGGAATAACCCATTATATCCTATTTTAAGGAACAAGCAATTAACTTGCTAGTTAATACTCTTAGAGAAAATTTGGTGAGACAATTGTTGGTGCTTTATACTTTTTGCCAAGGCTGTATATATAATAAGAACTTATAATAAGTGTTATAAGCTAACATACACACATATACAAATATGCAAACACACACACACACAAATATATATAATTTTATGTTTGTGTTAATTATATTAGATCTGTTATTTTTTGTTGGTAATTTTTTTTTTTTTTTTTGTATTCATCTTGCATAATATTTATCTAACATAATTGTTCCTTCATATATGGCATAAGAGGCATTATTATTAGCTTTTTTATTCAACACCTAAAGTTATGGATTGTAATATTTTTCATTTTAATTTTAAAAACCCTACCGTTGAACAAAGTATTTTAAAAGAGGAAAAAAAAATGAGACATTTAATACCAAATTCCAAGGAAAAATAAAATTATACTTTCTCAAAAATGTGTCATATTTAACATTATTGGTTATTTAATTTAAGAGGGCAATATATATTTTATAAAAGAATCTCTTTTAACTTTGGATCCTTGATAAAGTTAGACCATTGCCTTAATTGCGCAGGTGTAATTCTGAGTAAAGTCTAAAAATAAATTTAAATATTGTTTTAAAAGCTGAGTTTCTAGAATTAAAGAGAGTAGTTAATAAGTGATTAAATGGAGAGTTAGAAAATTTATTAATTGGCTGTAGAATTGTAGTCTATAAAAGTTTTATCTTTACACAATGAGCTGAAAATAAATTTTATTTAATCTTGAACTCGTTTGCGCATGCGCCAACTGTGAAAGTAGTTATCATATCGCTCTCTAATAATTATCTTTTTTTTGTGTGGTTCTTATTAGTTTTCCACTAAGAAACATTTACAAGATTAGTTTTTAATAACTGTGGAGATCATTGACTAAATAAAACAGTGAGTACAGCCAATAAATATTCTAATAGTGAATACGTAAATTAACATGTGCTCTATGGACAGATAGCGGAGTGGGGATAGGATTACCGATAACGGCGGCCAGGACGTCACTACTCAGTGGCTATCAGCCTTCCGTACGGAGAGGGTCCGTACTTGCCTTTAACAGCATACTCTTCAATCTTTATTTTGTTTCTTAATTATTTTTCTTTATTCGTTTTTTTTTTTCTCTATTTATTTTTCTTTTCTTACCCTCTATACTTCCATGACATCTGATGAGATATTTCCACATGGTGATGTCGTCTAAAACTAATAAGTCTAAAAGAAGCCGTTCTCTTGAAACTGTACGTTACAGCCCCGCTAAACAGCGTCCGCGTAAATCTAAGATCAAAACTCCTCCTAACAGTTCACCAATCAACGAAGCAATGCCTGGGACTTCAGCTCAAGGATTAAATGAAGAATCACCCTTTTTTACAGCAAATCCTTTCCAGGTACTTAGCAATACACCCACTGAAAGTATGGAATCGACATCAGTTTCACAGCCTCCAAAACCTCCACCTATTTTCATTCGCAACATAAAAAATTTCGGCCTAATGTGTTGCCAGTTAAACAAGATAGTCGGCTTAGGGAAATATTCATGCGTCAGCCGTACGAATGACACCAAAATCACGCCAGATTCCTCCGATACGTACCGTCACATTGTTAAATATCTGACGGACACCAAGGCTGATTTCCATACGTACCAGCTCAAGGAAGAAAGGTCCCTTAGGGTGGTCGTAAGAAATCTTCACCCTACAACGCCAGCTGAAACAATTAAAGAAGAATTGTGTTCTATGGGATTCAAAGTCCGCCAAGTCCTCAATGTACAAAAAGACATCAGGGGACACCTAGGAGCAAGCGGTAAAACCTCATTACCACTTTTCTTCGTTGACTTGGAACCGACGCCAGGGGTTGAAAAAATCTACGATGTCACTTCTATTTATTATACCAAAGTGAAAATAGAGAAACCGTACCCTAAACGAGATATTGTGCAGTGCCATAACTGCCAAGCATACGGCCACACAAAAAGTTACTGTCACCATATTCCAAGATGCGTCAGGTGTGGACAAGCACATAGATCCGAAGAATGTACAAAATCACGAGAAGTTCCTGCAGTGTGTGCCTTATGTCAACAAGAACATCCAGCTAACTACAAAGGATGTCAAACTTACAAAAACCTCCGTAACAGATTTCATAGGACGCAGCCACAGAATGAAGAAACACAACAGACAAGAGGAAGGCAACCTTCAAAAATTGCAACCTCGTCTGTATCATTTGCAGAAATGCTTGGAGGAAGAAGATGCCAAAATGAAACAGGGGCCATGCCGCAACCTCCTCAACAGCCTCACTCCTATAATCCTCAACCTCAGCAACAGCTCCAATCTCAATCCCAACAAAATATTCAATATACCCCAGCTCCATTAATCCAACCCAATCCACATATCCATCACCAGATCTCCCATATTCCTCCTCCCCCTACTACCTCCGATCTCACATCCTTATTTAATTCCTTCCTCTCTGAATTGAAAACCCTTATCACCCCACTCATTTCACTCCTTACAAATGTTATCCCTCATCTAATTCCCCTTCGAAAAATGTCTAATCCTTAAATGCCTTCCACAAAACCCTTATCCATTCTCCTATGGAATGCGAATGGTATTCGCAACCACACTGACGAACTAACATCATTGCTACATTACAAAGAAATCGATGTAGCTTTAATTACAGAAACCAGACTGACCAGTAAACAGCGTTTCAACATATCAAATTACCAAACATACCGAACAGACCACCCTGATGGTAGAGCCCATGCCGGAACTGCTGTCATCATTCACCATTCCCTCACTCACCATGTATTTCCTTTACCAGCAAATGAATTCCTGCAGCCCACAGCAGTTGTTATAAAAACCTTCTCCTTTCCCGTCACGATTGCAGCGGCCTACTGCCCCCCAAATAAACCCATTTCCACATCCCAGTTCCTCTCATTTCTTAATTCCTTAGGTCATCGCTTTCTCCTCGGTGCTGACTTCAATGCTAAGCACCAGCAATGGGGTTCAAGAATCACCAACTCCCGTGGGCGAGCATTACAGTCAGCACTTAACTCTCGAAGATCCAATTTTATTTCTCCAGGCACTCCTACCTATTGGCCCACGGATCTAAACCGAAACCCAGACCTTCTTGACTTCTTCATCCATTCAGGATTAGGACCTCTCCATCACTCCATAGAACGCCTGGATGACCTTTCCTCAGATCATAGTCCTTTAATTCTAACCCTTTCTGTCACTCCAATCCCAAAACCTCTTTCCCCATCATTTATAAGAGGGCCAGTAGACTGGAACCTCTTCCGTCAAATAATATCTGACACTATAGACCTCAGAGTATCCCTAAAAACCTCCCAAGATCTTGACGATGCATCTAATTCCTTTACAAACATAATCCAGCAGGCAGCCTGGGCTGCATCCTCACCTCGTTCCCTTCCCAAAGTTCGAAAAGAAAATCCTTTACCTCAAGATCTACTGGACCTTATCCAAGCTAAACGCCATGCCAGAGCCATTTGGCAAAGAACCAGGCATCCAGATGATCGGAAATCCTATAATTACCTAACCAAACTCCTTTAAAAAAATATGGCTACCTTCAGATCCAAATCCTATAATTCCTATCTTTCTTCACTCTCCTCTTCAGATAACTCCCTCTGGACTACCACTAAAAAAAATCCTAAAATATCAACCTACCTCCCATCCCCTCCGACGCGAAGATGGTTCATGGGCGGCTTCTGACGTGAACAGATCCGAAGAATTCGCCCAGCACCTATCCAGCATATTTCTTCCCCATCCTGAATCCAATCCCACCCACACAAGAATGGTTCATAAATTCCTTGATTCACCGATACCTCTCTCCTTACCTCCTAAAGCCATAAACCCCTCTGAGGTCAAATTCCTTCTAAAAAAATTAAAACCCCGAAAATCCCCTGGATATGATCTTCTAAGCTCACAGATCCTCAGGCAACTTCCTCATAAAGCAATCATATTCCTTACCTACCTGAGAGTTGTTGACCATATATCCTCAGCACTTGAAAGCAAGCAATATTGCTCCGGCTCATTTCTGGACATAGCGCAAGCATTTGACCGGGTATGGCATGACGGTTTGCTCTTCAAGCTTAAAGCCCAGTTACCGCAATCCCTATTCCTTGTTCTCCGATCCTACCTCTCTAACCGTTCCTTTCGAGTTCGCTGCGGAATGGAATACTCTAACTGCTACCCAATAGGGGCAGGTGTTCCACAAGGTAGCGTTCTTGGCCCAGTCCTGTATATCCTCTATGCTGCAGATATCCCTACCACTCCTGATACTTTCCTTGCAACATTTGCTGATGACACTGCTATCCTTTCGTCCCATTCAGATCCTTTAATAGCTTCCTATTATCTCCAAAACCACCTATCCTTGATTGAAGACTGGTGCGATAATTGGCGGATCAAAGTAAATGAAACTAAATGCACCAACGTAACCTTTACCCTCCGCCGAAAATCCTGTCCTCCTATCGATTTCAATGGTATTCCACTACCTAAAGCTGACACAGTTCGGTATCTTGGTTTCTACCTAGACAAAAGACTTACATGGAACCCTCATACTCGACTCAAAAGGCAAGAACTCAACAGACGCTTCAGTCAACTGTATAGACTATTAAACAGGACATCTCATCTTTCCATTGAAAACAAACTTCACATATACAAAACCATTATTAAACCTATTTGGACTTATGGACTTGAACTGTGGGGCACAGCTAAAAAGTCGAATATCAAACGCATTCAATCCTTCCAATCCAAAGTCCTCCGAACTATAGTTAATGCTCCTTACTATCTATCCAATAAAACCCTCCACAATGATCTCAACATACCATACGTCCTCGACCTCATACCTCTTAAATTTTTAAAATTCCATCACAACCTTTCTTTCCATCCTAACCCTTTGGCTCAATCACTATCCACTTCAACACACCCTGATAACCCTCCTCGCAGATTAAAAAGGCAGTGGCCCCGAGATCTATTGTAAAAAATATATTTATGTTGGAGTTCTGGCACTGGCCAGCTTCTCCACTCATGCCCTGAATGACTGTACACTGCGCTCTCACTCAGCCTCCACTGGGTTTTCTTTAACACCAGTGACGCAGCTGAGAGAGAAGAGCTGGGACCTCTCTTGGCCGGGCCTGTCCTTCCATGAGTGGAGGGACAGGGTTGGTTGGGAGATCCCTAGGATGAATGTGTATTGTAAATAAGTATGAATGTAGTTTTAACTTTTAATTTAATTTATATTTCATTTTATTTATATGTATATTGCTTATGTATAGGATATTCTTTCTGTTTTCTTTTAATTTTTTTTTATGTATATAAACTTTTTTGTTCTTTTTTTTCTTTTCTTTTTCTCTTTCTTTGTACATAATGTGTGAATGTAATCATATGCCATCTATATTACTTATTGCCCATATTTGTGGCAGATTGTAATAATTACTCAATAAAAGTTTAAAAAAAAAAAAAAAAAAAAATCTTGAACTATAGTCTTCTTGAAGTGATTTACTGTAATAGTACAAGAAAAAAAAGGAATACGAAAACAAAGATATAAAAAAAAGTTCTTCCTATGATTCAACTTGTAAATAATACCATCCAAACTGTTAGTCATGAAGGTTTCATTATTTTCTAGAATGATATTATTGCTTCGCATGATGTTGTAGAAGGATCGGTGCAATTAGGATTGATGGATTAATTTCCGATTTTATTGGAGTTATTTTTATTTGAAAACTAGTTTCGAATGTTATGTATTCTTCACAAGTTCTAGGAAGGCAAAACAAAAAGAACTTCCGAACGATATCAGGGCCTATAGTAGACTAAATTTGCAGAGGCGAAAAAATCTCTTTATTTTTTTAATTTCTACTTTTTTTTATTCATTTATCATGCATATGCAAATTAAGTCCACTATAGGTTATAATATATTTTAGAAGTTCGTTTTGCCTTGAACGAACAGATGAAAAAATGTAACATTAGAAAATAATGGGATGATTCAGAAAAAATGACCTTTTTCCTTGTGTTTGAACTTTTCATCGTAATTCCTCTCTTATATACATTTGGGAACTAAGAATTGTGATAAGAAGTTCATGTTTAATCCCGTCTAAATCATTTGGTAAACAGCATGTTCTCTACCCGGGGTCAGTACTTCTTTAGCTTTCCTGACTGTGATGAATGACTCTTTGAATGAAAAGGCGGTGAGAAGGTGGTTCCAAAAATTAAATGAAGGTGATTTGAGCCTTGAAAGGGAATCAGGATCAGGGCGTGTTTCAGTAGTCAACCAGGGCGCTCTGCGCTTCAGAGCTCTATTCAGAACAACTGCAGAGAATGTACGATGTTTTAGTTCAGCGGTATCCAGTTTTAGTCAACAGGAAGCAAGTCTTGTTCCAACAAGATAATGCCAGACCCCACACCTCTCGCCTTACAAAAGAAAAACTAGCTAATTTGGATAGAATCGAGCTTCTCCCGCACCCGGCATATAGTCCAGACCTAGCACCATCAGACTACCACCTGTTCAGATCAATGGCTCATTTCTTTCGTGGAAAAATATTCAACAACCTAAATGAATTTGAAAATGGGGTTTCTGAATTCTTCGATTCAAAACCCTCAGAGTGGCACTATCAAGGAATTCAACAGTTGGCTTCCAGATGGAGTCACATAGAGCAAAATGGTTTATATTTTGATTATTGAAAACCATGTCGGTAGAAGAAAAATAAATTTTGATTTTTACCTATAAACCGGTAATTTTTTCTGACTCACCCCATTAGATTCAAATAAAAAGAATTAAAGTGGTAATTAATTCATCAATCCTGATTGTAAAGATATTAATATTTATCAGTAAAATTAAAAAAACATAAAAATGTTCTTGGGAATAACGAAGAAGACAAGCTACCTCTAAAAGCGAAATGAACAAAATAAAAAATAAAAAATAAAAAAAATAATTTATGAGAAATTCCAATTACATTATCATTATTTAATAGGAAGTTGTGTACACATATTCATAATATTGTGTTGCCGCTTTTCTTAAAGTGAGGCGCGGTAGTTTTCTGAGTAAGACCAGACCTTTACTATACTATTAAGCTTCGGGTCCGGGAGCTCGAATGTGGCTGAAGGCAGAAATTTTATTTTTTCCTATGTTTCGCATTCTTAACTTGACACTCAGTCTCTAAAAAATGGGTAGCCTTAATCGAGGAAAACTTAACGGTTGAGCGTGATTTCAGCCTAATATCCTCTTTTCATTTCTTTAACAAGCTTTGGTTTGGTAACAGTGCCTCCTTTCCAGCGTACAGAACCCAAGACATTTCATGGGTTGTTGGGGGACATGTTTTTTTTTTTTTTTTTTTCTCATAAATTAAAAAAAAAAAAAAGGAGGTAAACAAAATTTTTGTTTTCAAAGCATATTATTTCAAAGCATAAAATTCTAATGATGATTGATTTTAATTTAGAGTTAAAATACAAAATCAATCAATATTTATACGATTCATGAAAAATTATCTGGAATGTAGTTTTATTAATAAAATACTTGTAATAATTGAAATCTTATAGAAATCAAATCATATATGGTCTATGTATGAACTACTGGTAGGCTTTTATTTTTAAGTTAATCTGATACATTTATTTTTTAAATTGCATTTTAAATAATTATTATATTTCTAACAATTTTGATGGAAAAAAACACCATGTACAATCTTGTGAATAAGTATGAACTCAATAGATAAAGTTGAAATATTTTAAAATATCTAAAACAAGACGTAACCAAAGTATTATTTCAAAATTAATTAGGGATTTAATTCCATATAAAAAACAATATTTCTCTTAAGATGGCGTGTTTCACATACATACACAACACATCTTGTAGTCTTCTGGTCCTAAATGCAAAAAGTTTTTAACACTGGTAGCGGTGCAATGCTTTGTGTTATACCACCACCTATTAAGTCAATTATCGCTGCTCAATTGCACTTACAATTAGTTGAGTTCCGCTCGGTATATTTTAAAAGAATAAACGACACTAACACTTACCCAGTTGAAAATGGCACATCTTTTCGATGTGAAAAAATGAACTGAATTGACAGTCTTTCATAGACATAAAAGGAATCAAAAATAAACATTTATCAATAACCTGAGTCTGTATTTATTCCCAAAGTAAGATTTGTTTACATTTTTTGTTGTTTCAAGATTATAAACTAAGACAAAAGCATTTAAACGCTCTCTGATCTTGTTTTTATATGGAATTAAGTTTAAAATAATAATTTCGTTACGTATTGATTTAGAGATTTTTATATATTTCAACATTATCTATTGAGTTAATATTTATTTACAGGGCTGTATGTTAGGACGTCTTTTAAGGGACGTAAGAGAATGTTCACCCCCTTCTGTAATAATTAAGAAATATGAAATTACAGAAGGTTTGAAAAAATAAGGACCTGAAAATATTGTAGTACCACATATATATATTTTTTTTTTTCCCCAGAAAATTCGTAAATCCGTTCAAAAGTATTAGGAAATTTTAGATTTTGACCTATATTTCTGAGTAATGTTTAGCAGCTTCCTAGTAACAGCTGCACGATGCAGAAAAATAGAATATTACGAAAAAAAAAAAATAACAGATGTGATTGGTGGGCTTAGCATGGAAAAGTCAGCTGGGTGCTTTGTGAATCAATTATCAATTAGTGGGAACTTCCTCAAAGGATAGGAACAGGAAAGAGATTAATTCTGTTTGTTGATTAGCGTTTGACAGAGTTTTAAAAAATTCAAAGCATAAAATGAAGTCGAATCGTATGGTTCGATTCCTTACGAATTCGCTTTTGCATTAGAAACATACTTATTTATTACAATGTTATAACTTAAGAACACGTCACTATCAACGTTCCATCATCATACCCAATTCTCCTCTGAATTTTCCATCATCAGGAAAAACAATAATTTAATAACGTTTTTACAATATTGTAAGACATTGTATAATATTATATTTTTTTTATTAATGTATTAATAAATAAAATTAAATAAAATGTATTTTCTGTAATATATTAAATATTTTCCCCTTAAATACTCAATATAAACTTGTTAATTCATCAGTAAATTTTACAAATATGTGAAAAAAAAAAACCTTTATTTAGATTCTGAAGTTTTAGGCATAACATTGACCATGATAAGAAGAAAAATAAATAAAAATATAAAAACATGCTGGTCCGAGAGAAATTTTGTGGATCCCTTCAGTTTAGTTACAACTATTTTTAGAGACTTTCCTAATTATAACTTATATTATTTATTAAGTATTTCTTATAAAATATTAAAAATTTAGTAAGTTACTTAATAATAAGTTCGGCTTTATTAATAAAATAAACTGAGAATTTTTTCAACAGAAACATCTAAATATGGTTCTTTGGGAATTCGAAGTGTGTCTGGGCCAGAGGAGAATACCTGCCAAGGAGGGAACAAGCATTCCATCCTCTAGGGAATTTACTTGGCTCTGATCTTTCACCGAGAAACAAAACACTTTTAAGGATATTTAGTGTATTAGATTCACAACTGAACCGTTTTAATCAAACTATATTTATGATTGTCAATGCTACATTTAAATAAATTGGGGAATAAAAATATGGATTGCTATCATTGGACTTAGTTTTTCTCCTTGTATTACAGTTTTCTTATCACTGCATTGAAATATTTACTAATGAGAAGAGGCTAATCATTATATGAATGCCTGTAATAAATTTGCTGTGGGGAAATTCTGTGATTCTTTTCGTTCATTGATTCATATACATACTAAATCATACTATAAAACATTTGTAATAATATTTTACAAGCACACATATAGAAAGTGAAGCAATATTTTGAAGCTTTTCATTTTTAAATTTGTTAGGTAAAAAATAACCATTGCAGCAGACTATAGTATGAAAATCTCTATATTCCAAATTTTTGATGAACCTTGAATTTTTAATAAAAAATAAGAAGTTCTAATTCTACAAATGAATATAAATCAAGGATGTAGTCAAAGTAAAACTAGTCTAATTAAAGAATTCCTTTTTAGACGTGCTGTTACTTTGACTGCTTCTCTAATCATCTTCTCCATTCATCATAACAGTCAACTATACTTTTATCGTTATAAATATAAATCTTACTTTTCATGGAAAAGAGCAATTATTTTACTTAATAATAAGTAGTTGGAACATTTTGGATGCCTTAACCAAAATGGAACAGAAAATTATGGTGTTAACTACGACGAAAATGAGCATTAAAAAATGGTCTTCAGTCAAACCTTCCGCTGAACTATGAACAATGACTTGAGGTTTAATCCAAACATTTGGTATTTTTACTTCAGTCAATAATTGCTGAGGGAGGCGTGGTAGTTCAGTGTATATTGCTCTAGACTGCCATTCTCCTGGGCACGAGTTCAAGTCCGGCAGAAGCAAGTAATCGATTTAAGCAGTTGATCGACTTTGAGGATAGGAGGCCCTCCTGGAGTACACTCGGTCCCTATAAAGTTGGTCCCCCTAATGGGGGAAAAATCCGATACTTGAGCCATTTTGGCCAAATCTCCTTTTTTTGACCCAGTAACAAGTACACCCTTACCTTCTGTTGAAAAGAGGATGTCGATTTTGACTACACATAGTTCCGCTAATTAGACACTTTTATTGAAATAAATTCAAGTAACTATGAAAAATATTTCTTTATCAAATATATTTTATTTATTGTTTGTATGCCGCTGGCGTTTAATGTTTAGGTGTAAAAGATAGTAAAAGTGAAAGAAAGATTATCCTGGAATTTCTTTTTATATATTCTCTAGTTTTTTGTTATTTTCGTTTATTGATCTCTTCAGAAATGCAACCCCGTTTTTCGAAATTATTTAATCATCGACCCTAAGTTAAATTATATACTAACCATATAATAACAACATCGATCATAAAAAAAAGAGCTATTAAGTTAAGAAGTTTCCGACTGACAAAAGATTTTTTACTAAACACAAATTGCTAATAAATTCACGGGGTGGCTTATCTTGATACTCTTTTCGAGCGGAAGGGGACGGAATGAATTATTCATAAATCTGAAATAATAGATAAGAATAAGGCCCCGAGCGGGGTTATCATTATTTATTTTGGTTCCAGTCCAATATGGTGGGGGTAGCCAAGGGGGATAGCAACAGAAATATACTTAAATGCTGATCAGATACAACTCAATTGTTGTAAATTATAAGTCATTATATTTACGTTTTAATATTTATACTATCTGCCAACAATATATACATCTAAAAAACAATATGTGTATATATACAGGGTGTTCGGAAGATCGTTGGCCAAAAAGGTATCTCGGGTAGGGAGGTTTATTTTGAACCTATTTAAGGTCACCTACCTATATACAAAGTCTTAAGGTTTTTTTTTTAATGAATTTTTATGTAAAAATGGCGAATTCCAAACATTTATGCCTTATAACTCCGTTGATTAATGATATATCAACGCCTTTTTTTTTTTTATGTAATTACTAATACATTGTCCATGTAAAATAAAAAAGATATTATGGAGAAAACAAATACCAAAAAAACGGGAGATCTTTAAATCTTGTTAAAGGCAAAAAAAAAAAATTATGAACTTCAAGGTTCGGTTAAAAAAAAAAAAAAGAAAAAAAAAGCGCAACAGCCAAATCCAAATCATTTAAAAAACTTCTCTAGTTAATGCTCTTTAAAAAAATTCCATTTTCAGGCACGCAGCACATCTAGTTTTTTTTTTTTTTTTAAAGTAACAAAAGAGCGCCACCAGCGCACACTGACAATAATAATGAATCTAATCATATATTTTATGCAAAACGTAAGCAATTTAACTAGCATCTCCTATGGCTGCTTTGCCTGCTCTCATAGGTAAAGAAATTATATAATTTTAACTAATAATTCAAGCTTTATTTGTTTATTTTAAAAAATATTGTATTGAAATATGCAATTAAGCATTATTCCTTCAATATTTTCTCACATTGCAGTAATATAAGTAATAAAAATTGCACTGATTAGGTAGTTGGAGATTATGTAAAAGCATAATTACTCATCCAATTTTTAATTTTGATGTATGAGTTGGTAATCCAAATTGTCAAAGATTATTAAGAAACTCTTAAGGATAATGGACTGCGTTATCAGTGCATACAACTAAAGGCCCATTGACTAATGGGCCAATATATGACTATATTGTTCACACAATATCAGAAAGGAGAGGGATACAATTTTAATTTGGTAACAAATGTTATTCGACAGAAATAATTTTTTAGATTTTTTTCTCGATGGATTTTAATTTCTACTATAGAAGTATATGACAGTGTCTAATCACTATTAAACTTACCCAGAAGGGGTAAACTTACTTTAAAATGATGAAAGGATGGCTATCATTTTCTGTTAAAAGGGTATCACTTGGACTGGATATTTAAAAATTATCCGTAGAAGTTTCCGGGGAGGGAGTTGTAAGTTGAGAGATTTTTTACTGTATACCCTAAACACCAAAGGACTCATGATTTTATGAATATACCAGCATCCCCAAGCAAAGAACGGCCGCCCTCACAAGTAAAAAAAGAAAGATAATTTTAACCAATTATAGGAGCTTTATTTGTTTATCGATAAACCGGCTATCGGTTGGTTTTCAATATTTCAATCTTTCATCCATGCCGAACCAGGTATATAAATATTTTATATATTTAAATTCAATATAAGTAAAATTTTGAATATAAAGTGAAAAGTTTTCAAAACAGAAATATATCCAGCTATCTCAAAATAAGGATCTATCGAACGATCCTTCAACCGGTTGTTATGTACGGGAGTGAGACGTGGATCGAGGAAAAAGTATTAAACATGTGGGAAAAAAAAAATTCTTCGAAAACTATATCGTCGAACCAAGTAGGGACTGAATCTTTTGCGAATGAGAACAAATGAAGAACTGAAAACTATATGTGCAGCTCCAGATATTGTAGCCAATATAAAAAGGGGCAGAATAAGATGGCTAAGGCATTTGTAAAGAATGGAAGCTAGTAGACTAAAATGATGTTGAAGGAGCACTGGATGGAAAGAGAAGGACAGGAAGGCCTCGACTTCGTCGGCTTGAAGATGTAGAGGACGATCTTAGGACTCTGGGTGTGAGAGGATGGAAGGGCATCTGAGGACAGTTTAGAACGGAAGAGAATTGTAGCGGAGGCCAGGGTTCTGCAAGGAACATAAGGTGCCATAAGTGAAGATGATGATGATGAGTAAATTTAATTATCAATTTTAAGCTGTCTATAACACCGTTACTTTGTAACCTCTCATGAAGAATGGCGCTCGCCACTAATCGGTTCAATTTTCACCGCCAACTATCGGTTTTCTAATAACTAATTAATTAGAAATCTGTATATCTTAATATAACTAAACCTTCGTGGATCTGTAAAGATGATGTAGTTATAATGTGGTTCAGTAGTTTTCCCGTTTAGTGATCAATAAAAACCGGATTTTCGTGCAAATGCATCTTTTTTTTGCTAACTTCAAATTCATTAAAACTTGGATAGAAATTCGAATCATAAAAACCATGTTATTTCGATACTAGTTTTATATTGCACAGAATTGCACGTTTTGACGTCAATGCACGAAATCGCACGTTATAAGGTTTTCCTGCATGAAATTGCACGTTTTAAGATTTCATTTTTAAATTTGTCTGTTATTTAAAAAAAAACAAAAACAGTCAACAAAGCGAATAAAACATTAAAATTAATTTAATCACTTTCAATATAAACAAACACTATACGTTTTACAAAACAAGTGGAATAAAATAAACCATATTTGAAAAAAATCTTGGCTTTAAAATTTTACAAACATTTAACGACGTTTTAAATGGCAAACGTTCAGATGTAGATGTGGCACCAAACATTTTAAATTCCAACAACTATGCCCAATTACGAGTATTGATGTAGAAAGAGCTTTTTCCCTTTTAAGACATATCCTCGATGACAGGAGGTATAATTTAACAGAAAAACAATTTAGAAATGTACATTGTAGTAAATTTTATTATTTTTGATTTGATTTTTTTTATTTTGTTTTTGTCTTATTGAATTGTTTATATCGTCGAATTAATTGATTTTTGTCCTAGAGAATGTTCCTATTGTTTTCGTCTTTTATAGTTCAAAAGATAGATTTAATATTAGTATCTGTATTAATTTTATTAACAAAATATATATTTTAAATAAAGGAAAATTATTAATTTTAATATATTCAATATTTTACTTCATGTTATGACTACTTGGTGTTAATAAAAAATAAAAAATCATTTTATTTAGTACACCTTTTTGCACGTTTTGATTTTTTTTTATTGCACGTTTTGAAGTTTTTGTTGCACGTTTTTATGGTTTATACTGCACGAAAATCCGGTCTTTAGTGATCACAAACGAAAAATGGCTTGTCATTTTATATAATAGTATGAATTAATTTGACAGTATTTGTAATTGTAAAGTAATTTATTATTGAATTTTTAGGAGAGAACAATCGGAATCTACCTCTATACATTTAAGTCAACCATTGAGAGATAAATTGCGAAGGGGTGTGAGGCTGTGAGAAAGGGTACTTACGTCAGAAGATAAATTTATAGCCTCTTTTAAGTAGCTACGCTCGAGCTGGCCTCCATAGCCACGGCCTTATATATTAATAGGCTCATTATAGGAACAATGGCTGTCTTGTCCTCTTGTAATCTGCACCTGGTCACGATGCCGGCTCCCTCTTGGATTAATTTACTGTGGTCCCGATCATATCTTGGGTCCATGTTTGCTTTACTACGTCTTCGATTCCTCCCTCTTTATAGGGAAGGGGATGAATTTCTAACAAAAAATCTTACTGGACTGGTCATGATTATTTGCTAAATTAATAATAATTTCTGTTGTACTGGTCAGCTACCAGACTTGGTCTGAACGAATGAATGTCCGCCCGCTCAACATTAATCTAAAGGGATGACATTCAGGACCTACTTGACAAATAAATTATTATTAATTATTTACTAACAAGCATAATTCAGTGCCACTTGAGTTACGCATGATGATAAAGAAGGATCAATATAATTAGGATTGATGAATTAATTGCCACTTCCGTTAGGATTATTTTATTAGAATACTAGTTTCGAATGCTAAACATTCATCTTCAGTTCTAAAACTTACAAAAACTTTCAACACCTCAGCACTTTGTTACATGGATTATATTTACTAAATTTTTCAAAAATGTAAGACGAGAAATCAAACATCGGAACTTACTTGAGGAGATCTAACTGATATCTGAAATATATCCATCGTGGAAAGAGGGAGGGAGCAGGAACGCTAAAACTTTGAAGTTTATTATGGGATTTCCCTAATGACTCATCGGATATCCCCGTTTTTATTGGAAGCAAATTTAAAATGGGACTATTAGAAATGTTTATTTAGTCGTTCAAACAAAAATCTGGATCGGTTTTTAACGATTTTATTATTTCTAATGATTCATAAATATTTAATTTTAGGCTATTTTCTAATTGATGTATTATTTTAACTTCAGAGTACATATTGAATTTGTGGTTATTTTCATTTAAATGGATAGCAAAATCGGAATTTTGGGTCATATTATTGTATGTTCTTTTACTCTTTGATTTACCGATTGTCCAGTTTTCCCGTGTATTTAACTTCACAAACTGGATATATTTCAAATATCTGTTAGATCTCCTCATGTGGGTACCAATGTTTGATTTCTTGTCTTACAGTTTTGAAAACTTTAGTATATATAATCCATGTAACATAGTACTGATGTGTTGAAAATTTTTTATGTGTTACAACTGAAGATGAATGTTTAACATTCGGAACTAGTATCTTAATAAAATAATCACTAAAGAAGTGGCAATTAATTCATCAATCCCAATAATGCAATACGCAAAGGTAAAGAGGTATCAAATAGTTTAAGAATGATAATTAATGAAAAAGTGTTCTGATTATATTAATAAGATGAGTGACATGCTATCTGGTACTTTACTGTTTTATAAAGACAATGTAGATTGTAGATTGAGTTTTTATTTGGGCGATCAACTACCAGGTTATTACGCCCTTTTCATTTAAATGGTGAAAATTTATTTTTCTTCGTCCTTTATAATTTTCGTATTATATTTTATCGTAAAGTGGGTGTTCTTTGAATAGATTTATAATTTTGTTAATAGAATTTCTGGAGTCCTCTAGAGCAAGTTTCGTCGATCGGGGTATTTTCTTAGTCCCAAAGTCTTGTTGATATAATATGCAATCTTCTATTATGTGTTTAATGGTCATCGGAGACTGACATCTTTCACAATGTGGTTGGGCCTCTTTTGTGATCAGATATGCGTAAGTCAGGTTAGAATGTCCTATCCTCAGCCTTGTTGTAACAACATCTTCTCTTCTGTTACCCCTTATTGCGCTTGTCCACTGCTTCGTACTTTTTTTTATATTTCTTAGCTTGTTCGTCATTGGGGTTTCGAACCACATGATTTCCCACTTAGTTTTTACTTTTTTCTTCAAAAGCGCTTTAATATCATTTGGTTCATATATTTTTAGTGGTGCGGTATTCATCACAGAAGCTTCTTTGGCAGCTTTGTCCGCTGCTTCATTTCCAGGAATTCCGGAGTGTCCAGGGGTCCAGAGAAAAGTTACGTTTTTTTTTATGGTCTTTTAATATTTCCAAATGACTATGGATCTTGTCAATTGTGTGGTTAGTTTTGCTGAAATCAGCTATACTTTGAAGTGCTGACATTGAATCAGTACAAATTAATAATTTTGAATGTCTACTGTTGACAGATAGGTATAGTGCTGTAGAAATCGCCTGCAGTTCTGCAGTGTGTATTGTTGTAGAATACGGTAATTTATACTTGTGTGTTGTCCCATTCATAATTATTGCAAAACCAACGAATTCATTTTTTTTGGATCCATCAGTATATATTATGTCGTGGTCTGAATATTCTTGTAACTTCTCGTGAAATCGAAGACTATTTGATCCTGTGCTCTTATGCTTTAAGCTTAGATCTATTTTATACTTCTCATATTTCCACGGGGGTAACTGAAAGCCACAGTCGGCTTGATCCAACGGCATATCATAAATTTCTTCTATAACTTCCTTTTGTCTGATTGCTAAAGGGGCGTTTCTTGTATTTATTTCGAAATTTCTGATACAGCGGGGATGAAATATATGATGGTAAGCTGGATTAGTTGGTTGAAGTTTAAGTTTAGTAATATAACTGTTCATTAGGTCTTTTCTTCGAAATTGCAGAGGTGCTATGGAGGCCTCAGCACAGAGGCTTTCTTTTGGGCTTGTCCTAAAGGTACCTGTGGCTAATCTTATTCCAGCGTGGTGTATAGAATCTAGAAGTAGGAGACGACTTGGTTTAGCTGAAGAATAAACCACACAACCGTAGTCTATTTTAGACCTTACTATGCTTGTGTATACCATCAGCATCGACTTTCGGTCCGCTCCCCAAGAGGTACTTGCTAATACCTTCATCAATCTAAGCCTCTTGAAACATTCTTCCCGCAGGTATTTTATGTGATCTAACCATGTCAGTTTGCTGTCTATTACCAAACCGAGAAATTTGATGTTGTCGCAGAATGTTAAATTTTTTTCGTACATAAAAAGCTGAGGTACGGGGCTTGGGTTCTTCTTTCTTGAAAATATCACGCCTCTAGTCTTTTCTATGGAGAATCGAAGATTTTTGCTTTCAGACCAACTCTGTAATTTGTTTAAAACATTCTGTAGGGTTCTTCTCATCCACTCGTGATTCCTAAATCTTAAAAAGATGGCTAAGTCATCAACGTAAAGGAATGCTTTTATCGACCCAGGTATTACGTCCACAATTGTGTTTATTGCAATCGCAAATAGTGTACAACTTAAAACACTACCCTGAGGAATTCCATTAGCTACCGTAAAATGGGGTCACATTAGTACGGTGGGGTGAAATTGGTACACAATTGTTTCTGTGGTGATTTCCTTCTGGCAGGTTGTTTTGTCGACTTTTACCAAATGAGAGCCCACGAAACGACTCATTCATGCGCTCTCATTTGGCAAAAGTCGACACAACAACCTGTCAGAAGGAAATAACCACAGAAATAATTGTGTACCAATTTTACCCCACCGTACTAATGTGACCCCATTTTACGGTATTTTTTTACGTCTAGAGATCGATGTTCCTACTCTGACGCTAAAATATCTTTCAATTAAAAAGCTTTGAATAAACTTCGGTAGCGTTCCTCTCAATCCCCATTCATACAACGTTTTTGTTATTAATCCTCGATCTATTGTATCATATGCCTTTTCGATATCAAAAAATATTCCTATCGCTTCTTTTTGTTCTGCAAACATGTTAAGAATTTCAGCTTCTATTGTCACTAGTTGGTCTAGTGTGGATCTTCTTTTCCGAAAACCTGATTGTATAGGCGATAAGAGGTTAAATTTTTCTATCACCCATATCAGACGTCTATTGACCATTTTCTCCAAGACTTTAGACAAACAGCTTGTAAGTGATATTGGTCGATAATTGTTAGGATGTTGCTTATTTTTTCCCGGCTTCAGTATAGGGATGACTATTGAATCTCTCCAAGCCTGAGGATATGTGGATGTTTCCCAGATTCTATTGAATATTAAAAGAAGTTCGATTTTAATTTCCGCAGGAAAGTGTTTTATCATTTCATTATGCACTTCGTCTATTCCGGGAGAAGAGGATTTTGTTTCATCTATTGCCATTTGTAGTTCCCAGATTGTGAAGGAGCGATTGTAATCGTGCTCGAACGAGCTACCTTCTATCGTAGATGGAGTAAAATCAATTTCATTATCGTTTATGGTTCGATTGTGATTGATGTTTAAATTAGAGATTGCTGAGAAGTGAAGCACAAGATTTTCCGCTATTATTTTGGGATGAGTTATAATTTCATTTTGGATTTTTAATATTGGGGTCTCTATATTGTTGTTACCGGCTATTTTATGGATTTTTTTGCCATATCTTTTTTATTGGGGTGTTGTAGTTTATAGATTCTATATATGAAATCCAAGATATTTTCTTTTTATTCTTTACAAGGTTTCTAACTATTGCTTTTTGTTTTTTATATTCTATCAGTTTGTCTTTGGTAGGTTTTCGCTGGAATTCTCGAAGGGCTTTATTCTTTAAATTTACAGCTTCCCGGCATTCATCATCAAACCACGGCGTGTGGTTTGTTTTAGGGTTTCCTTTCGTTTTTAGTATTGCCTGTTGAGCTGACTGTATGATTTCCTTTGTGAAGCGTCCTACTGTTTCTTTTACACTTTCTGTTGGGTTCATTGTGAATGTTCTTATTTTTTCGACGAATTCTTCCCAATTAGCTTTTTCAAGTACCCATCTAGGATGCCTTTTGGTTTTAGGCATTACGTTAATGAAATGTGTCTGTGTTGGGAAATGATCACTCCCATATTGGTCGTTTCTGACACTCCAAGTAACATGTGTAAAAAGGTTAGGTGAGGTGAAAGTTAGGTCTATTGCAGATGTAGATCCGGATCTAGGGCAAACATATGTAGCTTCTCCTGTGTTGAGTATATTGAGTCTGTATTGTCTATTACTCTTCGGATTATATTTCCTCTGGTATTTGTTGCTGATGTGCTCCAAGTATGATGTGATCCGTTCATATCTCCTAGTATAATGTAAGGTGAAGGAAGGCTAACGATTAATCGGGTGAATGCTGTTTCAACAATTTTTTCTGTTGGTGGAAGATATACATTGATTATTGTTACAATAAAGCGTAATTTAACTCTTATAACAATAGCTTGTAAGGGAGTTTAAACATCTATCCTTTCTGAATAGAGTTCTTTTTTTACTATTGTAGCAACTCCTCCGTGAGCTCTTCCTTCTTCATCTATCTCTTTGTCTTTTCTATAAATCAAGTAATTGTTTATGCTCAGGTTTCGTATAGGACAATTTCGCTAGTTAGACAATGTATACATTCAAACAATGGGTTGGCATATAAAATTACAATATGAAATAGACATCATAATTAAGTTTAAAAGCAACAAAACCAAAACTTAATCCAGACCTATCTTAATGAATGATGCGGGTAAGGCGTTGTCAGTGAAATTCTTAGTCTCAGGTCGGTGAGTTGTCAGAAGATGAGGAGGTCAACTCGGCTAGATCTGCTCTTAGATCCATACTTTACAACATGAAGTATTTTCGAGTTGACTTGACATGAAATAATTCCCATATCCTTTTTAAAGCATGTCCTTACCCCAGTTCTAACACCAACAGGCCTACTGACCTCTTGGTAATTCGAGGTTGGAAGTTAACACATGATATAAATGTTTACCCAGAATATTATTGATAAGGGATTGGTACAAAAAAAAATCTCTTCTTTTTGTGCGGGCCAACTGCTGTCCATATTACTCATATACTTTAGGTTTCTCAGATTTCTTGTCAGGGGCTAAAAAGAGGTTCCCTTTTGAGTATCTTGGAAAATATTCTAATTGTTAATTTTAAAAAGTATAATTTGATTAGTTGTGTACATAGTAGGAACGTTAACTGAATCATAAACAACCATAATGTCCATAATGAACCTAATCCTGAATTGAAGATTATCTGATATCGATGGTCTGAAATAATCTCTTGCTGAGGCAGGATCAACAAGTGGTTCTTTTAGAAACACGATTAGCCATAAATGTTATTGAATGTCTTAATAATGAAATAATCGAAAAGGCTGTTGGCTTGTCTATTCTACAACGTTCCTCAGTTCTAAAACAGTGAACATATTATTTTTTTAACTATCGGAAATAACAATTATTGTTTACTTCTTTATACACTTAAATACGATTTTTTTTTTCGTGAAAAACACTATAAGATAATCAAAAATAAAAATTTTATGCGACAAATTGCTTCATTCAAAGGAGGAAGGAGGGGGGACTTCAAATTATTTTTTTAATTCTAAAAAATGTCAATAACTAATTGCAAAGTCATCCTTTTAAATTATGCAAAGCTTTGAATAATCCCTCAACCTCTAACCAGCTCAAACCATATTTAAATTTTAAGTAATAGGTACTAATGTTCCTTATTTACTTTAATTAGGGTGTTCCTACGTGTTTCAAAACACACAAGTTATTTTAATTTTTAATCACTTTTTTGCATTAAAATTTTAATGTATAGCAATGATAAGTTATTTCAATAAAAGGAGGAACATATCTTTCAACCAGTTATAAAACATTGATACTGGACAACTTACAAAAAGAAATCAAAAATTCTGTCCTTTCGCGAAACAGATTAAAAAAAGTTTTCTAGTCTGTTGACAATGAATGTGACATATTTTTTGGGCACCGAAAAACTATAATGCTTGTTCATTTATAGTTTATACATTTTTTTTTTTTTTTTTTTTTTTTTTTTTTTTTTTTTTACCACCGAATATATCTTTATATCTTTCAATTAATACATTCTGTTTTTTTTTTTTTTAAATATTTAGATAAAATAACCACGATTACGTAAAATAAGAGATTCATCATGTTTTTTTTTTTCCTTAATATTTAAACCCAATTGACGAAACAATAAATTTTTATAGATTTTTTCAATTTATATCAGGATACAATTTAAAAATCCGTAAAAGACTTTCCGGAAGACCCCTGCAAGGACTTTTCCTAAGTCGGTGATATCAAAAGTAATAGTGATAGTGTACAGGACGTATTTTAGCCATTAAAAAAATTGGTATAAATGTTTTCATTAAATTAGAATCGATCCCAAAGATCGATATTCTTGTATATTTCAGCTACCTTTACTAGATTAACATGTTTCTTATTGTTAATATAACCAGGAAAATAGACGAGTGATGAATATTCCTAAAACAAAAAAAAAATTGAATTTTCCTGTTTCATCTTTTTCTGAAGTGAAATATTTCCTTTTAAAATGTTGTCGAGGCATTAAAGGTTCCCCTATAATCCTTTAATAACTAAGAAAAGTTTCTTCTGACGGGTATTTAGAATAAAAAAAATAAACTTCCTGAGGCTTGCCTAGTTAATTCCACCATTAATCAAAGTCATCCTTTTAAATTATGCAAAGCTTTGAATAATCCCTTATATTCGCTACGCTAATAGACAACCTAAAGCATGAAGTAATTATTGATCAAGTTTTATTATAAACCATAATTTTAAAGACTGTTTTCCTTTAAGGGTTTGTTGACGTGTTCGGATAATAACTCACTCTACCTTAAAAAAGATCTTAAGCGATTAATGTTTCAATCGTAGCTGTGGTTATTACAATATCCACTATATCGATAATAGATAATACTAACAAATAATTGAAGTTTTATTTGCTTATCGATAGAAATTTTGTATTGCAGTATGCAACTGAGCATTGATTCTTTAATGATATTTTCACACATAACTGTAATTTTTAATCTGTTACCATTGCACAGAAAAGCTCACGTGAAACCATAATCGGACAACGAATTTTTCATTTGAATGTGTGCGTTGGTTATACAGAGGGACAGAAACTATTAAGACACTCTTGCAGATAATGGACAGCATTATTAGTCTTACAACTAAAAGCCCATGATTCATATGTTTACAAACTAAAATCAAAGGTTAGCCATTTTTAATTTGTAATAATTTCGGTTCAGCAGAAATTTTTTTTTTTTATTCCATCTGGTTGAATATTAATTTCGAACAATAAAAGTATGGCAAATCTCGTTTCTGCCACTGAACATTGTTTGTCTAAATTTGTATTATTTTAAATTTTATAATTGCTAAACCTTCCTGAAACTATGAAAATGAATTAGTTGAAAAAATTTTGCACAGATGAGTGCAATTGTTTAGCGGAACGGTGCTTACCACATATCGGCTATTTCGAAATTTCAATGGTATCCACAAGTCGCACCACATATTTGTAACTTTTTTTATTAAAAATTTAATTTAATATAAATATAATTACATATATCATAATTTGTTTGTTTATTTCGTTTAACATCACTTCATACTGCTATGGCTAATCGGACGATGCTACGGTGGGAGTCCTAAATTTTGCCTATCCAGGTATAATTGGGATAGGGATCTTTTAAAGAGTACCTTACATCGCACAGACTCGGGACCCCCATTATACGCCACTTCCAAAGGACGGCATAGCTAAGGATTTTTTACTCCCTTTAAAAAATCCTAAGGTCATCTGCCGGGCTGCGAACCCGCGATCTTGGGTTGAGTGGGTTGCTATGCTAACCACTACACCACAGGTGACCCCCATATCATAATTTAATAGCTGTATTAACACCATATGTTTGTAACCTCTCACAAATGATGCTCACCACCTATCGGTCGGTCATCAAACTTCACAGCGAACCACATATCTATCCCTTTTTTATGACAATTTAATTGTAAATCTGCAAATTTTATTATTTATAAATCTTCCTTGAACTATGAAGATGGTGTATAGATATTTACGTGTGAATTTATATTTAATATCATATGTTTTTAATTTAATGTTTCCATTAATGCAATACCTGTTCCATAGGTTAATTCCATCCTCTACACGTTGTATATAGCATCCCGACTCACCGTTCTCACCACCTGGCATAACGACACGTTTATTATCAGTAATTCATAATCCTTTTATTGAATCCCAAACAGTTCAATCTCATATTACAAACCTTCGAAAATGTTGATAGTAAAGGATTAAAATAAATCCATGCATTTAACCATCGTCGAAAACATACGACTTCCTACCCTACAATGTTCATTAATATTATTCCACTAATCCCAGCTGAACAGATTCGCTAGATAGGATTCTTATTGGACAAACGTATTACTTTGAATCCACATACAAGGCTAAAACGAGAAGAATCTACTCGTTTTTAACTATTTCAACATTTAATAGACACTTTCCAATTCCAATTTAAAAGGATCATTTTCATGACGGTAATTTTACTTATTTGGATATAAGGGGTTTAAGTTTGGACCTCCAGTAAAACTTCGAATTCTTCTCGTATCCAATCCTAACAAACCAAAATCTTCAATGTTTCACATTGTGACACAAATAAACTTAACCGTAATAACCCTTAATGATCATAATGTTGCAGATATGGCACAAACCTATACTTCATGATAAGCTCCTTACCATTTGAATCCATTAATCTCTTATCTAGCTTCCCATTCACCATCGGATATGCCCACGAGGCGTCTTGAAGGAACTGATATTTATTTTATGCATTTGGAAATCCCACTTAAAAAAATAAGAAAAAATAGATTTGTTTTATAATTATTTAAAAGGTCAGTTTTTATTTATACTTTATTTTTATGTACGATTTTTATAAAGATTTATTTCTTTAACTGTCCATCTTTACATTACATAGATCTTTAATATATCTTATATATCATTACAATTATCTTTACATAGATCATAACAATATATGCATTTAATAAACAATCCAGGCTGATTTATTTATTAGAGGACCTATATAATATTTTATTTACATTTTTTAAATTTTTTTTAAAATTCATAATAAGTATTCATGATTGGGTACTTATTTTTGTCAAACAATTTCTTAAATTAATGTTTTGTAGTAAATATTGAAATAGAAGCAATGGACAGCTTTTTACTGCTGTAAATTATTAAAATATTTAATTTATTTAGTAAAAATTAAGTGGTACACGGCACCAGAAAATATATAAATATACAAATAAATAAATAAAGTAACCAACATTTATTTTTTTATTTTTAACCATGTTTATTATTAATAAACAAAACATAAATGACTGAAATAATAATATTTAGATGATATACCTCTATTCCTTAAATGTTTAAGTTGAAAATTATAACTTTTCAGAGGAGAAGCTTAAAAGTTTGACGTAAGAATAATCGTGTAATTCCATACCGCGATATCTCCGTAACAATGTTTCTGACAGCTATTCATTAACGGTAGCTGTCAATGTTCACGAACTCCTATTTATAATAAAACAGGTTTTCTGTTTTAGCGGAACTAATTACTTCAAAATATATTATTAAATATTTCAATTATTTCTTTTTGTAATAGATTTAATAATTTGAATACTTTTAGATTTCTCAATGATTATTATGCAACGATTTAAAAATATTAAAAAAAAAAAAAATAAATAAAATAAAATAAGAGATGATAAGTGATTTCTGCCAACTTTGGCAGAAAAAAAAAACAACAACGAAAAAACAAACAAGATTCTAGTCAATATAACATGTTTTATATAAACACCTTACCCACATGATTTGTTCAACTAACTGATTAACAGTATAATTTATTCATTTATATTATACGAAGTCTGACAGATAACTTTATAAAGAAAAACAATTTTTTTATGTTTTCGAAAATTAAGAATAAGCATTTCGTAGAGTATTTGGGTAAAAAAAAAAAAAGTGAGAACAATGGAGAATTTAGAAGAATCGGCAATGAGAAATTTCGAGACAAGTATTTGGTATATAGGAGGGTAATTCTGGTAAGCGACAGGGTTAAATTGGGCATTTAAGGTCTTAGTATTTAATTATTATTATTATACTGAGCGATACAGTCCTAGTCGATCCTTGGCTTCACAAAGTACCGACAGCCATTCCAGTCTATCTTCCTCCTTCCTCTTTCAACCATTCACTCCCAGTCCTCTCGGGTCATCCTGTACGTTGCCAAGCCACCTCAGCCTTACATTAACCTCTTGGCTAGTCTGTTTATAAAAATAAATTTAGGCGTGCCTTAACAGGCTTTTTGTTCAAACCTGTATTTAATGCAAAGGGACATACAGACCTAAAGTTTTACATAACTTGGGAAAAGATGTCGGGCATATTAGAAATAATCCTAATAAAAATTTATAAAAAAAGTTCGTGCAATAATAAAAGGTTTTTCAAAATTGTATTTCCTCCAATATATTATTTAATCTAAGGATTAGTAAATATTTTGTGATAATTACCAAAACTAAAGTTCTACAAATGTATTAAAAAATATTAAAAGAGCTATCGTTAGAGAATAAATTAGAAAAGAATAGCAACTCATAATTCTTTTAATAGATAAGATATGATAAAATATTTTTAATAATATCTACATCCATGGAGAAGAATCTGGTGTCTTTAAAGTAACGAAGTATCTGGGCAGAGTGCTGAAGATATGTGCAGGGAACTGACGTGGATATAATTGACTGATAAGCCTTCCTGAACGTAAAATTTCCCCCATTTTTTCTGCAGTAATAAACCTTCCTAAGACGGTTTTTATTGTTATAGCATCTGTCGTTTGAAAATATCCTGGAGAATGTGTACAAAGAGGTACAATATTATTTTTTGCGCTTGAATCAGAGAGAACTCACTGACTTTGGAGCTTCGACTCACTCGTATATAAGGTCTGAACTTTCATAAAATCTATACATCGAAATATAACGTACATTAGGGTGGAGTGAAAAAAAAATAGAGAATCTGAAAATCCCTGAATCAGAAAAGTGGCAAAATAGACTAAAAAAAAATGTGTAAAATTTTCATTTTGATATCTGTATCCTAAATTTAATATATATATAATTTAATGGTGGAAAGAAGTGGAAGCAAGTGGACCGAAGAACGGAAGAGAGAACATAGTGAACTCATGAAAAGAGTTTAGGAGGAGCGAAGGAATTAGAAGTCATGAAGGCATTCAAGTCCAACCGCTCTCTTGAAAAGAGTATCATCGTTAATAATAATAATAATAACAACCTAATAGTTAGCAATCCTTCACTCAAGATGCTTTAAATTATTTTGAAAACTGATTCCTCAGTTCTAGAAGAAATACAAACGCTATAGAAATTTTATGACCCCACTACCATGTTTACAAATTACTAATTACACTTTATGGAATTTAGCTATTATTAAATCCAACGATTTTACATGCCCATTTTAACTGTTAAGCTGCTATTACCTCAACTATATTTACTAGATAAAGCTTCCGCAGTTCCACCTTGTGAACCCTTCTAGATTCATCAGTATGTTTATTCTTTGTTGGGATAAATATTCTACGCAGTATTTTATTTTCGAAAACTTTAAGCCGTTTTTCTTCCCTTACAGTAAGCGGCCACGTTTTCCATCCATAAGTAACTGTTGCCAGTATAATAGTCTTACATACCCTAATCTTTAAGTTCCTTGAGAGTAAGCGCGAGCTAAGTAGTTTCGGGACCGAAAAATGACAATGATATAGAAATGACGTATGTTTGAACATCCTACTCTTTGTAGTCGTCCTTTGTTAAAAAACAATTTACATAATAGCAATGAAATGGATTAATAGAAATTAGGCAATTTTTAGCATGTGTCTTAGTCGGCTGCCTAAAGTTCCCGTTAACTGTTATTGTTGTGTAAAACTATAATTATAATTAATTATAATTAATCAGCTAGGGCCTCAGCTGACAGCGAGATAATGATAAAACACGCGTCAGACACAACAGAAACAAATAGCACTATAGGCCTCGACACCCAAGTGCTGTAAGAATTTTATACCTTTTTCTGCATCGGAAGTGCAATAATCTCAGTGTCACATACAATTTAATTTTAAAGTAAATATTGTAATAATTCAATTTAATATAAAAATCAAAAAAGATTAAATATTAAATGGTAAATTATATTTAGTTAGATTCTCTATAAAAAAAGTTATTTATTATGTTGGTATTTGAAATATCTGAGGGATGCTTTCTCTTATTTATAGACGATAAATAAATACAAAATTCTATATTCAGTGCATGAAAAAAAATATTTTTTTTTTCCAAAATGATTTATAAATTAGTAATAATCTATATAATAACCTCATACCTATATCCATTACAGACAAATGAATAGAACAAAAAGCTTTCTGGTGTTATCTGTTACCCAAAATTCACAAACTTAACACATAAAATGAACTTAACCAAATATTCACAAGTGCCAGAAATACGTTGTTGATAATAAACACCACTATCGGTTCATAAATTTATTTCTTGAATAATTAGTTTTTTTTTAATTTGTTTGTTTCATTTTTTTAAAGATCATTTTTTGATAAATTTGTGAAATAACAATTATTTTTAAACCGAGGTCTCTGAATTAAGAATCGATAATCAATTTATTGGTATCTGTAACCAAGTCTAATGTTGCTCTGATATAGTTGGATAAATAAAATTTGCCATTATTTCATGTTGTCAAAATACTATGAATTTTATTTAAAAAATTGCAATATGGCTACCATATAGGTATAATAACATTTCAGTTAGTTTGATTCTAAACCTAGTCATTGCTAACTTACAATGTTGCCGCCTTTTATTATATATTATTCATTCTTATTTTTTTAGATTATATATTAAAAAAAAAAAAAAAAAAAAAAAAAATCATTGGAATATATTTAACCGAACTGTTAATTACGAAGCCCTGTGGTACAAGTACCAACGATTCCAAGAAGTGATAATAAATTTATTTTTTATAAATTAAAAAGTTCTTCCAGTAAATTGAACCTTGATCTGCCTGGAATAAGTACAATTCAAAGTAAAATATACGAGCAATAATAAATTAATTTCAAAAAGTAGGGGAAACACGAGCAGTCTGCTGTATTTCATTTCAGAAATTTCACCTTAAAACAATATTGGTTGTTAGTAAAATTATGTATACATAATATATATTTTAATGCAGCTTTTAAACTAGAATATATGAGAGGGATTATGAAGGGCTCTATAAACCGATACAATTAGGAAACTAAACCAGTTTCCCTAAATTTCCGTAATTTTTTTCGAAATAATTTTCAATTTTTTTTTTTTTTTCAATCATATTATATTTTTTAAAAACTATTCATTGAACTTTATAACTGAAAAAATTCTCATTTTAAATGTGAAACATAGTTTTTCGAAAGTAAAATATTTTCATTATTCGGGTGAACTATATTATTGTTTTTAAAGATTATTATTTTCCCTCTAAATTGTTATGAAACAATCAAAATTAGTAAGTTTAATGTTTAAACAAATTCCTGTTAAGAATACAAATAGTTGACCAACATAGCGTGTTAAAATATTAAAAAAGAAATTAAATTAAAATTATTTTAACGCCTTCAGCGTTGTATTTGGTAACATATTTAACTCTTTAGATTACCCTGAGCATGGATACTGAATTAGAAAGTTCCACAGCCTATTTGAAACACCCTTGTCCTAAAATAAAATAAAAAAAACTGGCAGCAGCTAAGATTGGAGTAGATTGTGAGGCCGTTCCCAGTGACAAAGCGGGATTTTGCCAGAACCCAATGGCTGAATCACTCTCCAATATTGGTCTCTAGAACCTGGAACCATTACCATCAGTCTATCTGTCCGCATTTCTGGAATCTTTGCTGTTTGGAGTACGCCCGGGGTTAACAAAGGCTAAGTACTGTAGACGAATATTCGAATATGTGTAAGACATATTAAAATATTTTCGTATGGTAATCATGTATTGATGTTGATGAATGATAATGTTTTATTAATGAATTTTAATTGTACTAAGGACTCTTAAAAGAATAATAATACAATTATTTCTTAAAAGAATAATAACCATACCTAGATTATCCATACGCATCCATTAATGATTATTGAATATAAAAGTAGTAGAATAATCGGTAAGAAGTTTCAAAAACACCTAAACGTACTGGTTTTGTAAAAAATTGAAACTTTTTATTGTTTGGTTAAAATTATTACTTTGCAGTTATATTATAAAATAATATAATTGGTTTTACAAAAAGAACAGTACAGGCCAATTGTGCGATGACTAACAGTATTTTTTCACTTACTATAAATTGTTTCTAAATGTGTGTGCTAAGGATGTTCTTTACCATGCCAATTTCATCTTGACCTTTCCTCGCCGATATTAAACAGCATAAAATTCTGCGACTATCCCAGCCTGATAAAAGAAACCATTAAGCTCAGAACTTTAATTGTGGGGCATTTATAATCGATTGATAGCTGCTATTGGTACTGCTGCAAAAGTTCAAAGGTCGGATCCTGATTGTTTATCTCCGCTCCCAACTGAGGCCAGTTTGCCACTGAATCATTCATGGATACTCCCCGCTCCTGCCTGCCTGCCCTATGGAAATGACGTTGGGAAAGCTTATGGAAATATTCTCTGGTTTCCCACTTTATTTTCAGTCTATTTTATCTAGTAGTCATAGCTCCCGAAGAACTTGGTGAACACACATTCAATCACATTATAATGCGGTATAGAATTCGAAATATTTGATCACTTAATTGAGCTATGAACATCATTATTTTGACATGAAAGTATTTATATTGAAAAAAAAAAAAAAAATGTTTCCCCTTGTGTGTAACATTAACAGTTAATACATTTTAATTAGAGATATTGAAAGCACAATCTTTTCTATTTTTCGTGAATTAAAATTTTAAATGAACTTTTTCATAATTTGATTTAGGTTATTACGAAGACCTATCCTTTCGGTCTTGTAAAATTAAAGTAGGAGTAATTAGCCTTCAAATGTACCCAATTTAAAGAAAAATGGGAAGATATCCTAATTCCTCCCTAATCAGAGAAAATAAATTGTGTTTTAAAAATGCTGTATCTCAGAATATATAAAAGCTATATAACTACAAATATATACCATTTGGGAAAAACTTGCAAAAAGTCGATTTCTGTTCACCATGAGATAAATACTGTAGGCAACTAATATTGGTGTCCTAGACATCGTGCATTGGGCATATATTCCAATAATGGAATATAATAACTATTATCAATTATAATTAATTGGCAATTATTCTAATAAATATGCCTATATACATACATAAAATTCAATACATGAAAAGCATACATTTCATATATAGAAATATTTTAAACAATAAATGTGTCTACTTTGTTCTACTTAAAAGTCTAAAAATTGAATTTCACATCTAGTTGCCGCTTCATAGAACATATAAAAAATTTGGAGCAATGGCAATAAACAGATAGCAAACCCTTATTTAGAGTTAATAGCACTGGTCTATATAAGACTCATATCCTCTGATTTCTGACAACTGTGACACGATTGAGAGAGAAGTGTTTGGATATCCAGGAGTCTTGCTTCGAACCCTTTATGTAGTTGACAAGCTGGTTTAAGGTTCCTAAGGCTGGATATTAGTATATTTTGTACATATTATGGCTATGCTTTTGAAGTTTGGTTTATTCGAAATTTAATTTTTTTTTCTGTTATTGATACAAATTTTCTATTCTTTTTTTTTCAACCGACTTCAAATAAGAGGAGGTTCACAACTCGTCTGTATTTTTTTTTTTTTTTTTTTTGTGTGTATGTTACGCGATTACTCCGTCAATTCTGAATCAATTTTGATGATTCTTTTTTAGATCAGTAGGGCATACTTCAGAGGTGGTCCCATAAAAAATATTTTGAAATCAACGCAGCACTTTTTAAGAAAAATTTAAAAAAACAGTTAATAAAATCACTTTTTAACTGTTTTTTTAAATTTTTCTTAAAAAGTGCTGCGTTGATTTCAAAATATTTTTTATGGGACCACCTTGGAAGTATGCCCTACTGATCAAAAAAAGAATCATCAAAATTGATTCAGAATTGACGGAGTAATCGCGTAACATACAAAAAAATAAATTAAAAAAAATACAGATGAGTTAAGAACCTCCGTCAATTCTTAATCAATTTTGATGATTCTTTTTTAGACCGGTAGGGCATACTTCAGAGGTGGTCCCATAAAAAATATTTTGAAATCAACGGAGCACTTTTTAATAAAAATCAAAAAACCAGTTAATAAAAATCACTGTTATATAACCTTACATTTAAAACAGATTTATGATTATGATTATCTAAAATCTCCATGGTAACTAAATCTAAATTATTAACAAAATTAATTTACATATACAGTCAACTCTCGATGTGTTGTACTTCGATAAGCTAAATTCTTCAATAAGTCGAACAAAATCTGCGGTCGGAAGTACATTACACTTCAATGAGACGATTTCAGACAAAGAACGTGAAAAGTTGTGTCGAAATAAGTAGAACTGAAAATAGGGTTCAAAAGAGAGGACTTCTAGGATAGACCACCTCAATGAAACGAACTTTTAGAAGTCATCACCTTTATAACTCGAACTCAAATTAAAAGAATTTCATGTGTAATTTGTTTTCCTGTTTTCTGTCATTGTTTGTCTTTTCAGTTCATAGTTACACCAGTCACTTATTATTAGTTATTCACACGAGTGGTTTTACAGTGGCTATTGAAAATTCTTTCAACTAACGAAAAGTTAAAATTGATTTTCTAAGTGCAGAAAGGAGAAAGAAGTTGGGCGTTTGTTGCTAGTGTATTCCGAATTCCGCGTAGTTCTCTGTCAACCCTCCTAAAGTATAATGAAAAGATCGCCACTGGTGGAAGGCGGCAAGTCTACTTTTAGACATCCTCAAAAAAAAGCGCAATTCAGTTAAATGTTATATGATAAATAGGTACCAGTTATTTAATTTTCTGTATCAATGATTTTATATGTATGTACAAACAACATTCCCACTAATGAAAATGTACATAATGATTTCAATTACAATTTTGTGTTCAATTTTCCCATTTACATGCAGATAAGTAGAATGATAACCTCGATAATTCTTTGTTCAGTAAGTCGAGCTATTTTTCAGGGTAGCTTGAAGATCGAGAATTGACTATATAAACAAAAATACACTCACCACTAAAAAGTAAAAAATAAAAATAATTTTTAGAAAAAAAACAAAACCGACTTCCAAGATTAAACCTACATAAACAAACTTGAACTAAAAAATAAAAAATAATACTTTAATTCCTTCGAAACAAAAACCATTAAATGACAATCAACAAAATTATCGACACTTATATACCTATTCACAATTTATGATCAGTTATTTTTGGAGTCGGTGCCAACCGAAACAAACAGAATTTGAAAAGAAATGGTAATTGTAAAGATGCTCCCACTGTTTTTATCACCGCCACACCACTGTCTGTGAATGTTTATTGCTAAGGCAAGATTAAACTGCCCTTCTTGGCTGGCACCGACTCTAAAAATAACTGATCATAAATTCTGAATAGGTACTCGTATATAAGTATCGATAATTTTGTTGATTTTTTTTTTTTTTTTTCTGATAAGGCCTTGTGACCTGCACAGACTACACTGCTTTTTTAAAAAATAATATAATTATTTTGGATTATCGCCTTTCTCAAATCCAACACGTATCTGAGAGATACCTGTGAGCGTCGAAGGGTTGATAATACATCCTGATTCTTATATTTCTGGAGAGTAAGCGCGAAATGTGAAGTTCTGCAACCGAGAAATAACAAGCGTTTTTAGTGCGTAGTTAAATATTACCTGAGATTATATACTATACTACTGTTAATATAACGCATGCGCAGCGAATATAGGATTATTGGTTTATGACTAAATTTGTGGAGTGCGGTTTCGGAAATTACTAGATTTGGCATAAAACCTTTGGATTCACTGAGCCTTATTGTTATTTCTGATATATAGCTTTTGACAACAATTTCTAGAAACTAGGACCACAACTGACCTCCTAAAGTTGAGCTATCTGGGAATCGATTAGTGACCCCAAGAAGTGAAGTGGGATACTTAGAGCTTGAGCCGAGAAGTTGGGTAACTAAAACCTGTAAGCCAACACTGAACCCCCACTAATTGGCCATTTGTGGGCTAGTTACCGCTAAACGCTGTGGATGAACAGATTTATTTAAGATCGATTACCTCCCCCATCTTAGATTACTCCAGTTTGATTGTTCATTTCGATCCGAAATAATATTTCAACTATATTGCCAAAATGTATCGATTTATCATTCTTAATAGTTTTACTGAGTTTTAGAGCTGCCAAGTGACAAAATTATTGAATTCTAATAATAATTATGTAATCATTTGATAATAGATTTCGGGAAATATATGTTAATTTAGATGACTTTATGGATCCATTCACACAATATATACAATGAGAATAAATAAAATACAAAAAATAAGAAAAAGTAACCTCATAATATATAATACAATAGGTAATGTGAAATAGAAAATAAATAAGTAAAGTACCTCAAACTATGCAACATCGGAAGTGAAAAAAAAATACAATAAAATAAATTCCAAAAAGAAAAAGAATTATAATAATTATAAAACTATTGGAGCAGTCGCAAACGAGCGATTTCTTGTCTTTTAAGTCTAGTAAGTTGTCATTTTTTTCTAAATTTAAATAAAACATTGTTATAAAATTATTTTAACTAAACCTACAAAAAAAAAAAAAAAAAAAAAAAAAAATTGCCACTTCGATGATTTGAAAAATTATATCCCCTTAGTGGCCACCTTTTTCTGCTTCATACAAACTTGTTTATATTTTTAAATCCTATGATCCAGGAAACGGAGAATTTTTAGGCGATCTATCAAAAGGAATCGCACCTGCTTAAACGGATTGGACCATATTTTATTGAATATAATTTTGAAAACACTGTGTCTGTTAAAGGTGAAAGATGGTAGTTAAAAATCCTATATTTTTACAGAACAAACCAATAAGAGGGAGCAACACCTTAACCTACGAGGATCATAACCCAACATTCCAGAAAGTTGTTTGAGGAAAGAATAATTTCTCATGTTTGTGACATATACTGGCCTTCACGATCTTCAGATTCGACTGCATTTGATTTCTTCTCGTGAGGCTATCTGAATGAAATGGTGTACGTTAACAATCCTCGGAATTTCTAATATTTGAAAAACAATGTTTTAAAATAGTTTGAAGACTAGAGGTGTCATGGATAACACATTTGAAAAGATACGTTAGTGTGAGGCAGACAATGGAGGATATCTAAGGCAAATAATGTTTCACACATAATGTCAATTTTTGTTTCTCAGATTTTGTGGTATATAATTCTAGAATAATGTAAAATAATTTAATTTACATAATGAAGTAGGTAATCACTTATATCTCTTAATGATTTTTGATCCATTCTCTCTCTCTCTCTCTCTCTCTCTCTCTCTCTCTCTCTCTCTCTCTCTATCTATATATATATATATATATATATATATATATATATATATACATATATATAAAATGTCTCACTCAAGATGGAAAACATCACAAATTGAGCCGTACTACTCAATTCTTAATTGAAAAGGCCAGGAAATTAAGGAGCGTGTTGCTGTTTCATTATGATATTCGGTGCACGTTTCAATTGTTGGACCCCTTAATTGCCCATTTAGTATGCTCACAGTGCATCGCGTAAATGTTAATGAAGAAAAAGTAGACTTCAATGAAATTTGGAAACTCGTTAAATAGCTGACGAAGGAATGATATAGTTCGTCTAAACTTTTATTTTACCAAAACACTCAGACAGTATTAACATAGCCGCATTATAATTGTCTACTTATAATAGGTTAATGCTTCATTTATATAAAGTGTAAGGGAACTTTTACAGATTTGAACTAATAACGAAAAGTTTGGAACTTTAGTGCTCTTACTCTGCCTCAAATGGCTGTCGAAGCCGTGACACGACAAAATGAAATACTCCTTTATCTCCAACCGTCAAATATATTTACACAAATTTATACAATTTTAATTATTCCCTTTTTATTATTGAACATATTTTTGTATAGTTTTAGCAATATTGACACGAATTATTAATTAAATTTAAACAAATCATTTATTTACGATTGGTTTTTTGCTTGTACTAAGCAAATTCTTGTGAAACATATTATCTAGATTATTGTTCTTATTTTATTATATTTTCTATTTTATTTGTAAATTTATTAATATTTACAACTGCAACTATATAGAATAATATTTGTTTTCAGCTCAAACCGCGAAAATAAACGGATGTGATATAAAAAATTATGTAAAATTGGCATGAGGGATTTCAGCACCTATCGGTACCTACTCCAGTCTTGAATTTTTTTAGATTTATCTTAAGAGATCTCGTAACCAGCTCCTCTTCAGCCATCATCGGATTGATTTAGGCGACAAGTAAATATCATTTAAAGAAACTAGCCATCATTACCACCTCTATGGTCTTTAGGCTATGTTCTTTTCAGATGCTTCGGAGGGTTATCGATAATCGTGTGGATAGCTAGTTGGGAAATTAGTGACTTAGAGTGGGTATGTAGCTTATCATTAAAGGACAAGGCCAATTCTATTACATAACGAAGATCGTTATGGATAACTTTATTTGTAATATAAATAGGAACATTGACGATCTTACGTATTATTGTGGATTGCGAGGATTGGATACAAGAAGAATCGGGAGGTTTAGTGGAAACCTCAAAAGCTCCACTCCGTTTGTCCAAATTATAATGTTTACTTATTAATAAGCACATACAAATCTGAGGATTAACAATGAAGTATTGACATATTTTTTAATGATAACATGGTATGAAAAAAGTGGATATACGATAGTATAATTTAGTTCTAAATACTTGGATTATTAACAATAAGCTTGGAATTAAGATGTCAGAACTAAAAAAGAAGAAATCAAAGCCAGGCAATTGCCCCAGCTAATTGGACGATTTAAGTTATTCCAACTTCTTTCATGGGATCTCCAAAGCAGGTTGGATTTCCGACAGCTTTTCCTTAAAGAAGATTATTTTTTTTTCCTTTTAATTTTTCATTGAAAATATTTCAATTAGTCACTTGTGAGCATTGAATAATTTTGAATCTTTTATAAGTATGGACAGCATTCTGAAATAATAATCAAAACAAAGCAGAATGCGGAGAGCGAAGAAAATTAGGTAAAAAATTAATGAAAATGATAATTGAAAGTAAGAAAATAATAATAAATATATAAAGAGCAGTAATCCTGACATTTTGGCCCTGCCTAGCTCTTAGATAAGTGGGCAGAAAAGCTTGGTTTAGGGTCTCCAGAATTTATTTAGGATGCTTGTATATATTGTATATTTAGTATAATTATATTTATTTTTTATATATTTTTTATTTCTATATACTGTTATTTTCTATTACTATCCCCTATACTATGTATAGATAAAGGTTTTTTTTTTTTGTTTTGTTCGTAAATATTATTTGAATGGTTTCATTATCATCCATATAACTCATTTCACTTGTGAGAGGCAGCTTGTAATATTTATTAAATAGAATAACTAAGAAAATCAAATAAAATAAAAAAGATGATCAACAACTCAAAATGATTATATTATGATTATTATGATTATATTATATTATGATTATTTGTTCGACGCAGCAGTCCTTAAAGCATAATCAGGACCTCCTCAATAAGTGCTTCCAACCATCTCGGTCCGAGGCATTGCTGCGCCATTTTATCACTCCTGCCTGACAGAGATCTTGCTCCACGCCATCTAGTTATCTTATTTGTTGTCGCCCACGAAGTCTGAAACCTTCTGGCTTTTCTTTTAATAATTTTTAATGTAATCTCTCCCTAGGCATCCTCTCCACATGTCCCAGCCATCTTAACTTTGCCTACTTTATTTGGGCGACTGTATTTGGCTCTCCAAAAAATGCTATTAAGTCTTTACAAGTAACTAGTGTTGTTTCTCGTCTCAGGCGGCACTACATTACATCAATGAGTTTGTCCCTATATCAGTTCGGAACCTATATTTATTTTTTAATAGTTGCGCAGGCCAAAACCGCAACTATTTTCCAATGAGATTCTGTTTGGCATTAACTGATGTTATTCGTATTGATTACATGACTCATTACTATTCAATACGAGGTCATTTCTTTCTGCCCAAGGACAGACATGTTGGTGCAATAAAGAGGAAACCCAAAAAATAAGTTTTCGTTCTTGAAGCTAGGAATTTTGCATCAAGCGGTTACTTTTCCTATCTAAAAAGCATATCCGGCTTAATGCACCTATTATTGTTTTTAAAAAAACGGGAAACATTAAGAAACCTGAGATATTCGTTTTTCCATAGATTAAAAAATTGTTTAACAGAAATATTTTAAACTGGCCTTTGACCGAACGGGGTGCTGATACTGAAATCAAATACGGTTTATTTTAAAAAAAATTTTTGTTTATTAAATGAAAAATTGTTTATATTTCAATGAAAAATATTGCTTCCAACAAGTTTTATTTTAGTATTATTCTTTTTATTATGATAATAAACTCATGTTCTTGAATACGTGCAGCTTTTCTGTTGAAATGTGTAAAATTGACCACATTGAGTGAAGAACCGAAATAGGGCAAAGTTGAAAATTCAATTTTTTTGAACATTTATTAATGTCACCAACTCCAAATTAATGGTTTACGAATTGCACCAGTTCCCGACAACTTTTAACCTATCGAAGCATCCATTGTTGGAGTTATCCAAATTTACAGTATTTTGTTTTTTCCCTCTTTTAAGGTTTCTGATTGTGGACTTATTTTTTTTTTTTAATCAGAAATTTTATTTTCCTGGAGAATCCCAACTAAGTACTTTTTTTACGGATATTCTTGAGGCACCAGCACATTGTAACGGAAGCTTTACGATGTTTAAGTGAGTGGATACAGATCATTGCGATACCTCGATTTCTATCTCTCATCCCAGTTGAGAGTGATTAGAAATGTTTTTTTTTAGTCATTAGATTCAGGCCAGTTTCAAGTTATTTGGTTCATGAGAAGTTTGTTGTTAAATGAAAGAGGTTCTGATAGTTTGAAGAATTTTTTGATTTTGTTGATCTCTGATGTTTAAAGACTTAAGTTTCAGCTTGAACCCTAAAAGCTAAGTCTTAAAGACTTGAAGAGTTTTTTTAAAACAATGATAGCTCGATTCCAATCTTATACAGTTTTTATAATAGAATCGTAAAGAAATGTTGTTTCTTTATTCTGTATTTATATTGATAAAGCATACTTCTTGAAGTTTAAGCCACATTTTCCTATCATTTTGAACATGTTTAAGACAGAAATTCAGTGCTATTTCTCAAATTGCTGAAAACTAAAAAAAAACATTATATAGGATAGTTTTTAAACTTAACTCTGTTTATAAATCTTGTTATGTCCTTAAACGTAAAAGGTTAAATTGGCAGTGTTTATTTATCGAGCTGAGAATCCAAGACCGTTATAAAAAGAATTAAATTGTTTAATTAACAATTGTATAATTGGTTGAGTATTATCGTCTTCAAATTACTTCGTGATTTGTTTATATAACAAACCGAAGGAAAATCCATTGTTCAAAGCCGGCTCATTTACAATCGTCAACTGGCATTCAGGAACAAAGGCTCTGGCGAACACAATCCTTTGCCCCCCTCCCCCTCTCCCCAAACAATCCTAAACATTGCCTGTATAAAAGCGATTTATGGACCTATAGAACCTTAAGCACTTTCCTTGCAACTTCAAAAAAAAAAAAAAAAATTGTTTCAGTGCCTAATCTGAATTTTTATAAGTTGTTATAATATTGCTTTGAAAAACTATTGGATTGGTTATTATCTTAAAATTTCTCCTTAATTGATTATATTGAGTTGAGTGTTATTATTTTATTTTTAGTATGATTTATATTCATGAATATATTAGCATTACCTGTAGTAAAAGGCGAATAAATTACTAATAAGACCATTAGTAATTTCTCTCTCTTATAAAACATTTATGGTTCTTTGAACGACCAAAATTACTTTACAAATTAACCTCAAATATCATTGCGGTAACTATTTAATTCAATTAACTAACAATAGTGGAGTCTAAATAATAGCTATGACATTGCTACATGAGATTAGTGATAGGCTATATATTTTGATAATGCTGAAAACAGTATCCTTATAATTACAAAAGTATACGAAATTATAAACCTAAATCATTTAAATTTTCAATCAAATCAACCACTGTGTGGAAATAACTTTTCAATGGATAGGTAGAAATGCCTTCCCCTTTAAAAACAGTCTCATCTGTCCATAAAATTCATCTCAAAAAGTGGTATTATTTAATACCATCTGCATTTAGAAGTCAACGGAAAAATTGAGGTCTATGTCGATTATCATTGGGCTTTAAACCTTACATTGAAAATCTAATAAAATAAATCCTAAATAGGGGTTAAGGGATTGGGGAGAGGTAGCACCTTTACCTAGGACTGGTCCTCCTCCAAACCCAGGGGAAAGCTGTGGAGAACCTCCACTCTTCTCAAGACCGTCCGTGCGCGACCTGAGTCGACCCTGGTGATGGGCAGCAGCATCACCAGTTCTGACATGGGGCCGAAAACAGTAAGAGTTGGTTGGGCCCATGAACAGACATATTCCTGGCGGAGTTGGAGTCCAGCGATACGACTGGAGAACTGCGATGGGACCTCACCCTTAAAAGACCGCTCTAAGGGAAGAATACGATGTAGAAGAAGAATCCTAAATAATGATAAAAGTAAATAAATGCATTAACATAAGATCCTTTGATCTGGTGTCACATTATTGACGGTTTTCCTTTATTTTCTATTAAACAATAGATATTTTTTCTTTTCTTTTTATTCCAATGAAGAGTTTATCATGTTTAAAATAAATATTTCCATTAAGCGATTATCATAATGTGTTATTTACATAAGTGGCCAATTTAAAATTAATTAATTATGCCAAATTAAAACACCATATTTTTCCGGCTATAAAACTAAATTTCTCCATGAAATCGTTACGGAATCATTAATTTGATCATATCATATGAAAGCTGGTTAAAATGACAAGTTTTTTTTCAGGTTTGCAGTTTTGTGGATAGTTTTTTTCTAAAAACGGTGAGCGTTGTAGTATTATACGACATTGTAACTTCTCTAAATGAGGCTCTTATAGAAAATTTGATGCTAAATCCGAAAATTTGGAAAAATTTAAAAATATTTAAACAAAGTCGTAATATTACAGCTTTTATGGAATAAAACTTTTTTAAATTATCGTAAATCTGCGACGCATTCGAATAGAATGGTGAGGTCTGCAGCATTTGTCATTATTTTTTATCTAGTTTCACCCATTTTTTTTTGTTTTACACTAAGAGATACTCACCCTGTATACTTGTTTATTATCAAAATGTTACAATTTTTCAATGCTGTATAAGCATAGCCTACTTATAATAATCGAACAATAGTCATCTATTTATAATCATTTGATCGTTCACTCGCTGAAGGAATCGTCAAGGGAAATTGCTTTGACAGCGTATCAATAACATCTCCTTCGGTATTTATGCAAATAGATGTCACTCAAGATCGATAATTCAATAGTGCCACTACTCGACCCCTTTAAAATCGATTTAAGTAATTCACTCTTAGGCATTAGTTTACAATAGTTTCTTTACGTTCTCTAAATAATTTTAAAAAAAGCACAACCTCCCTTCAATAAAAATTCGACACTAGAAGATCTCTTGGCCATCTTCTTTTCAGACACCTCAGAGAATTATCGGGAATGGACTGGGAAGCAAGTTGAGAAACTAATGGATTTGAGTGGTTACGGACCTTACTATGAAAGGATAGGTATCTGGTTTGGACTAACTCAGCAACATATGGAACATTGAGGTCTTTATGGATAAGTTGGTTGGTGACAAAGTAAGGGGCATTTAGGATTTTTCGAAGGATTTTGGATTGTAAGGATTGAATAAGAGATAAATTGGATGTCTTTGTAGAGCCCCAAAGCTCGACTCTTTACGTCCACATAGATCTAATCATGGTCATGTAAACAAGTCTTTTGTAATGAATTGGGAGCTTTGATAGTTTGTCTTGTAAATGTTGAAGTAGTCTGAAACGACGGGCAGTTTCTTGTCGTTTTAGTCTTGTATGTGGATTCCTAGTTAGTCGTTTGTCCAAGTGGAGTCCTAGGTAGCTTATCTGTTCAACAGGGATTAGTGGAATATCATTAAAGGATACTGTAGGGCAGGAGGTCGTAGGTTTACGACGATGGGTAAAGGTTATTTGGTGGGATTTGCTTGGATTTATTTTGATTCATTTGATAGGGGGATAGGGATAGGGATTTGATTGGATTTGAAAGTAGCACTTTCTTATCGCTTTAGTCTTGTCCTTCAATTATTAATGTAAAAAATATAGCTAAAGCTGAGAACATAAATAATTTTAAAAATAATTCCTGTCACATTGAAACTAATTAATAAGGCGATAAGCCCTCAAAGTATTTTTCTCTTAAGATTATTTGAAATGAAAGGTGTTATTTTCATTTTTTAATTTTCTGAGGGAGAAAAGGAAGGTTCGCTTACTCTGTTACATCAGAGTGGATTAGGATTTGAAAATTGCGCATATAAAAACCAAATAGCAGCCACTTAGATGAAAATAATTAACTAGAGCTATTTTTATAGAAGTACTATTGCCCACTAGTGTTAATAGTTTTACACCTTCCTGAAGATTGCTTTTGGCACAGTTTGGATTAGTGTTAAAATGCTGAGTCGGAAGGCTATGAGTTTCAAGTTCCAATGTTAAGGAAGGCTTAGTTTAACAAAGGCTTGAAGGTCCTGTAGGTTCAGCGTAAAAATACTTTAGTCGTTTCCTCTCAGCCTCATGAGCTGCTTCTATTTATTATTCCTATCTCTATTTCTATTCTATCTCTCTCTCTCTATTTATTTATTTACTAATATATTTTTTAACCGATTACCAATAGGAAACCACAATAAAGTATTAATTTGAAAAACTGTAGGTTATAAATGGAAAACGCTGTAAGCGTAATGTAATAATGTAATAATTTAAATAGAAAAGTAAACTAAGTTATATAGCCAATGTAATGGAAACTATGTTTATTCTTAATAATTTTTAATTATTTTTCAATTTACTATGAAATTTTATAGTACATTCTACATTTTTTAAACTAATACAAATCATACATGGGAATGAGAGGTAAGGATTCCAAAGATTTATAAATAATACGTTTATGAATAAATCGTAGAGGAATGTTATTTATTTTTTTTCTATTATTTGTTGTAGGGGAAAGCTCCCTAAAACATCAGTAGGTATTAGAACAAAAAATACATATCTACATCGAATATAAGATAATTGCTATTCTACTTATTGCTAATTATGTTTTTACCTAATCTTACTGATAAATTATAACTGTTCCAAAAAAAAAAAAAAAAAAAAAAAAAAAATAAAAATAAAAAAAAGAAATAATTTTTTTTTTCTCTCTTTCAGATTTTAATTCACACTTGTTATTAGGGTAACAATCAGTGAATGTGATGTGAAATTGAATACTACAGGCCTTGTATGCGTGTGGGAGACTAGCACTCAATAGTACCTCCTCCTGGCATGGGTTAAAGAGATTTATTTAAGCAAATCTCTCATCCAGCTTCTTTTAAGCCTTCTGAGAGTATTTCCAGGTATGTCAGTCGTGGCCATGTCATTAATGAGTATGTTGTTATGTCCATGAAGTCTGTCATGAAATCGTCTATAAAGATCATGTAAATGTTCCTTTACTGTGGGTATTTCTAAATCAGTGTGAATTGTGTGGTTTGAAACGTACCAAGGTGATTTCGTGATTAGTTTGAGTAATTTTGATTGGAATATTTGTATTTTTTTAAGGTGTGTATTTTTTGCAGTCCCGTATATTTGTGAGGCGTATGTCCATATGGGTTTAAGTAAGTAAGTGTATGTATTCAGTCGTTGTCGGAGTTTTAATGTCGACCGTAAAAAAAAAAAAAAAAAAAAAAAATAATAATAAAAAAAAAAATACATAACGTAATTATCCAAAAAGTATAAATATATAAATATGATATATAAACGAATATGACTAAATAAAAAATACAGGGTGGCAAAGGAGACGGGAGTCTCAGCAAACCCGATAAAGAAGGTTGTGGGTTCGAATCCCACCTTAGGGTGGTTGAAATATGTATCGTTGCGAACCCAAAGAATGAATCTCTACATTCCCACCCTTGCTAGAATAGGCTGAGAACATGTAGGGTAACCTGTACTTCATGCTCTAGTTGGGGGTAGATGAGGGCGTTAAGTCCCAGCAAATAACAACAAATATATACAAAATGATAAAATTATATGAAATAAGCTCATAACATAAAATATCAGAGCTTTTATAAAACTTAATTCTGAACCTTCCTGGAACTTTAAAGACTATGTGGGTAAACTTTGGAACAGATTGGTTATGCGGTTTCTAGTGCTTCTTCGTGGTTATCGATTTACCACGAACGCTTGTCCTTTTATATGTTAGCATAGATTAATTACTAAGGTGATTCCCATTAATTCATTTATGAATATGAATATAAAATGTCACCAAGGTTTTCATTTTTAGTATATCTATTCGGAGACGCGTCTAAACTTATATTTCAAAATTATCCCGATACTATTGCATATAATTGCGAAATACGAGTACATATACACATTATACTGATAGTGAATTGGCTCAGCGATGCGAACCAATCCCTGAAGCCATTCCATACAATTGGAATACATGAGCAGGAAATTAAGGCAAATACGCCAGAAATCTTGTTAAGGTTTCCCTGCACATTCTTGAGAATACCATGCCTGAAGAGGAGGGGGGAGGGCTGTGGGGGGAAACTCGATAAACTCCCCGTTCCCAATCTCCCTCCGGCTGATTCTAAACGTTTTTTTTTTTTTTTCTATAATACTTTAGAGGTGAGTCTCATTTCCTTCAAATTCTACCACGGCTATCATAACCAAGATTGGGGTATGGGCCATCAACGTTATACGCCTACTGATAAAATATACAAATATCTTTAAAATTTATTTAAAAAATATATATAGAAAAAGTTTTTTAGTTCTCAAAGAAACGTTTTCTATTTCAAAAATTAATTTATTAAACTATAAAAATAATCTGCAAGGTGTGGTCATTTAGGAATTAATTTTATAATTAATAGATTGATTTTTTGAATGAGCTTCTTTACAAATTCTCATAATGTAAATCCGAAATTTAAAAATTTATTTATTGAAATTTATAACTGTACAAAATATATCCATCAAGTAAATGTGTAAATAGATATACGACAAAACTTGAAAAGAACTACTCATCAGTAGCACTTCAATAAAAATTCTACACTAGAAGGTCTTTTTTTTTAGACGCTTTGGAGGATTATCAGGAATGTATTGGGAAGCTAGTTAGGAAACTGGTGGATTAGTGTGGTTATAGAGTTTCCTATGAAAGGATAGATATCTGGTTTTGGCTAAATTAGCAACATATGAAACATGAAGACCTTTATGGATAAGTTTGTTTGTGAAAAAGGAAGGAACATTGAGGAACTTTTGAAGAATTATGGATTGTAAGGATTGGATACGGGAAGAATTAGAAAGCTTCAACTCCATCAAAATAGGTCTAATAACTGTAATGTAAATAAGTCTTTTGTAGTAAATCGAAAGATTTGAACGTTTCTCTAGTAAATGTTGAAGAAGACGAAAACGACGAGCGGTTTCCTGTCGTTTTAGTCTTGTAGGTGAATTCAGAGTTAAATTTGTCCAGTTGGAGTCCAATATAGCGGATTTGTGGAACACGGATCAGTGGGATATTATTAAAAGATACTACCGGACAGGAAGTCGTAGGTTTACCACGAAATATGAAGGTTAGTTGATGGGAAATTCCTTATCTTGCTTTGTCACAACAAACCTTGACTCTGCAAAATCTATATACGAGCAAATTTACCACCAATTAAATCACTCCATTTGAAATCATCTAATAATAAAATTAGTTTATACTATGACCTCTTGGATTTTTATAATATTTGGTTTAATCAAAGTACCCACGATGTATATTAAAAATACCCAATAGAAAGATTAGCTCCAGTCGGAGATTGAATCTTGTAATATATATATTTATATATATGTAAATATATGGTCTATTTTGGCTAATCATCTGCTTTGATCACTATACCAATGTGTGTAACAGGTTATTCTTGCAGAGGTTATAAGACTGGATATTTAGTTGGTGTTTATGACTTTCTTTTCTGAGTTTAACTACTTGTAATTTAATTATTCTTTACAGGTACGCTTAGCTAATTATGTTTCTTAATTATTCCATAAGATATTTATTTATTGCTAATTTTTTACAGAATAATAAGTCTGTTTTTAAACCAAGAGTTCATTTGAAAACCAACTTACATATATATGGATAAATTTCTTGACTGTTACTATATATATATATATATATATATATATATATATATATATATATGTTAGATACTTAGCTGTTAGATGACTTAGCTTCAATTGTTAGTTATAATGTGAATCATAAGATGGGACTGCCTCTCATGATTCCTTCATTTGCAGCAAAACATTCAATTTTCGCAGCTTTACTAAAACAAAATACTGAAAGGGTGGAAAAGTCAAAATTTGACTTCAGCTTCTTTTAGAATATTTCTCAATCTCAGCAACTAATTGATCTAAAAAATGTCTAATTCGTTTCAGATGTTTAAGAACGTCGATTATAAATTTATTTGTACTCTTTTTAGATTTTGGAATTCTACGCTTCATAAGCGACATCTATTTTTTTTTTAAAAAAAAAAAAAAAAAATAGATGTCTATTTTCAATTAGCTCGAGATAAGTGGATTGAAGGGAAGTAATATAGTTTTTTTTCCTCTATTGTTTGTATGGATCCAGATTTAAACTCTGCAAACAAATAAATATACAACAGTTAATTACATTAATAAGCTATAAGTCATTTCTTAGTTTTTTAAAAATCAAAACCTTACCAAATAAAATGTCCTAAGTTCAGATAATAAATGTAAACAACATTTAATTTAAGAATGTAATGTAAAAAACACATTACTAAAAATTTACCAGTATTCGAAACTCTACTTGTGATTTGCTTATGTTTAGTTATTAGGAAATTTAGCTGTGTTCTTCTTTTACTTAAATATATACAACATATAATAAGTTTGGTACGTGTATGGCAATACAAAAAATGACAAAATCATATGAAATACAAAAAAAAAAAAAAAAAAAAAAAAAAAAAAAAAGATTTATAAAATAAAATAAATATATATTACAATTTTTTAGTAATGACTGTTTAATATTTAACAACGCAGCAGTAGAATATTAAGATCTGCTGATATTAGTTTAGTTGTATCAGCATTAGTTGCATTAAAGACAGAAGAGCGATTTGCTGATTTTTGATGTTATGAAGTTTGTATATTTTGAGCTCTGATCAATTATTTTAAGTATGTATAGAAGTGGCCCAACAACATCTCGACCCAAGACCTGTTGCATCTGTACTAGGTTTCACAAGACGTGAGATCTTATACCGAGTGGCTGTAATCCATTACAGTAGTCAACTTCTCTGTCAGGAATTCCATGCTCCAATCTAATTGAATATCGTATTTTACTATAACCGTGTTTTTGTTTTTTATTAAATTTGAATCAGTCGGAACTGATCCATATAATCCTATAATTACTTTATTATTAATTTGTGCTTTGTCTCTACTATTATTACGTTGTATGTGCGTTTTGATAGATTTAATTAGTGTCAATTTGGACAGATATATAATAATATTCGAAGTTTTTGTAGGTATAATTTTTTTTTTAATTTTTGAAGCCTCAATCAAAATAGCTGGTCAATTTTGCGAGGCCCCAAAATGCATCTAGATCGGAGTACCTCCAGAATTATAGAAGTACCTTATACCTACTTCCATCACTACTATTCATTGTTTATATGTTTATACTGTATAAACAAGGTAAGTATTACCTTGTTTGGACAGATATATAATAATATTCGAAGTTTTTGTAGGTATAATTTTTTTTTTAATTTTTGAAGCCTCAATCAAAATAGCTGGTCAATTTTGCGAGGCCCCAAAATGCATCTAGATCGGAGTACCTCCAGAATTATAGAAGTACCTTATACCTACTTCCATCACTACTATTCATTGTTTATATGTTTATACTGTATAAACAAGGTAAGTATTTCTTAGTATAAAAAAAAAAAAAAAAAATTGGGTGAAACTAAATCAAAAATGTAGCAAAATGCCGCATTCCTCACCTTTCTATTTCAATCCGTTGCAGTTATACGATAAATCAAAGACTTTTTTGAGGAAACCACGTTTTTTTTCCATAAAAGCTGTAATATCTCCATTTTTAAAAACATTTTTCAAATTTTCACCACATTTTCAGATTTAGCATTAAATTGGAGTACCTGTAATCTTGAATTTTACAAACTTAGTATCTAAAGAACAGCTTGATCGTCACCTTATTTGGGAAGTCACAATGTCTTATATTACTTCAACGCTCACCGTTTTTAGAAAAAAACTATCCACAAAACGTCAAATCTCACAAAAACTTGCGAATTTAATCAGCTTTCGAATGATATGTTAAACGGGATGATTTTATTTTAATTTCATGGAGAAACTCACTTTTGAAACCGAAAAAACATGGTGTTCTCATTTGGCATACAAATCAGTTACTTGTGTAAATAAAACATTATGACTATCCCTTAAAGGAAATGTGCATTTTAAACATAATAAACTCTTCATTGGAATAAAAAGCAAAGAAAAAAGTAATTGTTTAATAGAAAATAAAGGAAAACTGTCAATAAAGCGACATCAGATCAGAGGATCTTATGTTATTACATTTATTTATTTAATAAATGGCAGCTAGGTCGCCATTATAGTGTTCATTATTATTATTTTTAAGTTGCAATGGCCTCGGAATAATATTTATTTTCATTTCATTTCATATCATTTTTACAACAAAATCCTACATCAGATCATATACTCCTTAATATTTTTGAAATTCCATCACTACCTTTCATGATAACTCTCTGGTTCAATCATTATTCAGTTTCCAAATCCTGTTAACACCCATGCCCTGAGAGTCTATGGTATAGTGCTCTCTCTCTGCCTCCACTGGGTTTTGACAACAATGACGCAGCTAAGAGAGCAGCGCTAGGATCTCTCAAGTGGAGGGACAGGCTTCGTTCAGGGATCTCTGGGCTAAGTTTAAATAAAATATGACTGTAGTTGTAATTTTTAAGTTTATTTCTCTTTTTACTAAATTATTGTAAATATAGTTTATTTTATACCATTTCAAACATTGTATATTTAGAAATCCTATTATTTTTTAAAAATATATTTTATCGTTGGTATCATAAAAAAAAAATTAAATAATCTTCTCCTGTACCAATGTTCACAACCAACAGACGTAAGTGGCCAATTAACATTAAGAAAGGTCATAAAGCTTGACGAATAACTTTGATTTTTTCACGAAAACTCCTAAAATCCATTTACAAATACACTTTGTGTCTTTGTCTAATATATAATAAAATAACATTTGATTTATTGAATTATGATTCATAATTAAATAATTACAAATTAATTATTAATTATTTGAGTGCCCTTATATTATAAACACCCTAGATCTATATTATATTAATTTGATTTAAATATATATATAAAAAATATTTTTTTTTAATCTAAATTTTTATTTCAGGTCCCGGTGATGATAAAATCTAAGCCGTAATGCAAGAAGAAGGGGAGGTAAGAACATATTTTCTTTTTACTCTTTCTTAGATTAAACTATTTTAAATTACTGAATTTGATAAGATCTTAAGTTTAGACATATTATATTTTGATTTTACTTTGTCAAATTGAATAATGATTAAACAATTTGTCTTATTGTGATTAGGAAAAATTAATTTTATATTTTTTGAAATTCTAAAATACTGTTTCTTTAGTTTTTCGTTTTATATAAACGTTAAATTTACTTTATTATTTCACTAACCAGGCCTGTGTATTTGACTTTTATCTTTAATATTGTATTTAATTCGTTTTTTAAATGAATGTGATTAAAGTAAATAAGATGATAAAAGTGGTTTGGCATAAATTCGTCGTTTACTTTAATTCCATTTTTTCACCTCTAAATTCGAATAATTCTTAACAATAAAACCCACCTGATTTGGCCCTATCTATTAGAACTTTTGATTTTCCGCGGGTATCTCAAAGTAAACTGTTGTAAAATGAATTTTTCAACGCACGTTAACTAATTTTTGAATCAACTTCAACAAAAGGGTGGAGATTCTCAATTTGTCTGTATTTGTTTTTTTATGTTTGTTACGCAATTACTCCGTCAAATATAAATCGATTTTGATGACTATTTTTTTTGATCGGAAGGACATACCTCAAAGGCGGCACCATAAAAAGTTTTTGAATTTAACTTAGCGCTTTTTAGGAAAAAACAAACAAACAATTGATAAAAAATCACTTATTCACTAGTCATTTATTGGATATTCACTCTAGTAGTTTTACAATAGCTTCACGAAAATTCAGAATTAATTTAATTAACAGTTAAAACTGATTCGTGAAGTTGAGAAAGGAGAGAGAAGCTGGGTGGTTATTGCTAGTGAATTCGGAATTCCGCATTGTTCTCTTTCAACCGATAATAACGACAATAACGAAAAGATCGCTATTAGTGGAAGACGGTAAGTCTACTTTTAGGTACCGTCAGAAAAAAGCGCAGTTCAGCAGTATTGTGAGTTGTATGATTAAGTGGTTCCGTGTATTTAATTTTTACAAACAATATACATATACCCATTAGTGAATCATATACAATGATTTCAACTCCAATCTTGTGTTCATTTATCACATTTTCATAAAGATAAGAAGTATGATAACATCAATAACTCGTTGTTCAATTAGTCAATCTGTAGGTAATCGAAAGTCGACTAAATAAACAAAAATCGGCTCACTTACCACTAAAAAGTGAAAAATAAAAATGGCAATTGTAAAAGATCCCTCACTATTCCATCACCGTCACACTGCTCTCTCATACCACTCAAAAGTTTGTTGCAAACTCAGGAAAAAACGGCTGCCACCGACTCCAAATATAACTGATCATAAATTGTGAATAGATATATAAGTATCAATAACTTTGTTGATTCTCATTTACTACTCTTTGTTTCGAAGTAATTAAAATATTATTTTTTACTTTTTAGTTCAAGTTTGCATATGTAGGTTTTTGGTTTTTTTCAAAAATTTATTTTTATTTCTCCGATGATGAGCTTTCCCCATATTAGGTTCCTTTAGAAAAAGAGGAAAAGGTATAATTAAATTATATCTATAAATTTTATAGATATGCATGACAAGTGTGACTTTAAAAAAATATGATCAAATTAATTATTTGCATATCGAACTTAAATAAGTAAATTAAGTCATTTGAGAATTGTTCTCTAAAAACTGTTTAAAGTTACTATAAAAAACGTTGATAAATCCTACATGTATATAGAAAAGCAATATTAACACTAGGTGCAACGGTTCAGAAACTGGGTTGTTTGATTTATATTGTAGTGGGGCAGAACGTGCCGGAAACAGGTCGTGAGGAAACTGAATACAGTCCGGCGTTTGTAATTATAAAACAAAGGGTCGCTTTTTCCCTATCATCTTATAGCCATTTTTAATAAAGTTAGGCGCGTTTTTACCTAAGTTTTATTAAATAAATTTTTAAATAGAAAAAATTGCTGAAATAGAAATAACTTTGGTTAAGAGAAAAACTCGAAAAATCGATGAAAAGAGAAAGTATATTATAATTTTTTTTCATCAAATTTCCACATAAATAAAAATTAATGATATGAAAATAAAAGCAATGATATTTTAAAATGAAAAGTTTGTACATACTTCAAGGCGTCCAATAAAAAAAAATTCTACTTGGTGTTCGGTGTTTGAAATTGCCTCTCTAATATGTGTTCTCTTTAAAATAGGGGAAAAGAAATTTCCTAAGTTATTACATTTTGATATGATTCAAAACGTAGTGAATCTTGGTAAAATAAGAATACACACAAGTATATCACATTCTCTAGATATGAGTATTTTTTAAACGTTTGCAATGGATATTTAATTGTGGTAATTATAAATATTGCGACAGACCAAAATTTATAATTACTTATCAGCCACAGTCATGAGTTACAATACCCATCTCTAAATTTAAGCTTTGCCATAGTGGTTCTTACACTAAGAGTTTATGGATCGTTAGACCGCGTCTATATTTTTTATACATTATTTGGTAATTGTTAAGCCATGTTATTTATTGAAGCTGACGCAAATCAAACATTCGTGAAGTTGTGTCGCCTTTCAATTAAAATGGTTGTCCTGCCTCTGATTGCTGCTAACTTTTACCTGATGAAAGGGAACTCGAGAAGAGAAGGCAAACAACCCGCCCGTAACTGATTAAGTTCGCTCCTCTAGGCCCTCGCTGTCCCTCTTCCCATTGCCACTCTGGTCAGTTCCAAATCATTGTGTTCTAGTATTAGAAATCTCTTCACAGGATTACTTCCATTAATAATATATTCTTGTAGATACAATTCAATAACTGATATTTTTCGAAATTGTTTATATTGTCAAATTAAATTAATTTAAATAATCCATCGATCCCTGTTGAACAGTACCCTGGAAAGTACGATCTTTAACTTGGATTCCATTCACAAGACTAGGAATCGCTCGTCGTTTTCGACTTCTCAACATTTGAATTAAAATGAAAAATGAAAAATAAACTTTACTCTGGGAATCCACTGTCGCCTATGAATAATAACAATGCACAATTACAGGTTCAACTGTCTCAAGTGAATCCTTCTAAAAAATTTTAATGCTCTTTTATAAATAAACTTATCCATAAAGACCTTAACGTTCTGTAGTCTAAACCAGATACCTATTGAGCCATAGTAAACTCTATAACCATTCAAATCCTATATGCCTGACACTCTATTCCCAAAAATTCTCCGAAATGTTTTACTTATTTATAATGTATACAGTTGTAAATTTCAATAAATAGTTTAATTTATATATATTTGTAACATCGTCAAATAAAATATTTTAACTAACCTTATTGATTAATAATCATCTGATTGCCACGAAATTGATTAGAATTGGTTATAACGACAGATAGAAGCCAAATAGATCAGACAGACATCGATACAGGGGGCTATATTGTCACTAGAGAAAAGATCGATTATTCATAATGGTAAAAGTATTTAATTTATTCCCAAGCTATGTATGTGACAAAAATTCATTGTTAAGAACAAAAAATAAGTATGAAGAAGCTTTGTGGAGTGACAATACAAATAACTTTGTAATCACAAATATTACATGTATTTTTTTTTCCAGTTGTAGGTAGATTTTAAAAGTAAAATATAAATTTCTTGATAACAGGTTTAACTAAATTAATATTGTGTATTCACGAAATTTATCAACTTCCAATATTAAAATATATTTGATATTAGAAAACTGATTACTCCTGTGATATCTGCTGACATTACTGAAAGAGGTACCAATCTGTAGTTCGACACCACATAGATTTTTCTTCTGCAATATTACTCAATCAATGCTCGAAGCTCACGCAATTAAGTTAATTCATCCATTTTCTTAATCACTCTCTTCCAGCTATTGATTTCAGCTCCTTTAATTATAAGGAGTAAGGGTGATCCATGCTTTCAGGTGTAAAAAGCAATGAAACTACATTTTTGAAGGAAGATTTATTTGTTTATTTAAATTTAAATTTTACGAATCACCAAAAAAGGTAACCACCCAAATAGGCATTTTTCATTAAAAAATTGAGTATTTTCATGTTCTAATTATCAGTTTCTTTTTATCCTGATTCAAGAAACAACACGTCGAATGGCAAACATTTAAAGCTAATAATTTACTAATATATAATAATTATTATTATTTATAAATGTATCAATAATGTATAACTACATATTAAAAAACTAAATTAACGTTTAAAAATGTATAGAAGGTATTTTTGTTTGGTATCAGCATTGTTCTTCTTCAGGGTGGGTGTTGTCTGGTCGAAGACTCAACTAAAAATCCAAATGTTTATTCTTTTATTCAGCCATAGTGGCCCCAGAAAATTTTGCGCTCACGAACATTGGCTTTTAGAATACAATTTTTTTTTTTCAGAGATAGGTTAGGTGATATATTTTTAAATGGTACAATAATACTGTTTCATCAAAACTATTGTTTGAATTATAAAACCGTTCAAAGAAATAAAAAATTACGATTTTCACACAAAATTCGCAATTTTAATTTTTTTTATTTGTGGTACGCTTTAAAGCAATCTGTAGCAGTGTAGCAATGCTTATTCAGCTGAAATTAACATTAAAATCTTACTTCTCATTAGTGTTGAAAAATAACCAATTGTACTATTATTTTTCAATTGATTAAAAAAAAAAAAAGGTACAGAAAAATTATTTTTAATAATTAAAATCCTTAAATAATATGATGTAATAAAATAGAAAAATATTTGAACTTAAAAAAAAAAATGATAAATTAATTTTGTATATTTGCAAAATTGCCTGAAACAGTTTATGAGAAATTGAAAACAATTGTTGAGTTCGTTGACATTCACATTTTATTTCGAAAAAAAAAAAAAAACACCTAAGGAAATAACCTATTCAATTTTCTCTTTTGAATTTAATTTTCTTTCCTGAAAGAGAATTGTGAAAGTGGTTTTTATACAAAATCCCCTTGAGGTTGGCCAGTAGTCGCAACAGAAAAAGAGGTCGAAGCTAATCAGATGGGACAAGTTAATGTTCTGACTTGTTTGGCTCATTATTGACTGTATTTCCTAGGCCTTGCCTTTGCAAAAAAAATTGCAAATTTTCTAAATAATTTTTTTTTAAATTCTAGTTCATTCTGTAGAATAATTATTATCATAATATTTATTTTATTTTGATGACTGTGTTTTTTTTATTCCAAATAAGTTATAAATGTGTTCTAACAATCATCTGTATACTTCATTTATCTTAAATGTGACAGATCGAAGAACTTAAATATGAGAAATCGTAGAAGAAAGAAAAAAAATATATGTATTACAAGTCATTACAATGATAAACTATCATATTTATTTTTATTTTTTGGTGACGATGTAAATTTCAGTAAAAAAGGAATAGCAAGGATTCAGTCAAAATATCCATGATTTAAATATTAAAATTTTTAATATTAATCACAGCACAAAATTAAATAACAACTGACAAAGGAAATAGTGAAAGAGATAATAAACTAGACATGATACAACAGTGATAATTCCCCGTGTGCCAGGAGCCCACGTGTAAAGCTAAGTCCGACAGTTCTATTGTTGCTTGCTAGTAGAGAGCATTGTTTCACTGCCAAGGTTCCTAATATGCATACCATAATATATCATCTCGCGAGAATTTAAAAAATGTTTTAAGTAATAAATATTTTTAATTTAATATGTAGAATTTATTAATTTTTATATTCACGGTATGTTTCTATTTTTTTAATTAAAAGGTTTAATATTTATTTAATTAATTACAATAAATTAAAATCTGTAATTTGGATAATATATGCGTTATAATTAACTTATATGTGGTCTATACTATATATAAAAAGACAAACCATTTTTCGTTTGTGAACACTAACCGCGAAAACTACCGAATCAATATGTACTAAATTTTGACTAAATCACCTTCATTGTTCAAGAAAGGTTTAGCAGTAATCCAATTTTCTGATTTTCAATTAATTTATTATTAAGAAAGCGATATTGTGTGGATAATAGTGAAGTCTAATAGGTAGCGAGCGACGTTCTACATGAGAGGTTATAATTACGATATTACCTATCATGAAATTATTAATTAAAATTAATTTTAATGAAGCTTTTAATTAATTTTTTTTAAAAGATTTGAATATGTGATGCGACATATGGATCCGGGTAAAATTTGAAAGTCGGCAGATTTGTGGCTAACGGTATTCTGCAACTGAGTTTGAAATTGTAAAACCATATAACCCATCTGTACTAAATTTTAACTGCATTATCTTCATTACTTTAAATGTTCAATGTTGATTAGCAGACACGAGGTTTGCCACGTTGTCATATACTTTTATGACCAGATGAAATTAATAAAATTGTTTCTGCCGAATAAAAATTATTATCAAATGAATATCTGATAATAGATCTTTTACTACTTGATATTAATAAAAATATATTCATCAGTCTTCAAGCGCTAATAATGCAGTCTATTGTCCGCAAGAGTTTCTTAGTAGTCTCTGCCTATCTAGATTACCAACTCATCAATTAAAATTAAATATCGGATGCCTAATTATGATTTAACCTAATCCTCCACTACGTAATCAGTACAATTTAAACCACATTAAAAATTAGTGCAATGGGTGAAAATATCATTGAGGGAATAATCATAATTTTTGCATAGTTCAATACAAGGACTGGAGATACTAGTTCACTATATACCTCTAGAATATCGAAGATATCGCCTCAAAATTTCATCCAAGTGCAAATATCGGTTTGTTTCTTTTGCATTTCATTGTGACTAATATTACAATCTGCAACAATAAATGATGATAAGTAATAGTTCTAATAGTAATAGTATACATATCCATTCCTTATCTAAAAAAATAATCCAAGGAGTCACATAATATGAATATATAATATAAATAAAAATAAGTAAATAACATTTAATACAACGTTACAAAAATCTTGTGCATGAAAACAAATTTTAATATCAATCATCATAATTCTATAAATCCTTGTGACTTGTGTTGGGTTTATGGGGTTATTTAGATATTTAAAACGCACATAAAATCTGAGAACATAATTTAAAGTCTAAGCGCAAAAATCAACTGACTAAACATTTGTGCTATAAAATGAAAGTCAGTTAACCATCGAAGTATTGCTAAACTTTAATTTTATTTGGGAAAGAAATAATGCTTTATGGCCGGTGGAATTTCAAAAGCGATTTACATTTCGAGAAGTGTACTCAAACCTTTACTGTGGACAGCTAGACATAGTTTATGCAGTTTTGAGTGGCCCGCAATGGTCAACAGCAGCCAGGCCATTTTGAAGTACGTCAATGCCCCTGCATTGCATTATGATGATATTGCATCAGATTACATTTTTTTTTTCAAATGCCCATTTCTTAATTACTGTCGGTCATGTAGACCTCTGTAGATATAGAACTTTATATTAGATGTGAAGAGTTATTTGCCTCAAACCGAAAGAAGTCTCTCGATAGAATCGAGTAGGAATGCAGTTTAAGTAAATCAGTCATCATACTTTACCTTTTACCTAAGGAGGAATTGAATGAGATTGAGAGGTATGTCTTGTAGCCAGGACTCCAGATTGATTTCAATTTAATGTGGTGATGTGGTGATGTTTCCTCAAAGTGTGAATCCGTGTGGTGTGGTTAGGAGGAGAGGCGGTTTGATAATCACTTTAGCTAATAACGGTTGCTTAGGGTTGAATCAGCGTCCACTCTCGACAGAGGCATTGTAATATTAAAAAAAAAAATCGTTCAACTATTATGATAAAATTTTAATTACAACGTAGGTCGATAAGAATTGTTTTAAGCTTGCTGTATCCGATTAACTTCGTTTATTTTCTTAACATTAAACCTATCGACATTTCATATATACCTATTTCTACGATAACCGGTCAAATGACCAGTGTTAAAAAAATTATATATTAAGATGTTTAGGAAAAACATATTTGTAAACTCAATTAAAAATATTAATATAACACTTTCCTAAGTAGAAATTTCATCTTGTTTATTTATAAAAAAAAAAAACAAGCTTAAATTTAGAAATAAATATAAACGTAAAAATCACAAATTTGAACGTAAATTATATTCAAAGCTTATTTGCTTTCATCGCATTTTTCACATAATTATTTTTACAAAACAGATGTTGGTAGTTTTGTTTTTCTTTGCAGTTCCTTTTTTGGAGCATTTTAATTCGAACTTGATGTAGCAGAAGTTTCCTGGAGATCTGTTTCTGGGATAATTGAATAGAATAAGTACGTGTTCTCACAGTGGAGAACTGCGTTTTTATAGTTTCCCAAATATGGAAAATTTGTAAAATATTTGAAGGTGATATCAGACGCCAGCCAGAACTTTATACCAAATCTAAACTCTGCGTGATTTCTTTTTTTTCGAATGATATTAGTTTTTAACACAGCATGGTGTTTAACTTAAGATATTTTAAAAGGAGAAAGAATTATCAGACCTTGTTGAATATTTAATTCCTATGTTAGTAAAAATTAACATTTTACCTGCGTCAAACTGATAAACACCCATTAATCATCTTGAAGTTGAGACCAATAAATACCATTTCTACTTCAGAGCTGTGTTGAATTTGTGCAAAAGTAGACACAACTAAAGACCTAAAGTTAATTAGGGACGTAAAATGTAGGGAAAAATTAATTTCTTTCTATAGAAGAGCGCCGTTTGATTTCTTAACTAATTAGGATGGGATGAGTCCTAAAGAGATCGCACAGCCCTCAAACGGAGTTTTTCATCAGTTGCGAAGTTTATAATCCGCGGAGAGACATGCATACTTCTCGACTGAGGGTGGGTAAAAAACTAAACGTTGAAAAAAAAATTAATGAATTTGATCGAAGCATATTTGACAAATATAATTTAAACCCTTATTCCATTATATCAAATAAAAACTTAAATTGCCTGTTTTCACAAAACTGAAATATACATATATACTTCTTGGTCCAACTGTTAAACAAATAAACAAACACTTATGCGAGATAAAATAATATTTAAATGACTGTTGGAATATATTCGCTCGGACTGCTGGACTGTACACAGATACGCTGAAGCGACTCACCATTTAATCCGGAGCGAGGTGCGCTGAGGACACGTGTTGGACAAGGGCGGATTTTAAAATGACGAGAATGGCGGACTATCGTTATATTCTGGCAGATTTCAAAAAAGTATTCTTAAGTGTCCTGTAAAAAGGATTAATCCAGAAGAAAGAGTGCCTTTTGAAAAATTAAAATAATTTAATTAACTTTAAAGGACGAAAACTAGATTGTTGGGAAGTTAAAATTGTGTAATTAAATTAATAAAAGACTAAACCGACAAGAGACTGCTCGTCGTTACAGACTACTTCAACATTTACTAGACTAACGATCAAAGCTCCCAATTCATTACAAAAGACTTAATTACATGACTGTGGTTAGACCTATTTGGACGTACGGAGTTGAGCTTGGGGGCTCTACTAAACCATTCAATTCATCTCGCATCCAATCCTTCCAAAATCCAAAATCCTTCAAAAAATCCGAAATGCCCCTTACTTGGTCACCAATAAACTTATACATAAAGACCTTCCTTATGTTTCTTAACTTCCCACTCCATTTTCGATAATTATCCGAGGTGTCTGAAAAGAAGATGGCCTAGAGATCTTCTAGTGTAGAGTTTTTATTGAAGTGCTACTGATAAGCAGTTTTTTTTCAAGTTTTGACCTGTCATTGTGATTGTTATCTGCTCATTTACTTGGTATATATATTTGCACAGTTGTAAATTTCAATAAATTGATATAAAAAAATAAAAATAAAATAAAATAAAATTTATTACAGCTTTACATAATAAGGAGCATATCCCTCAACAATTTATCAAGAATCGCAACAGACAACTACTCCATCGAATGAAAGACGTGATGAACACAAGGGGTGGTTATACAGTGGATACCTGATATATTATTTTCACCCCTGAGTCTGTTGAATTTATGGTCATTTTCATTTTAATCGATAGTAAAGTTGGAATTCTGCGCCTTATTATTGTATGTCGTTTACGTTAGTTTAATACTTTATTAAATAATTAAAAAGTTAATATACTTAGCAGCAAATTTCTGAGGTTTTGAATTTTTTTGTATGTTTTAAAACTAATGATGAATGTTTAACATTCAAAACTAGTCTTTGAATAAAACATTTTCTAAATCAACAATAAGGAATGAAATCTTAGGCAAAAATCCTAATGCATAGGAAATTAGCAAAGAACTCTTTGCTAAGTTGATTTTGATTTGATACTGAATATAATGGACTGGCACTTGGCTGTGATGAGACAATCTAAAGACAAGACTTTTACTCTATTTACCCAACAAAGCATACTTTGTATCATCCATTAGTCCATAATTTAAACTTGCCTAAAGTAAAATAATATGAAAACGTTTTATTATTTATAAAAATATAACTATGGAAAAACTAGCTTTAGAAAATTGTTTGATGTTATAAAATTTTGATCATTATAAAAATTAAGGTAGTAGTAAAAGGTAGTATCCTAGGTCCTATCCTCTACACAGTGTATACAGCTGACATCCCAACTCATCCTACCACTGTCCTCACTACTTACGCTGATGACACATGTGTGTTATCAGTAAACAATGATCCCTTCATTGCCTCTCAAACACTCCAATCCAATCCTAAACCTTCAAGAATGGTGTCAAAAATGGAGAATCAAAATAAATCCAAATAAATTCCATCAAATAACCTATGACTTCCTGTCCTTCAGTATCCTTTAAGGATGTCCCTTTTATCCCCGTTGAACAGATTCGCTACCTAGGACTCCATCTGGACAAACGTCTTACTTGGAATCCATACACAAGAATAAAACGACAAGAAACTTCCCGTCTTTTACGACTACTTCAACATTTACCAGACAAACGTTCAAAGCTCCCAATTTATTACAAAAGACTCATATACATGACTGTGATTAGACCTGTTTGGACGTACGGAGTTGAGCTTTGGGGCTCCACTAAACCATCCAATTCATCGCGTATTCAATCCTTACAATCCAAAATCCTTCGTAAAATCCTCAATGCTCCTTACTTTGTCACCAATAAACTTATCCATAAAGACCTTAATGTTCCATATGTTGCTGATTTAGCCCACACCAGATACCTATCCTTTCATAGTAAGCTCCATAATCACTCAAATCCGTTAGTTTCTCAACTTGCTTCCCACTTCATTCCTGATAATCCTCCGAGGCGTCTGAAACGAAGATGGCCTAGAGACCTTCTAGTGTAGAAGTTTTAATAAAGTGCTACTGATGAGTAGTTCTTTCCAAGTTTTAACATGTTATTATAATCGTTGTCAATACATTTACTTGATGTATATATTCTGTACAGTTGTAAATTTCAATAAATGCATATAAAAAAAAAAATTCTTTGTGAATTATTATTATCTTTAATAAATACTATGTTCTGAGACCTTAACAATAACACAAAACAATTAATGGTTGATTGTGTGGTAAGACAGTACAATATCCTGGCCACCATAACTTTTGACAAAGATAATATAGTATTAGTAAATACAATTGAAAACAAAACCTCGATAATAAATTCAAACATTAAAAAAAAAATAATATTGGTGCAAATAAATAAAATATTTTTACATAAGATAGGATATAAATATAATAAAATAAAAATAATAATGAATATAGCATATTACATGTATCCAACACATTTTTCTGTATTTTATTAGACATTTACGAAGTAGAAATGATTTACAACAATTAGAGCAATTAAGTGAATTTATTAGTCTTCCTTGTGACTTCTTACAAACCCCATACTTAGTGATAACTGACAGTAGTAACAAGATCTCAATTCTTGACATTTCTAATGATTTATTCTAAAGGTAGGCCTGCATTTGAACTAAACATTTATATATAAATAAAGCATTATAGTAAGCTTATATATAACTTGTAAAGAATAACCTGTGTTTGACGGGCAATCAATATACCAACGTTGTAAGGGCTCTCTCAAGGGGGTCTCCTTTCCATGTGGAGCCACGGGTGTTCATACAATAAAAGTTTGTTTATTATAGAAATAACGTTTAAAAAAAAAATGTTTTTTATGCAGAGGTAAATATTTTAATATTTTGTTTTCCAATTCAATTATCAGCAGCACCAACTCGTTTATAATTCTTGAAATAAGTATTGTAGTTTACAACTATATGTACTCCGAAATTGCTATTTTCGGAATTAAATGTTTGACAGTATTAAACAACCACTGATGTTTAAAAATACAATACAGTCATTGTTTTTAAAGAAAAATAAGATTTTCTTTTTTCTAAACGTGATTCTAATGTCATTTGGAACGTCCGGATTAAACTATAGGGCCTATTTTTGGTTTTGATCCTTGAACCAAGAAATACTTCCTATATTTTTTTCATCTGAAGTAAAATCATTTCTCAATACTTCAAATCCTAGCATAACAGTTCTCAGTAATTCAATATAAATCAATATAAATTTTTTTTTTCTTTCTTTCTTTCGTTATCTAAACACAGCATTACATTTTATCTAACATCAACAACAACAGCGCTACGGTCCATGCAGAACCTTGGCCTCTTCCACGATTTCCCTCAATTTATTCCTGACACCAGCTGCTCTCCTCCAATCTTTAGGTCCGCTTCACCGTCTTCCTTCCGGCGCAATCTTAGCCTTCCTCTCTCACTCTCTCTCTCTCTCTCTCTCTCTCTCTCTCTCTCTCTCTCTCTCTCTCTCTCTCTCTCTCTCTCTCTCTCTCTCTCTCTCTCTCTCTCTCTCTCTCTCTCTCTCTCTCTCTCTCTCTCTCTCTCTCTCTCTCTCTCTCTCTCTCTCTCTCTCTCTCTCTCTCTCTCTCTCTCTCTCTCTCTCTCTCTCTCTCTCTCTCTCTCTCTCTCTCTCTCTCTCTCTCTGTCTCTCTCTCTCTCTCTCACTCTCTCTCTCTCTGTCTCTTCCCTCCTTCGGGATGCCTATTCAACATGATTTTTGGCATTCTCTGGAGCTCATTTTATGAACATGGCCCAATCATCTTAATCTTCTTTACTTTATTGTGGCAACCAAATCTGGACCTTTGTACAGTTCTCTTAGTTCCTGATTGTTTATTATTCTCCATATATCTCCATCTCTAGTAGGGCCATATATCCTCCTCAAAATTTTCCTCTCCCATCTATTTATAATGCCTTCATTCTTCGCAATGAGCGTCCAGGTTTCACTCCCTGTGAGTTCGACTGGTTCAAGAATGGTTTGGTAGACCCTTATTTTTAGATTTTTACTGAGGGCCCAATAACATCTATTACCAGCCTTTATTTTTCCCCTTATTTCTTCATCCACTTCATATTTCGAACATCTAACATCAAACATCAACTTACACAAAAATGAACACCTAACTTTATAAAATTATTCTCATAGTGTCTGACATAATTAAAGAGATATAAAAGGTTCCTAGTAAATGAATTTGAAACCTATATATCTACAATAGTTACATCTTGGTCATTGTTTGCAACATCGAAATATGTCAAACTATTTAAAACTGGCTACAAAATTTTTTCACATTAAGAAATATATATTTAATTTAACTATGATAACTCAAGTTTTTGAAGTGAAAAAAATTGCATTTGTATATAAATCAATAGTAGTTACAATTCAATTATTGATTAAAGACAATGGCAATTCGTATATAACTTAGACATATGTTGACAACCCAGATAAGTTATTGACACCCTAACCTAAAAATTAACGAAACAAAAATTAATAAAATTCGTTTTAAACCCTAGAACTCAACTGTGTAAAAAAACATTTAATTTTATCTGCTAAGATATCCATAGGGTGTCAGTAACTGATTTTTCCTTGGTTCCATAGTATTTTTCAGGAATAATGTTTGTTGTAAATTTTTTTGTTTAGCTCAAAGTAAAGTAATTAAGGAAAAATAACTGTAAATAATCGTTCTTTACTTTACTTCGTTCTAAACTTTATTAAACTATTCTTTGTATAATTATAGTATGAATATTTCCGAATATTTCCTTAACGGCGTCAATAACTGCCTGGTGTACCCTACTGTATAAAAACATGAAGTATAAATCTAGGAACTATTACATTTTGTTCATTACGAATAGCGAAAATAATCACAGGCTAAAACAATGTTTTCAGTTATTCGATATAAAATAAATTGTAACGAAACGTAAGTTAGGGGATTTTACTTTTAGGTCTGACTTTTAGAAATGAGTTCTGAAGTTAAGTGAAGGGGGGGAGGGGAGTGAGAATTTAAGGAAATCCAGTTTTCAACATCAAAATATTTTATATTTTTAATTTCTATTATGGTTACGATGTTATATCATTTTTTTGAAGCTAGTTTTTTTTCCAAAAATAAAAATTCGTAACATGTTTGTGTAACTGCCTGTGTAAGAGAGCGAATTCCTAAAAAAAAAAAAGACTTTATTCTGTTTTTTTTAAGCTCAGTGTTTTCTGTGTAGGAAATTCCATAAGCAAACACTCCTGGCTGGGTGCTGCTATGAACAAGAAATTCCTTTATAAACATTGGTGTTCTGTCAATTGATTGGGTTCCAGGTGATGTTACCGCGTTGCTGTTTCCGATTGGTTCAATCGACTGTAGGTTCACGATTCCCAATTCAATTTGCAGTTGAAATCATAATGCTTCTCACTAACCAAATTAATTGCGTCAAATCTAATCTTACCTTCTTGTAGATAAGAAACATCTTTAAAATCTTACCCCCTCCACCCCCCAAGCACTAACTATTAAAATACAATTTCTAGCAAAGGACCCTGTTCCAAAAAATATTTTTTTACTTTAAAACTAATTGACTGCTTGAGTATAGTCATTGTATGCAATACCCTTGAAAATTACATTTGAAAATTTCCAATTTTTTTTTAAAAAGGTTTTTACATACACATAATTTTCTTTGATAGTATTTTAACAAATAATAACATATTTCCATATTCTAGTCTTGGGCTGGACACTCCTGGCTGGATGCTGCAGAGTGGGGAAAGCAGCCTGTCTAGGAATGCAAAAGTCGTATTCTCTACAAAACCATACGTTTTAAAACCTCATGTTTTCTAAATTAAGTAAAAGTCCCTTGGGTGAAATAATATATTTTAAGTGAAATAAAAAAAAAAATATGTATTACACTTTTAAATATGAACATAAAATTTAGAATGCCATTAGCTTTAATAAAATTTTGCAGTTTTATTAAAAAGATCTAAGAAATAGCAGATAAAATGCCAAGGAAGTTATAACGGATAGTTTGTGCTATTTAAAGAAAATGTCTATCTTTAATTATTTTATAAATAAAATCAACATACTATATTAATAAATAAAAAAAATTAAAACTATGTAAGGCTCTAAATCGTACCTTCGATTTTTGACTTTTGCTGTTCTAGAATCGCTGTTTACCTCAGTGTGTGCTGCTATGGATAAGAAATTCTTTTATAAACATTGGTTTCTTGTTAATCGATTGTGCTCCGGGTGATATAACTACGTTGTTTTTTATCGATAGTTCTAAGGCACTTAACCAAAGTATTAAACTTTTCGTGAATAATTTATGATATTGTTGTCGCCGAAGTATAATATTTTAACTCGTTTTATAAGCCTTAAAATACCTAAGGCAACGAAAGGCCCCTTCATAAAGGATCACTAGGCCATTTTAATTTAATTTATTACGTTTGGATGACGACAAATGTATATAATAATAACTATAATAACAATAATAAGCCTCACGAGAAATAATTTTTTTCTTATTGCTTATAAATACCAGGTTATATAACTTAATAATAATAACTTCATTCTCATGATTTATCAATATTAAAATATTTTTACTTTATTCGATTGACATGTATGAATCCACCTGTGGAGATTATTTATTGCAATATAAACAGTATAATAATGTAAAGGTGACCTAATATTTATAAACGATCACTACACATTAACAATAACAGTACCAGGGCCGGAACTAGGAGATTTGTCAGAAGGAGCAAAGATCAGGTCGTCTTCCCCCGATCTCATTCTCCCTCCTCCCTCCACACCATTACAATACTATACAGTATAATAAAGTTTATAAATTATGCCAACAAATCAAATAAAAGTAAACAATATTGTTTGTGATGTTATAATTTTAGGACTCCAACCTGACAAACATTTGACTTGCAATCCACATACAAGACTAAAACGAAAGGAAACTTCTGGTCTTTTTCGACTTCTTCAACATTTACTAGTCAAACGTTCATAGCTCCAGATTTACTAGAAAAGACTCATTTACTTGACAGTTATCCGATCTATTTGGACCTATGGAATTGGCCTTTGGGTCTCCACTAAGCAATCCAACTCATCTCGTATCCTATCCTCGCAATCCAAAATCCTTAATGCTTCTTATTTTTTCACAAACAAACTTATCCATAAAGATGTTCTGTATGTTGCAGATTTATCCCAAACCAGAAACCTATCCTTTCATAGTATGCTCCATAGCTATTCAAATCCACTTGCCTCACACTCCATTCCTGATAATCCTCCGAGGCGTCTGAAAAGAGGATGGCCACGGGACCTTATATAAAATTTTTATTGATGTGTTAGTAATGAGTAGTTCTTCACAGGTTATTTACATGTCATTGTTATGGTTATGATCAAATTTACTTGTTGTATATTGTGTACAGTTGTAAATATTAATAAATAATTTTTAAAAAAATAAAAAATTTATAAACTTTTCAAATTATGCCGCCCCCTAAAACATGCCGCCCGGGTCACTCTTTCCCCTAAATAATACAGTGAATAAAATATTACAATACAAATATTAACAAATGTATAATAATAAGTAATAGTAAACAATGATATTTTAATCTTTTCTTTAAACCTTACCTAGAATTTTTTTATATTTTAAGGTTTATTTAGAAAACGAATATAGTTTATTTTATTTTTTTCAAATCTGGCCAATTAGAATAATCTACCGTCATTTTTGTTATCTCACCCTTGACTAAATATTTATATCTAAAGCTTTCTGATATCAGGCTATTTATTTGAAGTTACAATTAAAGGACTATTACAACGACTAATTAACATAATAGTCGTAGTTACAGGATAATAGTTCTTAGGGATACTCAACGCTGCCGCTTATTAGTTAGCTTCTTGAAGTTTATTCAGCTGGGGCGGGGAGGGTAAATAGGAAAAAGATACAGCTTCATTATAGTTATTTTAATAATGATAATAATTATACAGTTTAAAAAAAAGAAGAAAGATTATTAGGATTAAGAAGCTGCTATTTGTCTTTAATAATCTCCATCACTTTTAATGTGACTATTTCTTTTAAAAAGAGAGCTAGTTATAACAGTTTATTTTAAAGTGGGCCTTTTACTTCATGAAGCTGAGCAACTAACTGGAAGTGGGGTTATATTTTAAGTCTGGCCAAGTTATTAGGTTTCTTCTTCATTTCTGAGGGGTGGGTGGGTAATGGTGCTTGGATTAGAGTAATGGTGCTTAGGTTGGAGCTACGGTGCTTAGATTGTACAGAGACAACTTATCTACAGGAAATCCTTTTAGATTCTCTTACCATGCACCTCTTTCATAATGATCTTAATTTTTTTTTTTTTTTTAATTTAGACATTTTGACCTTAAACGCCCTTGAAGAATATATTTAAATTATTATTTAACTTTGGATTATATACTGAGGTTTTTATTTGGACAATCAACTTCTAGGTTATCACACCCTTTACATCTAAATCTTGGAAATTTATTTTTCTTCATATTTTATGATATAGTGAAATTTCTTTTAAAAGATTTATAATTTTGTCTATAGAATTTTTGGAGTCCCCTAGAGCAAGTTCTATATCTTATTTTTTTCTAACTCTTGTTGCAGTAATCTTATATTATATGTGTAATAGTAATTGGAGATTTACATCTTTGACAATGTGGTTGGGCCTCTTTAGTGATTAAATATGCGTGAGTCAGGTTGGAATTTCCGATCTTCAGCCTTGTCGTAAAGGATATATTTAACTTTGGTAAAACTCAAAGGTTGTTTTTATAAGCTGAGTATTTTCTTGAACCATCGCCCAGGCATTATGAGGAATTTTCTTTACTCAGCATGTCGGAGGATCATAAAACGCATTGCTTTTACGGAAACTAGGGAAACGCAATGTATTAGGCACAAAATTGTTTTATAAATTTACTTATTCCAATAAGATTCAAATATTGCTATTTACCTGGACATGATGATGACAGTGATAATTTTTTTTTTTTTTGAGGAGGGTAATTCGTTAGGAAAAAGGCCGGTGGTTCGTTTAAAGATGTCGGACCAAACTATAATTATAGTAGTCAATAAGGAATTTTTTCAATAAATTAATGTCAATAAAGCTATTTTAAAGTATTTGAGGGCCCTTCGCAAAAAATATATAATAAATAAATTCAAGAGGAAATAAGGAAAAGATTTTATTCCTTTATATGTTATTTTCCAGTCGTAAAACTTCTCAGTTCGTAAAATTCAGAGACCTACTAATTTGAATATATAAGATTATTCTACCTATTATTCTTCAAGGGTAAGGGAGGTGGCTTCTAACACTAAGAGGAAAACAAAAGCAATACCCAGAGCATTTGGCATGCTCATGTCACTAGTCCACAAAAAATAACAGGACGAGATAGAAGCACAAAGATCTCCTGATGTTCTGCTTGATTTATCATAATGATTGACCAGGAACCCCACAGAAGTGGAGTCATATCCACCGGATGATGAAGAGCTGGATGACATCATCGCGTCTCTAAAGAATAACAAGGTGGCAGGGGGGGACGGAGTGCTGGCCTCCACGGAGAGTGGAGCCAGGGAGTGCTGGCCGAAATGTGGAAACTGACTGGGGACGATTTCAGGAAAGTAGTAATGGAACTGTTGATGGAAGTCTGGAGTGAGGAAAAGATCCCTCAAGAATGGAAATCGGCGTTGATCCATCCACTGCACAAAAAGGGGGAAAAGACCGATGTGAACAACAACAAGGGGATTTCCCTGTTCCCGGTTAACTACAAAATTTTCTCCGAAGCTCTACTGAACAGGTTGTACCCACAGGTGGACCCCAAGATTGAGGAGTACCAAGGGGGTTTCAGGAAAAGAAAATCCTGTCAAGAACAAATCCTGAGTTTGAAACTACTGATAAAACATTGCAGAACCAAAAGCAGAAAGAACCATATATATCTTTCGTAGACTTCAGGAAGGCGTATGACTCGGTGGATAGAGACACGTTGCTGGAAGTACTGAGGGAGTACGGGATGATCAGAAAACCAGAAAACTAATTGGGCTGACTTTGACCGGGACTTGGTCGAAAGTAAAACATCAAGGGATGCTCAGTAAACCGTTTCTGATAAAAAACGGGGCTGAGACAGAGAGGCGGTCTGTCTCCAGTGCTCTTCAATGTGGAGCTGGACAAGGTCATGAAGGAGCTGTGGAGAGTCAATGGCGCGGGCGCAGTCCTGGGGACCAAGAACAAACATGTGAAGGTAAGATGCCTCGCGTACGCAGACGACCTCGCCCTGTTGGCGGGATCGGAGGAAGAGGTGATTGCACAAGTGAACGCTCTCTCGGAAATAAGGAGGGAAACTGGTCTGCAGATATCTTTCGAAAAGACTGAGCTGATGACCACAGACTCGGGCTTCACCAAGAATAGGGTCGAGACCAAGTATGGATCAATGAAGGTAACCAAAAGTATTAAATACCTGGGAGAAATCATAAGCAGCAGTGCATCCGAAAAGGAAAGCTTCAGGGAAAGAGACAAAAAACTGGAAAGACTGAGTTTCGCCACCAGCAACCTTTACAACAAGAAGAACCTGTCAACCAAGGCCAAAGTAAGACACTAAAACACAGTCGTCAAACCGGTGATTCTCTACGGTCCTTCCCAGTCTAGAAAAGCTCCTGAAAATTGAGAGGAGAATCCTGAGAAGAATACATGGGCCCAGAAGAACACCAGAGGGTTATAGGTTGAAATCGAGCAAAGAAATTTACAAGGATACAACGGATCTGGAGTCGGACATCAGAATAAGGAGGTTAAGGTTTCATGGGCACATTGTGAGGATGAGCCCTGAAAGGTTGAAACACCTGATCTTCGAGAAGGTCCGTGGTTATAAAGTCTAGACTGGGTACCTTAGACAACTAAGAAGTGATCTGAACCAGATAAGTCTAGAAGACCAGGACTGACTCGATAGGGGCGAGTACAGGAAGACACTGGCAGGGGCGAGGGTTCTTGTGGAGAGGAAACATCCCGGGAGGGGTCGCGCATGGACTGAGGAGAGAAAGTTTAAGCCTTCAGAGTTCATGAAAAACATGTGGAAGAAGAAGAAGCAGGCGAAGGGCAAGAAACAAGTGCTGCTCTCATGGTTTTCGCGTGGTCTTAGTTAGTTGAAGAAAAAAAAAAATAAAGAACCTGCACCACGACCCATGAAAGGTCTTGGATTTAGGACACGATAAGAAATTGTTGTCCAGAGCAGGATCTCTATCTTCAGAAGTTGATCCATAGCTAAAATAACAGAAAATAAATTATCTGTCAATTGCGGGGACTCAAACATTTTTCCAACAGGGAGTCTTGAAGGTTATATTCAACCACAGATGGAGGCAAGTGGGTGAATGACCCTCCTCAGTAACCTGTTACTATATAATCATGAAGGAGTATTATTTGAAATTCTAAACTATGGAGGATAGAGGGAGGCTAGTGCAGGGTAAGCTTAACTTAATGTCCCTACTAAATAAACCACCTGACTCTGAAGTTGTAAGCACTACCTAAGCGTCGGCACTTTCGCTCTATCTTCTACCAATTATCAGATCCTTAATATAAATAAACAATATATTTAAGATATAAAGGTAACTAGTCCTTAAATTTTCTTTTTGAAATTTAGGATAAAATTCTTTAAATAAAGTGAATGAAGTTTATTTGAATACAGTACTTATATTAATATAATCTCAAGGAGTATAATTACAAATATCTATTTTTTTAAAAACTTCCTAGTCCTTGTCTTATACAATTATATTTTATATATGGTTGAGGATATTTTATATATAATATTTATGGATGGTTGAGGTAGCTCAGTCATGTGCAGCGTATGGAAAGCGATTGTCTCCCAAGGAAACTGCTACATTAAAATCAAGGTGGTCCTCAAGGAGGAAGACTTGCTCAGCCTAGAATGAGCTGGTTTGAGAAGAATTATCATCTTCTGACCTATAGTAAGGCCCATGTCAATGAAGGTTTGCTCAGGTCGAATATAATATTAATAAGAGTTATAAACCATTATAGTTAAAAGTACATAAATACGAAATAATCTAGTTTAGATATATCTTTCAATATACTCTGAAATAATAATTAGATAAACGAACGGGAATCAAAGATAAACCAAAAACTTTTTCTTTTTAATGTGATAAAATTTTGACGTGTCCAAAACTGGTATTGAAATGGAAGTATTTTCATACAGTTAAGACAAAAAATATATTTGAACTTGTTCAAAGGCGTTCATCAGAATGTAAAAGGAAAATGTTCTTTATGAAGTAACTTTTAATAGATCAAAAGCTTTTATATTTAATTATTCTTTATAACTGTTGTCGAACGGGTTGAAGGAGGAGAAGTAGGGGGCGGTAGTTTTGAGTGATAGCTGTGCCTTTGTCACCTTTCGTCCCAATGTAATTTTTTTCTGCTCTTTGAGTGCCGATCAAGCAGGCACTTCTGAAGTCAATTTGACTTCAGCAAGAGCACTTTAAGTAATGAAAGGTTCCTTTGACATTTTTGCTAAAAATATTTAATTTAAACTAGTTGGAATAGTAAAATTATTTAAGTATCGTATATTAATTACAATTTGTGTAGGAAGAAATTTCACAATTAATACAACTCTTTTTGGCATTACTCCTAGTTTATTTATAAGTATGTTGCAACATGTTTCAGGACCCTAGTTCCACTTTCAAGCTTCTCATTAGCTGTGGTTATTTGCACATTATCTTATCATATTATAGGCCCTTAATAACAGCCAATCTGCTGAACTATCGTTTGTAGATTGGCTTTTAGTAACATCTTGTAGCTTAGCAACTTAAGAAGCCTGGAGATAGGACTAGGGTCAAGAAAGATGTAGCAACATACTTATAAATAAACTAGGAGTTATGCTAAAAAGAGTTGTTTAAATAAAATATCGTATTTTAATTATAGTTAAGTTGAATCTTTTATTAAAATATTGATATGTTTAAAATTTTACCAAGGATAAGGACAAATTAATGATAACATGCTACCCTGGTAATGATTGTAAGTACCAATTTAGTACTGTGACTGGACAAAGCATTGATATTCTTTATTTTTTAAATAAATAAATGTTTTGAATAACAGAAAAAACCCTGTACCACTGCATTTGGTTACCACTCTACTATTCAAGATAATAGAACAATAGATAGAGAGTTAGTTCAGTGGGTAATGCACCAGACTCCTAGCACTTAGATCCGAGTTCGAGTCAGTAATTTGTCAATATAATATGTTTTCTGTCATACCATAATTAAATCTACTTCGGGATCGGAGACCAGGGTACACTAAAGTGAATGTTCTTCATTGGAGAGAAACTTGGCAGTGGTTACGCGTAGATGCTGACCATGTTAACTTATATTTAATCCCTAGATCCTTCTTTGGTCGTATATTTATTATTTTTACGCTTTCTTAAGAACTCGAAATGAGACGACTAACGTAAAGTATAGTAATATGCCTTTATTCTTTTCAAAATAAAGCATATTATTAATGCATTTGAAATCGGATGAAATGAAAAATCGCAAAACTGTTGTGCTCATGGAGAACACAAATCTACTCAGTGAGGAATCCTGTTAAATTAACTGAAACTAAATTAAACTGAAATCACTGTATTGTGCTGAATAAGGGCTTGACTCGTACCTGTTCCTCACCTGAAGTCAAAAAACATTTTGTCTCAGGAGACATTTCGATCAACTCCCTTCCAGTTTACTTAAGTTATATTCTGGCTTGTTTTAGGGGCTATAGTCGTATAACTCTGTTGCTAATTTGACCGTTTTTACCTGTGGAGTTTGCCATCAATATTTTAGTTAGGATTGATGATTTGCCACTTATACTGGATTTTTTTGTAATCAGTTTTTAAACTATTAACATTAAATTTAAAAATGTAAGGCAGAAATGGAACTGGTTGGTTCCTAATTTAGGAGGCAGAAAGTGAAAGGGCTTCTTGAAGTTTCTAGAGTAAACTAAAATAATAGAAAATAGATAATAAAATAATAATAATAGAAAGAAAGTAGGTTGGGGTAGTCTGCTAAGTAGTCAGGAAGATGGACGATTCCTAGGGTTTTCCCTACGATTAGTCGGTTTTTCTGTTCATACTAGAAACAAAAAAAAAAGTGGGACAGTTAAAAATATCTATCTGGTCATTTAAAAAAAACTTTTGATTGGTTTTGAATAATAAACCATTCTGTTATAAAGTCTAGTTTCGGCAGTGGGTGTGTACAAGACTGTACCTATGTAGTTTTAATGATCTACCAGGGTGGTTTTATGATATTTCTGATTGAAAAGTGTATTCTTTGTCAATAATAGCTCTAATAAAGTAAGTTTAAGATTTAGTTCTTGAATGTTTTAAAAGGTTAGTTTCGATTAGTCCGGTCTTTGTTTTATGTGCATTAAAGTGTAAAAGCTTTTATTTCTCCAAACTCTGAAATTTTTAAGATTGATGAATTATTTGAAGAGTAGATTCGAATGTTATGAATTCATCATGGTTTCTAAAAAGTAAAACAACTTTGCTACATACAACTTTTAATATAGAATTAAAAGTTCTAAATATATGAGACAGAAATCAGACATGTAGATACCCACTCATGGAGACAAGATGAAAAGGGTTTCTAAAAGAACCTAGAGCAGACTGAATGTTAAGAGACGAAAAATACAGGTTAGATGCGTTGTTCTTTAGGTTTTCCCTATAACTGATTCCTTTTTTTCCGTTCCTACTAGAAACAAAATTAAAATGGGATTTCCTGAAATATTTATCTGGTCATTTAAACAAAAATCTGGAGTGGTTTCGTAAGTAATATTAAATATTAGACTGTAATATATTACTTTCACTGAAAAGGACCTTAATTAAAAATTACAGAAAATTCACTACTTGATCAGACTTCTAAATTAATAACTAAAGATGAATATGTTAGGTTCCAAGATAAATCCACTCTAATAACCAAAACCTTTATCTCAGATGAAGAAAGAAAAAGAAGATCGGAAAGAATGAAGAAGTACTGGGCAGTTAAGAAAGGACAACACACAGTGAAGTGATGGATTCGACGTACCCCAAAGAAGGTGAAACAAAAAAAAAAAAAAAAAAAAATATTACTTTCACTCCCGAATCTTTGTTGGATTTATGTTAATTTTAATTTAAGTGGATGCAGAAGTAGGAATTCTGCGTCTCAATATTGTATGCCCTTTAATGTACTTATATGTTCTTTTAATCTTTGATATACTGATCGTCCAGTTTTGCCCGTGGGTTTAGCTTCACATATTACATTTTAGCTCATATACACTTTTTTTAAATTTTTTTTTACACGGAATAAATTGTACGTTTTGTTACAGATATTGAAGAATCTTTCGAAACTAGTTTTCAAATGAATATTTCCAATAAGGCTTAATTTTTAAAGGAAAAAAAAAAAACGACTTCAAGATTAAACCCACATGCACAAACTTGAACTAAAAAGTAAAAAAAATATTTTATTTTCTTCAAAACAAACAGCACTAAAGGAAAATCGACGAAACTATAGATATTAATTTAGATTTAATCAACATGGAGTAATATTTTATAGTGGAAGGGTATGTAACAGTGATTTCTTATTAATTTTTTTTTTTTATTATTCTGAAGTTCTTACCTACCGATCAAAAAAAAATCATCAAAATTGGTAATTTATAATTGACGGAATTATAAACATAAAAAAATAAAATAAAATAAAATACACTCGAATTTTCGAAGTAGGTTAAAAAGTGGCAAATTATTCATCAATCTTAACTATATTGATCCTTTTAAACCATCTTGCATACCTCAAGTGATTCCAATTTTTTTTTTTTTACTCTTCTATATATGTTTTTCCTTTAAAGTTACAAACATATTTTTAAAGGTAAATATGTGACCTTATACTTGTTTCGATGAAGGATACGTTTTGAAGTTAGCAGGAACGGGAGCACAGACCGCCAACAAGAGGCCCATTGAGCGGAGGAAATTACTCCCAGCAGTGACTAACTGAGGCTACAGGTATTGGATCCTGCCCTGGGCGACCTGCTGTAAGCTGTAATTGCAAGCTGCCTCCAACGGCTTTATAGGGCCAATAAATGCCTTATCTCATTCACTAAAGTTCAAGTCCGGCATGATCATAATAGCGGTGATAATAATGATAATGTGGAGCTTACGTTTTTATCGTTGTATGAGCATGTGTGCCTACATGCCCTCTGTCTATCAGAGCTCTTTTCATCTTTTGGTGGATAATAGAATTTTGCTATTTTGAAATCAACGTAAAATTATTAACTCATTGACTGTGGATGACGTGAACACTCACTTTACACCTCGTTTCTAACCCATTCAATTTATAGTTTTAATTAGCGAACACGTTTGATCATGTTTATAAACATGTTTGTTTTTTGGGGCTTGACGTCCATATCCTACAGGTTACCAAAATATTCTAATCAGATGGGAAGAGTCTGGATTAGGACCTTAGTTCACGGGAATGTATAAGTGTGCCTGACACTTCATCTCACTCGAAAACAGATAACCTCTAAATTAATACAAATTTATTTGGTAAGATAAAGAATTTTATCTAAGCTAACTAATACAAAATTAACATATTTTTTTTCTTTTGCGTAATTAACGTTATATAAGTTTTTTTGTTTTTGTTTTTATGAACTTACAATAGATACTAAATTATAGTTTTATTTATTTTTTTTTTGTTAGTAAAATAACTGCGTACTATTTTATTATAACATTACAAACCCTGGAATGAGTTGAGTAGGAAAATTGATCTAACCCGAGCGTGTTTACTTAATCTTGGGCGGTGTTTGTGTTTGTTTCCTCTCACCCCTATAACCCCTTTACTCAATGAATACTGTGTTATTGTTAAGTTGGGAGACTTTTTGAAACAGCCTTCCGGCTTAAGGCTAAGTTTCTCTGAGTTTAGTTTCTTAAGGCTATAATATTTACAGCTACAGAGCTACAGAGCCTAGAATATTTTTATGAACTTTTCTGACTTGGAGTTGTCAACTCTAAATGTCACATTATTTTCGCTGATTTTTCCTTAAATTATTATTTCAATTAAAATGTATATTTATCATTGTATCATTAATTTCAATTTTAAATTAAAAAATACAGAACATATAAGTGCATTAAAATGGCAGTATTTTGAAAACAATTAAAGGTTCTTCTCCCAAGGATTATATTTTTGTTAGTAAATTTATATATCATGAAAAATGGTTGGTTAAAATGAATGAATCAAGCTGATCAGGTTGTTAAAAATAATGGTTTGCCTATATTTTCAAAACTACTTAACTATTTACAAAGAAGCTTTACGTGAAATAACTAGATCCATAAGGAAAAGCCTTCAATCAGTTTAAGAACAGCATATGTTCAAAATAGGCTGTCCAAGGATAATAAAATTGCATGGCTAATATTCTGTGTTTTTCTAACAAAACTGTAGTTACTGTCCTTCGTTACTGAGAAGTACATCAAACTTCTTTACCCTCGCAGGTATCTGTCAGATATATGTTGAATTTAAAAATGGCGATTAGGTATGTTGGAAAAAACGGAAGAGTCTTTATTGGAACATAAAGGTCTTTATAAAAACTTTTATTTGTGGCAAAGTAAGGATTTTTCGAAGGATTGTGGATTCCAAGGATTCGATACGAGATGAATTGGATGATTTGGTGGGGCCCGTATGCTAAACTCTATTGTGAAAATCGGTCTGATAACTGTCATGCAAATGAGCTTTTTGTAATTAATGGTTTGAACATCTGCCTAATAAATGTTGAAGAAGTCAAAAACGACGAGCAGTTTTCAGTCGTTTTAGTCTTGTATGTGGATTCCAAGTTAAACGCTTTTCCAGTTGGAGTCCTAGGTAGCGGGTCTGTAAAAAGGGGCCAATGGAATGTTATTAAAGGATACTGTAGGCCAGGAAATCGTAGGTTTACGACGAAAAATAAAAAAGTAAAATGCGTATATGTATGTGTGAGTAAAGTAAGTACATATATGTGTAAAACAAACGTTACTAAATACAACAGTATCAGTAACAACTGATTTCTTTAATTCATTGGCCCATGTGATAATCATCTTAGTGGTTTATTCACCAAGTTAAAAGAAAAATGAGCTACAATAAATTATTTTGAATATTATATAATTTAAATAAATACAAAGAAATTAAGAGAGCTCTTACAAAACATTGCCCAACACTTTAATACCCATAAATAATTTTTTTTAAACTTTTGAAGAAATATGAAGCTGAGATACAAAAAAGAAGGGAAAAAACCCTTAAAGTACTAGCCCCTTGCATGAGCCCTACAGTCCTACAGCCCCTGGCCATAAATAACCACCTCTTGCCCTAAACTGTTCGTTCGTTAAAGCCATTTAAATGTAGATCTAAATGTCCTCGCTCTGTGGCGTGGAACAAAAGCTGTATTCAAGAAGGAATAAAGGCTTATCTAAAAGCCTATTAGGCCTCCTGCTATTAAGATATAAAATATTCTTTCTAAGTCTAATCTCAAGGGATTTAAAATTTTTTTATGATATATCAGTGCTTTTTAATAAGTTAAATAGATTATAATAATCATTAGTAATATAATTACACAAGAACCTCTCTTAACTGATCTATTTGTGATCGAGATCTTACCCGATTGACCTATTAGTCCGAGGTTCCTGTGAAAAAGTCCCCCCCCCCCCAAAAAAAATCTAAATAAACAGATAAATAAGATGTTATTCGTATTCATCTTATTCTATTTACAACTACAATCATATAACAATAACCCAAGAAATTAAACACAACAAACATTTATAAAATTGGAGGGGAGACCCTTCTTGGGCACACCCAGCCTCTATAAAGTGGGTACCCTTAATTGGAGAAAAACCTGGCGGTTGAGCGAGTATTCTTGCCAATTCTCCTCCTTTCACAAAAAAATGCGAGGATTGGTAGGCTCCGCTGGACAGGCCACGTAGCAAGGATAGGGACAGATGGGATCCTAAATAAGCTTTTGAATGAGCACCTAAATGGAACACGGCCGATAGGTCGCCCTAAGCTTCGATGGACGGATGGTGTGGAAGAGGATGCTAGAACCCTCCTTGGAGTACGGAATTGGAGAGCAGCTGCACTTAACCGAATAAACTGGCGGAAGCTGCTTGAGGAGGCCAGGACCCAGTAATGGATTGCTGCGCCAATTGAAAAAAAAAAAAAAAAAAAAAAAAATCATTACAGAATATATAACAACAGTTTTTAATTTTTTTTTTTTTTTTTTCATTTCACATTTTTTATCCATTCCTTTACATTCCATAGATTGATAACATGTAGGATAACCCCTACTTTCAGGCCTAATTAGATTACATAAGGACATAAAAATCCAAAAATATTACTATATATATATATATATATATATATATATATATATATATATTTAATAAGGTTCTTGAGGTTCAGTCAATAAAATGACAACTATTATGGCTACTTTTCGTGATTATATTATTCTCATAATCATCCCCTACAGTGAAAAAAAAAAACAGATTGCAATAAAATTATGTAGGTTATTCAGGTTGTTTCACGACATAAAGTTACCTACAATATAAATATATAAAAACATGCGTTAGGAAACTACTTACAGGAGGGGTAGGAAACTACTTATAATGTAGTAGTTACCTACTCATCCATATTTTATAATTATATGTAGTTAATTATTCAAGCGCATGTTTTTACATATTTATATTATAGCTAACTATATGTTTTGAAATAAACTGTATAACTTATACAATTTTATCGTAAACAGTTTTTTCACTCTAGGGCATGGTTATGAGAACAATACAGTCTCGAAACGTCACCAAAATAGTTGTTTTGATTTATTGACTGAACTTGCAAAACTCTATTAAATATCTAATATTAACAGTCAAGAAATATATATATGCGATAACAAAGAAATTAGTGGTAATAGCGGTCAAAATTTTGTTAATAAGGATATTTCGGTGATTTGGACATGTTGAGCAATTCAAATATTTTGGGTCTGACATATAAAGGAAAAAAATAAATTCAAGGGGAAATAAAAGCTAGGTTAAAATTTCTCGGTCAGTAAAATACTTAATTTGCATTTACTCTCAAGAAATTTAAGAATTATGATATATGAGACTATTGTAGTACCAACAGTTTTCTATAGATGCGAAACGCAGCCGCTTACTTTAAAAGAAGAAAAAAATCTTTAAAGTTTTCGATAATAAAGTACTGAGTAGAATATTTGGTCCAAAAAAGGATGAAGAAACGGAAGAATTTAGAAGGCTTCAAAATGCGGAACTGCAAAAGTTATATCCGATAAATATAATTCAGGTAATAGCAGCGCGACTGTTAAAATGGGCTTGTAATGTCGTTAGGTTTAGTAATTATCATTCTAAAAAAAGTAATCAGTTTCAGTTTTGGGCTGTTGGGTAAACGACCGAGGGTTACAGGGGAGCATTGTGTAATGGCCGATTTTGGGGATATTGGTTTTGAAGTGGGTTGGAGGGAGAGGTGCGTAGACGACGGTTGGTGGTGTCGGCATCGAACCTTCGGGTTTCATAAACTTTTTATTTATTATTCCTTTACATTTTCCAACTGACTTTAGGCAACGAATTCAAAGATTAAGAGTTAATTGCAAGGATTTTCGATTTCTTCATTCTTTGATCATAATTTCAATATCATAACAGACTTGCCTCTTTATTTTACATGGGGTAGGACAATTGTGGCGTTGTAAGGAGGCTGGCTAAGATGAGTTGTTTGTACATTATTTATCGAGTATTAGTTCCAGAAATTTATCAACAATTATAAATGGGTATAAACTGGCATATCAAAGGTTAATAGATATAAACTAGTCGCACCAACCATTCCGATTTGAACATAGAATGAACATACAGGTAATTTAGAAATCTTTACAATGCGGAACTGCGGTAACTTATCTGTTGGATCTAGCCTTGGTATTAACTGTACTATGTTAAAATGGGCGTGCTAAGTAGTTGGATTTAACTCTGACCGAACTACAATAAACGGTAATCAGCTTTGAGCCATAGAATGAACGGTTTCTATTTGTGTCGGCATTGAATCTTGATGTTGTTTTATTTTTATTTAATTTTTTTAAGCCCGTTCTGTAATGGTGCGTTTTATTAGAATTTAAAATCTTTTTTATGATTCAAGCCATCTCTTTTGTATCGATTTCTTTTTCAATTCCACACTACATATAATTATGTATTTAACGATACATTGAAAAAACACCATTTTATTATTTATTTCAATTCTATCTACCAGGCCGTTTCAAAAGCCCTTTCTTTTTTACATTAATTAAAATTTATCTGGTCTGTCAGTTATAATTATATTTAAAATTTGACCTTCTCCAATGAGAAAAATATTATTTAAGTCTTTGAAATATGAATCACCTTTATATCCGGGCACTGCTAAACGTTTAAAGTAATACATTAAAATGGCGAGTGTTGTAATTCAAATTCGGTGGACATTATTATATGAATTTAGGAAAGGTTTGAAGGCAACCGTGGCCGCTCGAAAAATATGCTCCGTGTTTGGTGAGAAGCTACTCTTACCAAAGCGATGAAATTCTTGAAGATGATGCTCGTTCTGGAAGACGCCAATAAACAAGGAATTCGAGAATCAATTGATTTGGATCTAAGTTATGTGAGTAAATAGGTAAGCTGTTAGTAAATATTTTACAAGCAACAGCCTGGAAATACCTAAGTCGGAAAAAATAAAAATACTGGATAAATGGGCCCCGCAAGTTATGAGAGGCGAAAAAGATTATTCGACTGACAACAGCTTCATCTTTATATTTAGATTCTCACTATATTCTACCATACTCCATACCCCATATTATTATCATTATCTCCGGTAGTATTGATAACCAGCAAATTCTAGAATTGGAATTAATTCAGTTTTTTACCGGCAAAGATCAATCATTTTTTAAAAACGGTGTTTTGCATCACGGTGGTATAATGTTATTAATTGTAATGCAGATTATTACAATTAATAAAGTTATTGGTTCATTGAATTCTAGATTTTCACCTAAAACAAGAAAAGGCTTTTGAAACGACCTGGTGCCTTAATTTAGGAAAATCCAGATAAAATATATATAATGAGATTAGAAACAAGTTTAAAAAAATATCATAAGAGATTTTTGGGTACTAGATAAAAATATTTTTTGAATTTTTTTTTTTTATATACATTTATTGAAATTTACAACTGTACTGAATATATACATCAAGTAAATGTATTGACAACGATTATATAATATATTAAAACTTGGAAAGAACTACTCATCAGTAGCACTTTATTAAAACTTCTACACTAGAAGTTTCGTTTCATACCATCACACCATCTTCGTTTCAGACGCCTCGGAGGATTATCAGGAATGGAGTGGGAAGCAAGTTGAGAAACTAACGGATTTGAGTGATTATGGAGCTTACTATGAAAGGATAGGTATCTGGTGTGGGCTAAATCAGCAACATATGGAACATTAAGATCTTTATGGATAAGTTTATTGGTGACAAAGTAAGGAGCATTGAGAATTTTACGAAGGATTTTGGATTGTAAGGATTGAATACGAGATGAATTGGATGGTTTAGTGGAGCCCCAAAGCTCAACTCCGTACGTCAAAATAGGTCTAATCACAGTCATGTATATGGGTCTTTTGTAATGAATTGGGAGCTTTGAGCGTTTGTCTAGTAAATGTTGAATTGTCTGAAACGATGGGCAGTTTCTTGTCGTTTTAGTCTTGTATTTTGATTCCAAGTTAGTCGTTTGTCCAAGTGGAGTCCTAGGTAGCGTATCTGTTCAACAGGGATTAGTGGAATATCATTAAAGGATACTTTAGGACAGGAGGTCGTAGATTTACGACGAAGAGTAAAGGTATTTTGGTGGGATTTGCTTGGATTTATTTTGATTCTCTATTTTTGACACCATTCTTGAAGGTTTAGGATATGGGATTGGTGAGTTTGAGAGCCAATGATGGGATCATTGTTTACTGATAACACACATGTGTCATCAGCGTAAGTAGTGATGACAGTGGATTTTTTGAATTTAAATTAAAAATTTGATTAAGTGCTACCCTGATCCAAACGATAATCGTATATATTTGATTTTATTAAATAAAAATTTTAATTTTTTTTTTTACACTGCTAGAAAAATAATTAACTACATTTTCTATAATTAGTTAATAATAAATTCTTATTAGTTATTCATTTATATGAGATTTTTTTTTTTTGTAAATGAAGCGTATTTAAAAAAGAAACATGAGCTACAGAATGAAAGTCAATTTTCTAGAAATATTAGTATCAATTAACAAAATCATTTATATTTTAATCTTAGACATAATGACACATCTTGAGTAGATGACTAAGCAGTATACATACTTAGCTGAATATAATATTTATATATCTCATTAGCTAATAAGTCAATATAAATACATAGTAATAATGCCTAGAACACTAAAATAACACTTTCGTTAGATTAAGACATAAAGCTAAAATATTCTGCAGTATCTGAAGAAAAATATAGGAAGAACACCCCACTAGTCTTTTGGTAATAGCATCAATGGAAAGCCAACTAATAAAAATAGTTTCTTTTTCAAATTGATGTAAAAGTCGTTAAAAAGACAAATATTACAGTCGATAGGAAAGGAACCTAAACAAGGGATTTTTTCCCAACCAACGGCATGTCTAGTGTCACTGCCATGTTCAGCAACTCACCACATTCTTAAATTACTACTCTAATTATTGTATAAAATCACTATTTATACTAATATTGATCTGTCAATTTAATGCTGAAATGAAGTGCTTTTATGTAAAAATTAAAAAGTACAAAAAAAAAAAAAGAAGCTAAAACTGGTACATTAAGAGTTAAAAAGAATCCTATACAAATCATGGTGATATAGGTTAACTTGAAAAAAAAATTTGTAATGGTTCTAATCTCTTATATTTAAACCTGTAATCACTCATCACTTTCTGATTTATATTTAGAAATATTGAATAAATATTAAGATCTGCAATTATAATTTTATTATATGGTAGAACTGCTGTTGCAATAGCCACAAGCACAGATTGGAACCTTGATGTGCTCTGACAATATTGTTACCTATTCGGTTATAACATTTTCATTTAGTAATGGTAGGAAGTGATGGCCCAAGTTCCATGAAATCATGAAGTTTCATGATTGATCTCACTTGTCTGAAGCTGTTTAATCCATTTTAGAATTTAGTTTAATTGCTTTTGGCCCAATAATGGTTCAACTGATAAATAAATTGTATAATGCTATAATTTAATACAAATAAAAGACATAATATAATTTGTGTTTTAGCTAATAAAAATACCTAAGAGAATTCGTTTTTTCATCTTCAATCAATTAGATTAGCCACTCGAATTGGAACCTCAGGGACTGGATTCAAGTGGAAATTTGTTTTCAGATTGTGGGTGAGCGGAAAATTAATTTTCAGTTGCACCTATCACTAATCGATTCCAGAGATCTCAATTTCTTCTTGGGCACACCCAGTCTCCTTTAAATACAGTATTGAGTCCTTCAATTAATTGGAGATAAAATCTGGTAGTGGTAGAGAGTGGTTAGAACCATAACATCTCCTTGTAAACTCTTGCCGTAGACATTACACTTCCTGCAGAACTTAAGATCTATCGTAAGGGTTGTGGGGCACATTTTTTTCTGTTCAACAAAACGTGATCTTAAGGAACCGTGTTTCCACTAAAATACAAGTGATCCCAGGTACAACAGATCTAGCAGCATTTTGTAAATAAACACAGCCAAAAAACAGTGATTGAAACCTTTAGTTGTCAAAGCTTGTGATGTTTGCAACAGTAAAGTCAAAAGATACAGTAGGCGGGGTAAATAAAAGCTTTGTAGCCAGTGTTGACTTGTTTTCTAGTTTCAGCAATGTCAACAGATTTGTCTTTCTTTCTTTACTGAGATCTGCAATGATATATAACTCGTTTGGAAAGATATTCTTTAAAGTCATTTAAGTAGTTAAAACCAAGTTGCGATTTATCTCTACAAAGCATAAAGATTTTAGTTTAAGTGGATGGATAAACCTAATAATCATTACTACATTTTGTATAAGTTACCTTAGGAAGATTGGCTTTGCACATATACATGTATATATATATATTATTATACACACATTTAATAACCATTAACTAACAAAAAATATTTAAAGTTCCTGTTACCATTATAATAAAATATTATCTAAAACATCACTAACTATTAATAGAAAAAAAAAATAAATTAATGAAATAAAGTGCTAAAATTTTGGTCATGGTAAGTTAATGAATATTTTTATTACGATTCATCGATGGTTTAAAATTTAGTTATTTTATGACTTTCCGCATCTACTCACTTGAGTGATCAGCGGCTTAAAACAAATATTAAATTTTGTCAAGCAATTTACAAAATTTCAGAAATTCAAAAATGTTTGATTTTGTCTTCTGTGTCTTCCAGTGCTTTATCTATACTAGAAGTATTGTCCTTTGTTCTGGCGTCAGAGTATAGTGTACATGTCAATGTCAGTGTTGTCGTGCAAGTTGTGCAAATCGGTTGTTCTAGGCTTCTCATCAGGTAACCGTGGGTGAAAGCTGAATGCCCAATTCTTAGCCTCGTCAAGACTATTTCTTCTATTCTTGATTTTCTAAAAGATGTTGTCCAGGGCCGGATGTCTTGTTTAATTTCTTGATTTTTGCTGGGTATTTAGTTCAATTTTGTTTTCCAATGTTAAAGCAGCATTTTTCTACAGTATATTTTTAAGTCAGGAGTTGTTGTAATGTCAATAATTATAGATCCTATTTGGTTCAGTTTCACGAGATTTGTTGAACTGTCTGCAGCTTCATTTTTCACCATCCATCGACCCATGCATCTCCCAGAGGCAATTGTTAATCTTCCGTATTAGGACATTTTCAGAGTTGCAGAGTTGCAATAAAAATTAATTTTGCCTTAACGGACTGTTTAAAATTAATTGTAACAATGCAAATAATAAAAAAAAAGTAATAAACACCCATGCCATGACTAATACATCTGATTATGTTTACCGTATTTATTTGATGCTTGAGGTTTTCAATGATAATACTGTAATATAATATAACTAAACATACTCAAAATACACTAATTATGTATACAAAGAATATATTAATATAACTGAATATACACAAATTCTGATTATTTACATATTTCATGGTCTCAACAGCGGAAACAAACTCTGTAAAATTTTAATTTTCTCACAATGTCAGGTGTTTTATTTTAATTTTATACATATCTTTTCAATTCAGTAAAGATTAAAAGAAATACGTTTGTTACCCGGAAACACCTGAATAGGTCATTATTTCGAGATTATCACTCGTGTAAAAGAAGTGTTTTGAGTGATGCCGAGATTTATTCAATTAGTTTATTCCAGAACTCTAAGCTGCCTTAGCTTTTGAACGATGGAGTTGAATGGTCCGTTTTCCTTTGATGGATAATAACCGATTATAGGAAATGAAGTGAAAATCCGAGCGAAGATTATAATTCCTACAGCAACGTAAATGAAACTAATAAATTAAAAGGACTCTCGGTTCGACTAATTACATATTTATATATTTCAACAAACAAAATCTACTTCAATTATATACCTCGTAAAAACGTACTTAAGATCAAAGCTTTTGTATAAAACATTTTTCGTATTGATCAACAGTTTTATGGTACGTTTAAAATAATAATAATAAATTTCTTGATTATAAAGATTTCTGCTTATTTTATTGCACTAAAACTTCATTACAAAAATTTCTGTGAGAAGCAATTGTTTGGAGAAAGATATGCAATACTGAAAGATGATCCCCCGGCAAACTCAATTTATCCCTGATATATATGTCAATCTATAATCTAATTCTTTTCCCAGTCAGGGAGGAAATGAATTTGCGGACGGAAGGGCTGATTGATGAAGTAAAGGAGAAAAAGATAGAAAGAAATAATCTACTAACAAAATTATCTATTTTCAATCATCTATATACATTTAAACATTGGTAAAAATGTTGGTGATTCGATATACACATAGAATATCAATTGAGGTACGCATGATGGTATAGAAGGATCAATCCTTATCACATAGAATATATTATCTTTTTATTCAAATCAATATAGCTCCTAAATGGAAGCTCCTAGCGATAAATGTTATAAAGCTAATGGTATTCTTTATTGAATTTCTGATGAGAAACTGTCGGCAAATTTTTGATTCGAGCAACACCAAAATTTTTGTTTTTGTAGCTTATTTTAAATTTCTTACGTTAAGATGTAATTTGTTTTTCGTGTGATATTTATAAAACGCGTATCATTACTTTCATTACTTTATATTGTAATTTAAATTTCCTTTCAATTTCTTAATTTAATTTTAATTGTATTTTTCTTGCTTTTATTATACTTCTAAATTATACATACGGCAGCTAGGCCGCCATTAATTCTTCATTATAATTATTCTAAAAATAAATATTTCCATAAATATTAAACTCCATAATATAAATATATTTTCATTTCAATCTATAATCTACAGCTTTTCCCAGTCAGGGTGATGATATTGAGATTGAGATGATACTTTTCCCCGTCAGATTTAATGATATTCTGTATTAAATTTTTGATGAGGAAACTGTTGGTACAGTTTTGATCTGAGCAATACCACCAGAGCTAGAGTGTTTCTAAATATTAAATTTTTGACGGTAAAAGTAAAGTTACAATATAAAAAAAAAAAAGTATATACCTCTAGCCAACTACATATCCATGTCAATAAAAAAAAAAAACTTCAAAAACTTATCTGTTTGTTATTTTTATAGGATTTGGTTCGTAGTGAACTCAGCCGAGACCGTCCACTTTTTGCGATGCTGGTAGCTCTCAATATAATGAATAATAATTAATAAACAATTTACCAATTCAGATATATTTATTTGACAACAGCATGTTAAATTTCTGTATTTTCATTTATAAACACCATAAATCTATCCATATTCAATATTATTAGTAAAAAAATATAATATTAACGACAAATAGTGATAAATACCGAACATATCAAAGGAAAACATCTTTGCAAGTAATTCCAATACTGCAGTTATATCCAGCTTATTTAACCTTAATGATGACTCACTCAAGCATAAAGACTGGTCATAAGGAAACTGTCCGTTCAGGCTTAACGTCTTCCTGATGCAGAAACGGTGGCTATCATGCAGGTCACCAACCTAATTCCAGCAAGAGTGCGAGGCATAACTGTTCCCTTGAATGTCTGGAACTCACTGCCAATTCTTGAGGAGGAGAGGTGGCACGTCACGTGACTCATGCAGCTGCCAGAAGACCCACACGTAAACCAATCAATTCAAACACTCAAATTCAATTCAAACATATAACTATAAAATTAAATTTATACAATTGATAAAACAAAAAAAAGAAAACAAATTGAATTTTTAACTAATTTAATTTACATGAGGTAAAAAAATAAAGTATAACAATCTTAACTTGAATCGCGAATTACATGACCTCATGTAAATAAAAAAAACACATGTTGGCCTCAACATACCGCCCACCAAAGTTTTTGTGAAAACTTTACTCCTGCAATTGTCCATACTCTGTCATAAACAACAATGACGCAATTTGACAGGATGTTAAATTAGATAGGGCGAGTATCATCGGGCCAAGAAATGGGTGCTAGGCACCAACGGAAAGACTAGGCAGGCCACCCACCATGCAAACAATTCACCCCATGAGGAGACGAGGAGCCAAAGGAAGATCAAGAGCAAGAGAAGCTGTACCTAAACACTCTCATGGCTAGGAAGCAACAACGGAACAAGTTTTATAGCCGGGCGTTTAAAATTTCCTCTAGGGGTCCGAATGGCGGCCACCCTCACGACGCCATCAGGGCCAGGGTGGACAGCAATCACCCTAGCCAAGGGCCATTTAGTAGGTGGACCGCAGGAGTCTTTGACAATGACGAGGTCGCCTTCCGTTAGGTTGCTTCTACTGGCTGTCCATTTTCTGCGCTGTTGAAGATGATTGAGGTAGATCAATCGCCATTGCTTCCAAAAGTGTTGGACTCTTTGCTGCACAAGTTGCCATCTACCCAACCTACCTTCAAGGCAATCCAATAAACTTTCTTCGGGTAAGGCGGTTAGTGGTCTCCCAATAAGGAAGTGTCCCGGAGTCAAGCACTCCATCGAGGTAACATCCTCGCCCATGGGGTATAGAGGTCGGGAATTTAAAATAGCCTCAATACGAGAGAAAATGGTGGCCAATTCCTCATACGTGAAAGGAGTGTTGCTTAAGTTTTTAATGAGAAGAGACTTGGCACTTTTTATCCCTGCCTCCCAAAGTCCACCAAAGTGTGGGGAATGCGGCGGGTTAAAATGCCAATGAATTTCATTCTGGGCCGCGTACTCTTGTATTTGGTGCTGTGTAGCCTGCTCTGAAAACCACCTTTTCAATCCCCCCAGGACAGATGAGGCTCCCGTGAAGTTGGTGCCGCAATCCGAATATATGTGTCTCGGTATCCCTCTTCTTGCTATAAATCGGTTCAGGGCGGCGATAAACGCCTCAGTAGAACAGCTAGTGACCGCTTCCAGATGAACTGCCTTAGTCACCATACATATGAACAAGCACAAATATGCCTTCCCTAGAGCCGCCTTTTTCTCCGGCTCGATTCCTTTATGAGGAAGGGTCCTCCAAAATCAACGCCTACATGCTGAAAAACTTTTCCTTCATCGAGACGGCACGGAGGTAAGCTTCCCATGATTGGCGCCTGCGTCCTGGGAGCGGACATTTGGCACCTAACGCAACGTCGGAGCCTAGACCTTATCATTTTTTCTGGCCGAAATGACGTAATACCGGCTTTGAAGGCTGCTCGAAGTGCAGTGGGTCCTACATGAGACAAGAGCGGTGATAATAGTCTATGAGCAACTGCGTGAAATGAGAAACGGGCAATATAATGGGGTATTTAGTGCTGTAAGGAAGACTGGAATGTGTCAATCGGCCGCCCACCCTGAAAATCCCACGCGAGTCCTGAAAGGGCATAAGCGACTTCCAGAGTTTGGCGTTCTTCACATTCTCCTTGGAGACTAGATAGTCTGTCTGCACCAGGCGGATGCAAAGAAGGCGAGCCTCTTCGATTTCTCCCAAAGATATAGAGCCGGAACATGTTTCCAGTTTTCGCGTCTTGTTTAATAAACGCATTACCAAACAAAACGAGCGAATCAACCTCCAATAGAAGAGATACCGCTCATCCAATCTAATATTGAACTGTTTTTCTTCTGTCAGTAATACCACAGTATTAGCGACTTTGTTTCAGGTAACTGCATGCATGTATAATCAATGACTGTAAGGGGCCATGAATTAGGTGGTTCAAGGAGCCAGCTGGGCCCTGTCCACCAGATTCATGATTGAGAATTTCATGAGGCATAAGTCCACGAGACGCACAATCTGCAGGATTAGCCTCGGAAGAAACGTAATGCCATGAGGCTTGTGGGACGATTTCCAAAATTGCAAACACTCGGTGAGCAACAAATGACTTAAGTTGATTTAAGGGCATATTTAGCCAGCCGAGAACAACAGTAGAATCTGTAAATAGGTGGGTCCCCTGAATGCTTAGCTCCTCGAGTGGGGCTCTACAGGACTCCAACAGCCGGCGCCAAGAGCAAGGCACCACACAACTCCAATCGTGTATGGAAGTGAGCTTTGCGGGAGCTAGTTTGGTTTTAGCCTTCAAAAGATGAATTCGAGTAGTAATCAGACATACAAGTCCTGAGATAGAGTGCTGCCGAATAACCCCGCTGTGATGCGTCCGAGAGCCACCAAGTGGTAAGTTACAGGGTTTGGATGTCCGACTTGTCGGGCTATACGAACATGAGCCAATGTCGGCAAAAATCTTCCGCAAACTTCGACCATGATTCCCCAATATCAGAGGGACGTGATCATCCCAGTCACATTTAGCCCGCCAGACATCTTGGAGCATTATCTTTGCCTTAAATACAACTGGGGCCAAAAATCCCAACGGATCGTAAATGCGAGCTATTGACGAAAGTATTGCCCTCTTAGTAAATGGGGAGCTAGGCCTTTGCACATCAAAAACAAATATATCTTCGGAGGAGAGCCACTTCAGCCCAAGAACCTTGCATTCACTATTCTCATTACCCGACAGGGACAGATGCCCGTCCACAGCGACACCCTGATCGCACCCCAATATTTCAGGGCAGTTACTCCTCCATTTATCCAATTCGAAACCTCCCAGCCGAAGTAGCTGAATTAGCTCATCCCGTAGCAGCAAGGTTTCTTCAATCGTGTTAGCACCCGTCACGAAATCATCCATGTAACTACAATTTTTTATCGTCTTTGAGGCGAGGGGGTACGGTTGTCCAGCATCCTCGACTAGCTGGAACAAAGTTCTGACGGCCAGAAATGAAGATGAATTGACGCCATAGGTGACTGTGTTGAGCTGCATTGTCATCAGTTCGTCCCTTGAATCCGCGCGCCAAAGAATGTGTTGGTAGGGGTGATCTGCAGGACGTACCATTATTTGTCTATACATTTTCACGATATCGGCTACCAACACATAGCAGTGCGTTCTGAAACTGGTGACTATGTCAGTAATGTCCCGTTGCAATTTGGGGCCGACCATGAGATGGTCGTTGAGTGAGCCGCCAGGGCCGCGACAGGACGCATCGAAGACAACCCGAAGTTTCAATTTTCCGTCTCGTTCCTTCACCACGGAATGATGCGGAATTAAATATCTTGTAGGGTTCAGTGCAGGCTGCATGTGTCTGAGTTCGAGGTATTCATTCATAAACAGTCTATATTCGTTTCTGAGAGTAGGGCGATGAATGAGTCTATGTTCTTGATTCAAAAAACGCCTAGTAACTTGTTCTTTTGGAATTTTAAGCTCATTAATACTCGATTTGAATGGTAAGGCTACCACGTACCGACCGCAGGGTAAACGGTAATGATTCGTCTTGAAATGCTCTTCACAAGCCAATTCCTCGCTAGAAAGTAATGATTGTTTAGGCAGCTCTTCGATCTCCCAAAATCTGGACATGATAGTCGGAAGGTCAGTATTATCAGAAACGAACAGGGAAACCTGGCTGGCATTCTGTCCCTGACCCTTGCACCTTCCCACGACAATGTGCCCAAGCCTCGATGGGACCACCTTAGGAAAACCTTCCCCTATTGTCAAAGGCGCGCCGGTAATTATTTCAAAATATAGGTCCGCACCTAAAAGGAAATCTACCTCTTGAGGAATCCAAAAGGAAGGGTCAGCAAGATCGTATACCTTTAAATGCTCCCGTATCTCGCTAGGGAGAACGGAGTGAGGGAGCGATCCCGTTATATTTGGGACAACAATAGCATGAGTTGAAAATTCCTCATCGCTCAAACGCGGCATGATAGTGCAAGGTAGAACACCATAAGCTCGAGGCAATTGAACTTGTCCAATTCCCGCTATCCTGGGGGCCTCTGGTACGAATTCAAGTCCAAGTCTCCTTGCACATTTTCTTGTGATAAAGGAATGCTGGCTACCACTATCCGCAACCAACCGCACGGTTTGGAACTTCCCCTTCCTATCCTTCATCCTAACCAAGGCGGTGCCAAGGATTACTTCTCTAGAGCGGGACGTTCCACCCAAGCTGCAGTCTGGTGGACGTCCGGACGAGAGACATCGTCAGTATGAGCGATGTGAAGCCATGAATGGTGTTTTCCATCACAAGTCTGACATCTTCTGGTGGATTTGCAAACGTCCACTTTATGTTTCGAAGACAGGCAATTTAAACAGCCACTCCAATCCTCCAACTGAGCACGTTTTTTTTCTCCGGTGGTGAGTTCTTGAACATTCGGCAATCATACAGAGTGTGGTTGTTACCGCAAACTGGGCAGACTAGCCGATTAAAAAAAAACCCCTACTCTTTACAATGAGGCTAGGAATTTCAGCCAGCTCACCCTTCTCCTCATCAACGAGGAAGGCTACATCCTGTTGTTTTAAACCCACAGACGTTCTCGTGGATGTATTCGAGGTGTGACGTGCTGTTAAACCCCTCGCATCGTCTCCAGTCAATTCCCAACGATCTACATTCGGATTTGATGAAATCCATTAGTCTATCGAATTTTGGGAACTCAATGCCAGAGACCTTCCTCTCGAAGTCCATTCTTGTGGCAGGATCAAGACACCGTAAAACCAAGTACGTGAGAATGAAATCGTCGGCTTCCCCGATCCCAAGCTGCTTAAAGGACACAACACTCTCAAGAACTGTGGTACTGAGATTTTTGAGGCCGCTTGCTGTAGGCTTATGCTTAAACGGCGCGTAATTTAAAATGGTCTTTAGATACCCACCGGCTAGGCGTCTTTTATCATCGTAGTTTTCCTTTAAAATTCTCCATGCCTGATCATAGTTAGCTTCCTGGAGTGGCACACCTCTGACCAAGGACAAGGCAGGACCCCGAAGGCAAGAAACTAGAAATGGAATTTTTCTATATTTGACAGAGTAACTTCCTCATGAATAGTGACATATAAGTGTCCCGAAAGAGAGGCCAGTCAGCTTGGACTCCTGAAAATTGAGGGAGATTTATCTGTGGCAAGCGAGCACGCACAGTACGAGAGTCATTCAAATTGCCACTCGTCATAGCTGTGTTGGCTGCCGAAGGCTCATTTAAAAAGGCCACCGGAGTAGGGTTCATGAAGGATTCATAGATGGCGCAGGGCTTCATAATAATATCTTTTGGAACGTGCTTGAAATTCATTCTCCCTTTCATTTGGAAAATCAGCAGGGAGCCCAGACAACGTGTATATCTCGGTCAGCCTATTCCAAATATCATTAAAACAGTCAAAATAGGGTTTAAGTTCGCGGAACATGCCTTTGAACAAATATAGTTGAGAATGGTCTTTGGTTATAAGACGCCCTTGCTCTACTACGGCTTTAATTTCTGATAGGGTCTCCTTAAGCCTATTCTTAAGGAGGGAAATCTGAGCGGATTTATCAGAATCCATATTAATGAAGGCGAAATAGGAAATAATATAAGATGATAAGGAGAATGGCTGGAAAACCCAAAAGGAAACTATGTGTGGTTATATTAAACCTGAACAGACATCATAGGATGGACAATCCTAAACATGAACAAAAAAAAAAGAATTGCTAGAAGTGGGCGAAATGCGAGTTACAGACAACAGTTACAAATGGCAATATTTCTAAAACCCTTTAAAAACTGTAAAAAACCAACAATACATAATATGTAATAATCTTATTAGGGAAAAACACTACAAATAATTAAAATTATACAGACCAATTAATTAAATTACATGAAGAATTAAGCGTTCATCTACTTCTAGTAACAATAGACAAAACGTTGCCTGTAAAACAGAAAGTATTAACAAACAAACAGAGAGCAATAACAACAGTTTCAAAATAACAATATTTTAAAAAAAAACCCTTTAAAAAACTGTAAAAAATTGCAATAAATAATATATAATATTCTTAATAAAGAAAGGACACTCTAAATAAAATGGAATGATACATACTAATAAATTCAATTTTGCAATAAATAACATATAATGATCTTAATAAGAGACTAAACTATAAATAATTAAAATTATACGAACCAATTATTAAATTACAAGAAGGATTAAGCGTTCATCTACTTCTAGTTACAATACACAAAATGTTGCCAATCAATTACATTACATGAAGAATTAAGCGTTCATCTACTTCTAGTTACAATACACAAAATGTTGCCTGTAAAATAGAAGATATTAATAAACAAACAGAAAGCATTAACAACAGTTTTTAAAATAACAATTTTTTTCAAAAACCCTTTAAAAATGTAAAAACTTGCAATAACTAACATATAATAATCCTATATAATACATACATAATAATCTCATATAATAAACATATAATAAAAAAATACACTACAAGTAATTAAATGATGCAAATCAATAGATTTAATTACCTGAATAATTGAGCATTTATCTACTCCTAGCTACAATAGACAAGATGTTGCCCTTAAAAAGTTGTGCAAATTTTTTCAATTATAATAATCTTAATAAAGAATTACCCTATAATAATTGAAATAATTCATATCAATAAATCTAATTTTACAATAAAGACATGTAATAAATCTTAATAGCGAACTATAAACTATAATAATTAAAATGATGCAAACCAATAAATTAAATTGCTTGAAGAATTTGACCATTTATGTAGTCCTAGTTATAATAGACAAAATGTTGTCTGTAAAATAGGAAACATTAACAAACAAATAGAAAGCATTGACAAAGTTACAAAAACATATTTAAATAACCCTTTAAAAAAAACCGAATTTTCAATAAAAACATATAATGCAACTATAAACAATAAATGGTAGAATTTAATAGACTATGAGAATCATAAGTCCTTATCACAATATACAATGTTTGTAAAATACAAGACGAATTATCTTTAGCTTCTGAACTTATATTACACTTATATATCTGAAATTATATATAAATATCTGGACTAACCTTAAATGTTTTAATTACCTCGGAGGACCATAGAATTAATATATATATATATATATATATATATAGATATATATATATATTTTTTTATTTTTTTTTTTTTAATATCCGACCCGGACTGGACCAAATGTTGCGGCGGCTAGGGGTTCGTAGTGAACTCAGCCGAGACCGTCCACCTTTGTGAATGCTGGTAGCTCAATATAATGATAATAAAGGATAATAAACAATTTACCAATTCAGATATTTATTTGACAACACGCATGCTAAATTTCTTATTTTCATTTATAAACACCATAAATCTATCCATATTCAATATTTAATTAGTAATAAAAATATAATATTAACGACAAATAGTGATAAATACCGAACATATCAAAGGAAAACATCTTTGCAAGTAATTCCAATACTGCAGTTATATCCAGCTTAGTTAACCTTAATGATGACTCACTCAAGCATAAAGACTGGGTCATAAAGGAAACTGTCCGTTCAGGCTTAACGTCTTCCTGATGCAGAAACAAGGAAAATTTTTGATTCTCAATACTGGTTTCAATTACAAAAATCAATTTTCCAATCTCGAAGCCGATAATATAAAATCCTAAAACAAATGAAATAAAATAATCATTATACCCGCTCAAAGATCCAATTTGGTCTACAATTAAAAGAACAAGGGATGTGTCGATTCTCAATCCAACAGATTCTTGAGAAAAGAACAATCAAAAGTCGATTCCTAGGAGCCGATCGATCGTTAGTTTCCTGGGGAATAAAAAAAAAAAGGTGCTATGTGCTGAATACCGACGATGGCGATAGTTGAAAAGTTAATAAATGGGATTACAATTTTCGATATTCTGGGTTAAAAAAAATCCTATCTTATCTGAACAAAATTATTAATAACTCTACAAGTTTGACAAACTATATATTATGATGAAAAGAATTTTATTTTACTTGATTTTATGATAAGTCGTAATATTTTAATAAACTACGAAACCTGTCATGGTAAATCTTCCAAACAAGCCAAAGTTTACCTGAAAGATTATCAATTTTAGTGTACGAAAAAATCACCGCTGCATTTTCCAAACAGTGGGCAAAATGGCTGCAGCCAGTAAAGTAAGGTCCCAAAAGGCCGTTTTATATAAAAACTGCTGAACTTTTTTTCTCAACGGATCTTTGTGGTTTTTGGGGTGCTGAATCCGAATATGATGTTTATGACGTTTATTGGTACTCTTTTTTGCTATAACAGCGAAACTATTTGTCCGATTAAAAATTTATTTTTTTCAACTCAAAAAAGAATTACTGGATGTATTTTTTTAATATATAAAGTTGTCAATTACAATAAAAAAAATATAAAAATAAATAGTAGTCAAAGAGCAAACTAGAATCATGACGTAACGTTTCGCAGAAGCCTTAAA